>JBBGZY010000230.1:2202500-2640000 GCA_037952925.1 Lithobates clamitans
TATCAGACATTAGTATGTCCAAACTGGGTTGATATTGCCTTCATCAGATGGGGTGATGTCACCCCTGTAAAAGCCAAATTTTGAAGATGCACACAAATTGGGATTTAAAATGGGGATTTCCCTCCTGATCCCATGCCTAATGTCAACATGTGCTAGCTCCCATCATGGGGGATCAATGGATGTGTTTTGGGGGTGAAACCCTTTCCTCTCAGCTACTTTATTATCGAGGAAGGGGTTGCACCCAAAAAATGCCTACATTGATCTCCCGTGATGGCAGATAGCACATGTTGACACACTGTGTGCATCTTCAAAATACGTAAAAAATTATTACTAAAATAAAAAAAATGATAAAACATTTACGGATTTTTGGGTGTTTTATATTCTCCCTAAAACATCAATGATGTTCTTCATTTTTTTTGGAACATCATTGATGTTTTCCTTTAGCTGTTCCAAATCGTGATTGCACCCCATTATCTCCCTGATGAGGATCTGGGCACTTTCACTGGTAAAATTATACAACATCCCCATCACCTAAAAATAAATAATACACACACCATGTATTATAAATATGCAGGTATCCATCTATTACCTGAAGCTTTGGTTGCAGACACTCACCTGTTGTGGTGACAATTTCGCCAATTTCAAAGACGTCTCCCTCCTCCTCCTCTGCTTGTGTTAGTGGTATTTCCCCTTCTTCCGGAGGTGTGGAGTCCCTGGTCTCTGACGTCCCAAGTCTTTTTCTGCCCTATGTGAAAAAAAGGTATACTTAGCACACAGATATTTGATGGCAGAAATAGGAATATGAAACATTGCTTGGAAGTGCTTGGAAGAGTTCCAGCTGAAAAAAAATATTTTTTCCCTTTCTAAAGCTGGAGTACTTACCTGTTTTGTGCAAGTTTCCCAGATGGAGACACCCCTATAGGATCCACTGGAGCACCTGTGTGGGACACCCTAATAAAAAGGGTGTTCTGGTGTCCCACACTAGTGCTCCTGCGTCCAGATGTGTAAACAGCTGCTGAGTGTCCTCTCCTTACACTGAATCAAGTTTGCATTTCATTCTACAACAAACTTTTTTAAATTGAAGTAGGCCCGAAAAAATGTATTGAACTGCATCTGCCCAAAACATCGTATTTTAGTGGCCGAACGAACAATGTTTCCTACGAACGATTAATGTGCCCATGAACATGAAAAGTGCCATTTTAAACTGTACAACAGTAAAGAAAAGCACATGGAGCAGCACAAACGCAATAATAATAAAGAATAGGAACACAGGACAACTACTTACTTTTTTGCAGCACTCTCCTGATCCTTCTATACTGATCGTGCTCCCTCAGTTTCAGGTCCGACCAGCGTTTCCTCAGTTGCTCCTTGGATTGTCGTACCCCAAAATTCCTGTGCAGACTCTTCACAACTTTAGGCATGATCTTGGCCTTTCTCACATTTGGGTTTGGGTAAGGTCCATACTTCCCGTCATAGTCGGCCCTCTTCAAGATGTCCACCATCTCTACAAAGGATATATTTGAGGCCTTCAATCTCCTCCGGGATCGTGAGGTTCGGGGCTCCGGCCTTTCGTCGTTGCTGCTGCTCTCCTCTACATGCACATGTTGTCTTTCCGCCATGTTCTCTCCCACTGCGCCAAAAGAGAAGGGGCGGAGAATAGACTAGAAAGAACGTCAGGGGCAGGCGGAGTTTCACACATGCGCAGTGTATATAAAGCGTAGCACGCATGCGTCGAACATACGATCTATGAGCGGAGGAAGGAGTAGCGGAAGCGCCGACCGTTATAACGAAGGTACAATTTTAAGTTGGTGCATCAGTGGCCTATACTGCTTATAGATTGAGGCCTATATTGTGTCAAGATTAGGAGAGTTTCGCCTCATATTAAGTTTGCCTTGTGTTGTGTCTTGCAGAGAAAATGGATCTATTCAACAATGAGGACTTTATGCCCATATTCATTGTCATGTACAGGGAGCTGCCCTGTCTGTGGCAAGTAAACCACCCCTATTATAACAATAAACCAAAGAGGAAGGCAGCGCTGGAACAATTGTTGGAATTTGTGAAGCTGGTGATCCCCACGGCAGACATCCCCTATTTGAAGGCCCTAATTGGTGGCCTGAGGAGCACTTATCTTAGTGAGTGCAAGAAGGTCCAGGATTCCCAGAGATCAGGAGCCGCAGATGACGTTTATGTCCCCAGGCTGTGGTACTATGACAGACTGCATTTTCTGTCAGACCAGAGGGAACCCAGGTCAGCAGTGTCCAGTTTTCCTTCAAGGCTTCCTTCCACCTCAGCTGAGGCTTATGACAACCAACCTGGCCCTTCCAGGCAGCAACATGTGGAGGAGCCCAGCTTGAGCCAGGTAAAGAATTCTTCTAAATATTTCTGTTTGTCAAATTTATGATGTTAAATATATTTAGTTTTGATAACTATTTTCTGATTTCACAAAGTGTTTTACATATCAATAGACAGTAATGGCCACAAATGATTGGGACAAGAATGAAAAATGCTGGGGTCAGAATGATAGTCTTTTCTATTTATTAACATTCAATTTGCAACAGTCATGAGATGAAAATTGTGTGTGATTGATGAACCAAAAACTAAAATGATGTCCCTTTTTCATATACAGGAAAGTCTCAGCCAGGAGGTGGCCGGCCCAGTAGCCTGTCAGAATCGCAGGTCCCTACCCTCGGCCTTCCACAAAAAAGTGGCAGGAAGAGGAGTAACCTGGAGGCAGCAATTGGCCTATTTATGAAGGCTACTGCGGCCCTCAGAAACCCCCCCCCCCCTCCCCGAGTCTTCAAGATTACTATGCCTACATGACAGCATGCAAAATGCAGGAAATGGAGGAGGGCCAACGCCTCTTATGTGAGGAAGTTATATTACAAGCCTTAAATAAGGGGTTAAGGGGCAAACTCACAAGCCAAAGGCACGTTTGTGAGTTCAACCATGGTCCTCCTCCTCCTTTTCCAGGTCCTGCTCCTCCACCTCCTGCCACACCTCCAACACCAGAGCCACAGCCTGGGAGGAAGGGTCCAAGGAAGACCAGAGAGTGATGGCCTGGGTTCAGTCTGGTCTGACAAAAGATGCAGGCTGTGGTATGACCACAGCCTGGGGACATAGATGTCATCTGCTGCTGTTCCTGATCTCTTGTAGTCCTGGACCGGATTGTGCTCACTATTATAAGGACTCCTCAGGCCACCAATTTTGACTGTAAAATAATTGATGTCTTCCCTGGGGTACAAAGGCTTGGCAAATTTCACCACTTTCTCCAGCGTTGGCTTCCTCTTTATTTTGTTATGACCCAGAATAAATGGCAATTTATTTTTCACAAATACTTGCCTATGTGTTTTACTTCAAAAAGGACAGTTTGTTTGTGTGTAGGCAGGTACATTCCAAAAATACAATGTCAAACAAGGGACACCAACACCAACCAATCTCCTTGAGGTAAAAAAATACAAGATAATAATGGTGTTGTGGTAACTTGACACACAATACGAGAAATAATATTATGGAGAGCACTAGAAAATAAACAAATGCAGATCTTGATAAAAAAAACAAAAAAAAAAATAAAAAAATAAATATTATTATGGAGATGTGACGAAAAACAAAATTCTTATTATTATTGAGATCACGAGAAATAATAAAGAAATCAGTTTGTGAGAACTGTGTGTGAATATCAGCAGCAAAACAACTTCATTCTTCTAGCATTATAAAGAAGAAGAGAATGCGCTGTATTAAACAATTTAAAACATTGCAGCGTGACGTATGTGCTATATCCATTATGAACGCTAGTTTTACCAGACCGAGCACTTCCGTCTCGTAATTTATTCTGAGCATGCGTGGCACTTTGTGTGTCGGAATTGTCTATACACGTTCGGAATTTACGCGAACGGATTTTGTTGTCGGAGAATTTTAAATCCAGCTCTCAAACTTTGTGTGTCGGAAATTCTGATGGAAAAGTCCGATGGAGTCCACACACGGTCCGAAATTCCAACAACAAGCTCGATCGCACCTTTTCCTGCTGGAAAGTCCGACCATGTGTACAGGGCATTAGGCTTCTTGCATTATCCCAGGTTGTAAATTAAGAGCCTTTGACACTTAGAGCCGGTTCACACGGGGGCGACTTGTCAGGCGACCTAGCCGCCTGACAAGTCGCCTCCCGTTCTGTACAATGGAACCGTTCTAATCGGAGCGACGCAAGTCGCTCCAACTTAGAAGAAAGGTTCCTGTACTACTTTGGGGGCGACTTGCATAGACTTTTATACAGAAGTCGTTTTGCAAGTCGCCGTGGCAGTCGTGTGCAGGTCGCCTCGGTGAGGCGACCTGCAAGTCGTGCCGCTTCTAGTGTGAACCGAGCCTTAAAGATAAGGAGAGGGTCTATTGCTAGTGTTTAGACTAGAGACTCATATTTCAAATGACCTCACAGACCTAATTTTTGTTTCCACGATTGAGCAACAAGAGAGGGCTTATTCACAAATGAAACATATTGTTTTATATACTGCAAAGGCAATCATATAATCCCAAATATATAGTATTGTTATCACATGACATTAAAGTAATTCTATTTAAGTGAATCATTTTACATATATTGGGTTATGTATTTTATTAATCATTTTCTTTCATAATATTTTCATAATGTATTGTTTGGATAGTCATAAAACCCATTAATGCATATATATTATTATGATAAGGGTTACAAATATGAGATCCTATGAAATGTTTAGGAGTTCTATTATTGAGAATATTCATGAATAGCTGTTATACTTCTAGTCAGAACCATGACTTCAGTCTCAAGGTACTGTATGTAGAACACCCGTTAGTTGTGTGGGTTAGATTCACTTATGTCACGTACACATGATCAGGATTTTGGTCGGAAAAAGATATGATGGCTTTTCCGATGGGATTCTGCTCAAGCGTGCCTTGCATACACGCTGTCACACAAAAGTTTGCTTAACTTTCGACCGTCAAGAACACATTGGATTTGTTATAGTATGTGTTGAACCATAGATTCATTCTAAATTAAAAATATGAATCTTGGTTAAATTACCAAGTTTGTATGTGGTTAACAAAATTGTCCATATACTGTAAAATAGGTTTGATTTAGTAGGTCTGTTTGTTTTGAAAAGGAATTACAAGTGTTAATTTCAACACCTAGTCTGTTTATATAAGTCTGTGAAGCCACGGAAAGTTATTCACTAAGTGTTACCAAGTCTAAATTTACCAAGTTATCATTCAAGTATTGAAATATGGTATTTTGTAATAAGAGCTTGTGGTAGAAATGTGATTATCATCTGCATCCCCATATATATTTGATATTTGAAAGTATATCAATATTTTTATCACCAAATATATCTGATATTTTAGACTGAATTTTTAGTTAATAAATATATATTTTTAGTATATCGTTGTTATCACTTGTATTCAAAATAGCACGGATAAACGAACTTGAATTAAAATCTCCCTAAAACCACAGATATTTGCATAATTCTATACATATAATATCGTTTTAATACAAAAATTTTGAGCACCAGTCACCACTGCCTGAGTTTGTGTGTGCATGACCGTATGGCACCAGTTACTTCAGTACCTTGGAAGAAAGATGAGTCCTTGGATCTTTGGCTAGCCACTTTAGTTGGTGCACTTAAACTCCTGAATAGCAGGGCCAAACAACACAACTGGCCAGGATTATCAAGTATGATAGAATGTAGGATCTTTCTCTGCAAGGTGAAAGGTCAATGGTGTCTGTATACAGTGTCTCTGTATCTGAATTACCTTGTGTCCTGTGGCACTACAGGTGTCCGCAGGGTGACTAAAAGCAATGATGTCTGTATACAGTGTTCATAAAGCCGGTGGGGCAAAGTAAAACAACACTGTTTGTGTGCAGTGTCTTTGTTTCCTGCAAATGGGCAAGCGCCACCTCACCAAATCCTGTGGTCAGGCTCAAACGAACGTCCTAGAAATGGGCAGGCTCTTCTGGTGACCTCGACTGGTCACCTGACACTGGAACGCTTCACCGCTGTTGAAGCAGGTGCGCCTGAATGTGCGCCTGGGATCTCCCTCTCTCAGTCTGGATGTCCCTGACTGGCTGTAGAGCTTGTACATGAGCTGTGGAGTGACGCAGGAGGCAACACCTCTTCCCTGAATCCAATCTCTTCTCTTGCCTCGTGGTGACTGACAAACCTCTTCAGATCAGCAAGATGGAGTCTCTAGTTTCTTTGCCCCCAGAGCATGCTGGCTCTTGTAGCTCCTGCCCCCATACAAGGCTATGGGGCCCTTTGTGATAGGAAATACATATCCCAGAATCCTTTACAGCTGCTGCTGCTTTTTAAAGTCCCTCTGATTGGATTCTGTAACTGCTCCTATAATTGGCTCTCTTCCTCCTGCCAATTGGGACACAGGGGAGGGTGCAGAGTGAGCAGCTCTGTGTGTGTCTCCAGACAAAGAAAAGAGGAGAAGGAGAAGGGGGCTGGGGGGCTGGCAGTCTCTCTCTCAGTGGATAGACTGTGTACTTGTGGCAGCCAGCTTGGCAAGGTCGCAGGTAACAGAGCAGGGCACCCGCTACACAAGTAAATATGATTACTTTCCTATATATTTACTAAAGCTGGAAGCATAAGGATTAAAAATAGGCAATAGGCAATAGGCAATATTGATTGAGAGAGTGAAATTCCACCGATGATGATAAGATAATGTTAATGATGATAATCACAACGATGATGATGATTATGATGATGATGCAATGATCATCCTCTTGCTTACTTGCAGAGTCCCTTTTCCATCATCGCCGCGTATGATTACCCTTTGTAACTGTTGTTTATAGTTATGTGTGTGGCCAGCATTAGGGGGCCACTTGCTTTATCGCACTCCGAAAGATAACTAGGGATGGGCCAAACACTCCCTGGTTCGGTTCGCACCAGAACATGCGAACAGGCAAAAAATTTGTGCGAACTTGCAAACTCTATTAAAGTCTATGGGACACGAACATGAAAAATCAAAAGTGCTAATTTTAAAGGCTTATATACAAGTTATTGCCATAAAAAGTGTTTGGGGATCCGGGTACTGCCCTATGGGACATGTATCAATGCAAAAAAAAAGTTTTTAAAACTACCGTTTTTTCAGGAGCAGTGATTTTAATAATCCTTAAAGTGAAACAATAAGAATGAAATATAGTGGGGACGGAAAGTATTCAGATCCCCTTAAATTTTTCACTCTTTGTTATATTGCAGCCATTCGCTAAAATCATTCAAGTTCATTTTTTTTCCTCATAATGTACACACAGCACCCCATATTGATAGAAAAACACAGAATTGTTGACATTTTTGCAGATTTATTAAAAAAGAAAAACTGAAATATCACATGGCCCTAAGTATTCAGACCCTTTACTGTGACACTATTTTGACTCAGGTGCTGTCAATTTCTTCTGATCATCCTTGAGATGGTTCTACACCTTCATTTGAGTCCAGCTGTGTTTGATTATACTGATTGGACTCGATGAGGAAAGCCACACACCTGTCTATATAAGACCTTACAGCTCACAGTGCATGTCAGAGCAAATGAGAATCATGAGGTCAAAATGAACTGCCTGAAGAGCTCAGAGACAGAATTGTGGCAAGGCACAGATCTGGTCAAGGTTACAAAAAAATTCTGCTGCACTTAAGGATCCTAAGAGCACAGTGGCCTCCATAATCCTTAAATGGAAGGCATTTAGGATGACCAGAACCCTTCCTAGAGCTGGCCGTCCGGCCAAACTGAGCTATCAGGGGAGAAGAGCCTTGCTGAGAGAGGTAAAGAAGAACCTAAAGATCACTGTGGCTGAGCTCCAGAGATGCAGTCGGGAGATGGGAGAAAGTAGTAGAAAGTAAACCATCACTGCAGCCCTCCACCAGTCGGGGCTTTATGGTAGAGTGGCCCGACGGAAGCCTCTCCTCAGTGCACGACACATGAAAGCCACCATGGCTTTCATGTGTCAAGATAGAACTTTTTGGCCTTAATTCTAAGCGGTATGTGTTTAGAAAACCAGGCACTGCTCATCACCTAGAAAAATAAAAAATAAAACTGTGCTAAAAAAGTGAAAACAATGTACCCAATGAACCAATATTCATGAAAGCAGCAATTCAAAATATATGACACACATATACCCAATCAAAAATAGAAAACACCTGAATCGCGCTATTGAGTAATCATAGAAATTATTAAGTGATCAGTGATGGATCTAATATGTCCCAAAACTAAGTAAATTGAGTAAAACCAATAAGTGTATGATCTTATTAATATATATCTCTATGCTCATTAATAATAAACATTAAGTGCACATGTAAACAACAAATGATAAAAAGAAGAAAAATGTCTCTCAATAAGTGAAAAATAATCCACCCGTGCAAAACACAGATTGCAAAAATCCACCCATAAGGGAATCTTCAACTGTTATGCAGCGAAAAATGCGATCCATCACCAGTATAGAAGGGGTTACTTCTTACCGGACATAAATGATCCCCCATTACAGAGGATCATAGCAGGCATGTCAGCTGTATAGCTCCCGTGCTGGACTGCTGCGGCTTTGCCTCAGATCGTCATAGGGACCCGATCAGTGCAGTGATAAATTTGGCATGTAACACAAAGTGGGAAACTCCGATCGTGTAAAACCTTTTAGCTTTATTTGTATAAAAAGTCAAAAACACACTTACGTAGAACATCCGTAAAAAATACATTTCCTGACAGGCTCCATGGCAGCATACGTGTGGGTTGACCCTCCCTGAGCATCTGCAGAGCCTTCCCCAGGTAAGTGCAGTACAGATGGGTCTGTGCTTGCTGTTTTGCTTTCTGGTGTATCTGATTTACTCTGTGTTCACCTGCGGTGATTCCCAGCATCAGCCATGGACTCTTCACTGCCTCCTGGTGGTCAGTCCTCTCGCAGCAGGTAGGATTTGAAAGTACCGTATTTATCGGCGTATAACACGCACCGGCGTATAACACGCACCCCAATTTAGGAGGGAATTTTAAGGAAAAAAAAACTTTTAGGAGGGAAGTTGAAGGGAAAAAAAACTTACATTTAAACGCCCATCATTGCAGCCTTGTCAGTGCAGCCTTGTCAGTGCAGCCTTGTCAGTGCAGCCTTGTCAGTGCAGCCATGTCAGTGCAGCCATGTCAGTGCAGCCTTGTCAGTGCAGCCTTGTCAGTGCAGCCTTCCCCAGTGCAGCCTTGTCAATGCAGCCTTCCCCAGTGCAGACTTCCCCAGTGCAGCCTTGTCAGTGCAGACTTCCCCAGTGCAGCCTTGTCAGTGCAGACTTCCCCAGTGCAGACTTCCCCAGTGCAGCTTTACCCAGTGCAGCCTTCCCCAGTGCAGTCTTCCCCAGTGCAGCTTTACCCAGTGCAGCCTTCCCCAGTGCAGTCTTCCCCAGTGCAGCTTTACCCAGTGCAGCCTTCCCCAGTGCAGCCTTCCCCAGTGCAGTCTTCCCCAGTGCAGCTTTACCCAGTGCAGCCTTCCCCAGTCCAGTCTTCCCCAGTGCAGCTTTCCCCAGTGCAGCCTTCCCCAGTGCAGCCTTCCCCCAGTGATCCCAGCCATTCTGGGCTTCAAAATCGCCGATCGCGATTTGAAAATGGCGCCGCCGGCGCCGAAATACACAGTGCCGGTCCTCGGCTCTTTCCGGCGGCTGTCGTTCATTTTCGGCTCCACTCGTAGTCCCGAGCGGAGCTATCCGAACCTAGCCGAGTAGGTTCGGATAGCTCCGCTCGGGACTACGAGTGAAGCCGAAAATGAACGACAGCCGCCGGAAAGAGCCGAGGACCGGCTCTGTGTATTTCGGCGCCGGCGGCGCCATTTTCAAATCGCGATCGGCGATTTTGAGAATATGACAGGTCGGATCGCAGGGGATCGGCGTATAACACGCACCTGCGACTTTCCCCTGATTTTAAGGGGAAAAAAGTGCGTGTTATACGCCGATAAATACGGTATTTCTTTACTTACCTGCTGGGGGGAAGAGAGCGGAGTGTAGGGCATCATTCTGACTTAGTGCCTTTCTCTTTCTCTCTTCCTGTCTTCCTTCTTTCTTTAGCCCTTCTAGGTCTGATCAGAGACAAAGTAGTTCCCGCAGAAGGAGCGGGTCATCTAAATCACACCACCGGCATTCCTCCTCTGGCTCTAGACACCATGGTTCATCCTCTAAGTCTAAAGACCACAGTAGAGGCTCTCCTCACCCCCCCCTCATCTCATAGGGGACCGGAGAAAATATGTTGGGGATGCAGGGCCCCAGTTCCTGCCAGCAAGTCTCTCTGTGACCGCTGTTTTTCTAAAGCAGCTAATGAGAGGGAAAGTGCAGACCAACACCTGGAGACTCTAATCAAGCGAGTCGTGAAAGAATCGCTGCAGGAGAGAGACGCTGCAAAGCCTCGTGATTCTCCTCAAGATCCACTGATTCCCCTGTCAGAAGAGGGTCCAGTCCCTGAGACGTGGGAGTCTTCTCAACCTAGTCACCAGTCAGCCCCCCCTTCAGATAGTGGGTCAGAAGCAGATGATCCTGGGATGGGCTTTGAATATGCCCTGGTTCCTTCTCTGGTGAAAGCGGTTAAAAACGCTCTGGTTTGGGAAGAACCAGTTATTTCTCCTGCTAAACAGAGAAAGTTTTTCAAACAACTCAGCAAGGAGCGTCATTATTTTCCTTTCCTCACGGAAGTAGGAGCTATAATTTTTGAAGAATGGGGCAAGATGGATAAAAAAAGCTCTATGCAATCTAAAGTCGCAAAACTATACCCTTTCAAGGAAGAAGAGGTTAAACACTTTGAGTCAGCTCCCTTGGTAGATGCTGCATTAATGAGGCTTGTGAGATATGTGACTCTGCCTCTTGAAGATACAGTCTCATTTAAAGATCCGCTAGAGAGACGGATTGATGCCGACCTAAAAAGGATTTACCTGACAGCAGGCACAGTGTGCAAACCAGCTCTGGCCTTAGCAGCAGTCTCTAAAGCTTTAGAGGCATGGTCAGACAATGTGAATGATTCTCTTAGAGGTATCTCTGAAGAAGCGGCTAAGAGCTCCCCTATTCAGGAAATCAGGCTTGCCTCTGCCTTTCTGGGGGAGGTCTCTATTGACATTATTCGCCTAGTGGCTCGGGTGATGTTGTCATCGGTCACCGCCCGTCGGGCCTTGTGGCTGCGACCTTGGTTGGCGGATCCAGCCTCTAAACAGGCTTGGTGCCGTATTCCATTTGAGGGTTCATCCCTCTTCGGCAACAAGCTTGATAGCGCCATTACCCGGGCTACGGGTGGTAAATCGGGGTTCCTCCCTCAAGACAGGCGTTTACAGAACCAAAAACGCTCCTTTTCAAGATCGCAGAACACCGACCGTGCAAGGGAAGCACGTAGCTATAGGCCTGGTCGGGAATTTTCTAGATCCTGGAAATCCAGGCAGTCCTCTTTTAAAAAGCCCACAAAAGGGGCTTCTACCAGTAACCAGGACTCCACTAAGTCCTTTTGAATTTGGGCCCGCTCAAACATGTCAGGTGGGGGCTCGTCTGCTCCACTTCCGGCATGTTTGGGCGGCCTCAATTCGGGATTTCTGGACTGTCAAGACAGTCTCCTCAGGCCACACCTGGGTTTTCAACAGCACTCCCAGACTAAGATTTATACCAACAAATCTTCCAAGTTCAGAGGAGAAGAAACAAGTTCTTTTAGCTTACAATAGCTCTTTATTAGCTCAAAACGCAGCCATTCCTGTTCCAGATGGCGAACGAGGAGAAGGCATGTATTCCCCTCTGTTTCTGGTACAGAAGAAGAACGGCACATGGAGGCCTGTTATAGACCTGACTCATCTCAACCGGTTTATCCGAAAGGAAAAATTCAAGATGGAGTCACTATTAACGATTCAACAATCAGTTCATCTAGGAGATTGGCTGGTGTCAATAGACTTGAAAGACGCCTACTTTCATGTCCCAGTGGCGGCAGACTTCCAAAAGTTCCTTCGCTTTGCTGTAGGCGATCAACACTTACAGTTTACCTGCCTTCCATTTGGTCTCACAACATCACCTCGGGTGTTTTCCAAGGTTCTGCTGGCTGTTGTTGCTCTGCTCCGAGTCAAAGGAGTTCGCCTTCACCACTATCTCGACGACCTCCTCCTTCTAGCCCAGGACAAGGGTCAGCTTCTAAAGCACAGGAGTCTAGTAATTTCCACTCTCCAAGAGTTTGGGTGGCTCCTGAATTTGGAGAAAAGTCACTTGATTCCATCTCAGTCTCTCATATTTCTAGGTGCCCAATTCAACACACTAGAAGGCACCATCTCGCTACCCGAGGAGAAGATTGTGGTGATCCGGGACAGGATCCGTTCAACCCTTGCTTCATCTCACCTATCCGCTCTTCAATGTCTGAAGGTGATTGGCACAATGGCAACCACCATTCCCATGGTGAAGTGGGCTCAATGGCACACTCGCCCATTCCAGAAAGGGTTTCTCCAACAGTGGGATTCTCCCAGCAAGAATCAGCGCATCCTCCTCACTCCATCCATGAGAGAGTCTCTTCTTTGGTGGCTCCAAGGGAAAAATCTCTGCAATTGCCATTCGATTCTCCCTATCACATGGGTCACAGTGACCTCAGATGCCAGCAATCGGGGCTGGGGTGCTCATTGTCTGTCAGAAGTGGCTCAGGGCAGATGGATCTCGCCATCTCAGAAGACTGTATCCAACATTCTGGAACTTCGAGTGGCCTTTCAGGCGCTCAGATCCTTCTACCATCTGATAAAGAACTCTTCAGTGATGCTCCGGTTGGACAATACAACCGTGGTGGCCTATATAAGGAAACAAGGTGGGACTCGCAGCTGGTCCCTCCTAAGGGAAGTGGAGCCAATCATGAACTGGGCTCAGAAGAATCTGTCCAACATTTCGGCAGTCTACATTCCAGGGGTCCAGAATGTTCAGGCGGACTTTCTGTCCCGTGTTCAAATGGACAACAACGAGTGGTCCCTGCACAAAGAGGTGTTCAAGTGGCTCCTGACACTGGGAGTATCTCCAGAAGTGGATCTGTTTGCATCCCCATGCAACTACAAACTCACCAAGTATTACTCGAGGTTCCGGGATCCCCAAGCATATGGGATAGATGCCCTCACGGATCGGTGGAGGTTCAACAAGGCGTATGCCTTCCCTCCGGTGCCTGTGATACTCCAATTTCTCCGCAGGCTCAGAACAGAGGAAGTGGATGTCATAGCAGTAATACCGTTTTGGCCCAACAGGCCATGGTTTCCCCTCTTAACTCTCCTCAGTTATCGGGAGTCAATCCCTCTGCCTCTCAGGGCGGATCTTCTGTCCCAAGGTTCTATCCTGCATCCATGCCCTGCTCATCTACATCTCAGGGTTTGGTTTTTGAGAGGGGAAGGCTTGAAGCCTTGGGTTGTCCAGAAGAAGCCATCCCGACGCTTCTGAATGCCAGACGGAAGAGCACTAATAGAGTGTATGAACGTATCTGGTCCAAGTTCACAGAGCACATGGCCTCTAGACCTAATCCTTGTGGTTCTCCAAAAGTCCAGGATATCCTCAGCTTTCTGCAAACAGGGTTGGATTTGCCTCTAGCAGTAAGTTCTCTTCGTGTGCAAATATCAGCCATCTCGGCATTCACAGGAATTTCATGGGCTAACCACGCCCTGGTTCGCCAATTCTTCAAGGGTGCTATCAGGCTAAGACCTCAAAGGAAACCGAGATTCCCTAAATGGGATCTTCCCCTTGTTCTAGATTTCCTTTCCACGCTTGGAACAGATCCTGAAAATCCTCTATCAGTTAAAGACCTCACACTCAAGACCGTCTTCCTGGTGGCAGTAACTTCAGCCAAGAGAGTGTCTGAAATCAGGAACTTAGGTTCCAAAGAGCCTTTCCTGACCTTTTTCCCGGATAGAGCAGTATTAATTCCCATGTTGGGCTCAAACCCTAAAGTGACATCTATTTTTCACGAAAATCAGGAAATTGTATTACCTACCTTTAACACAACAGAAGGTCAAGAAGTTCATCCCCTTGATGTGGGACATACTTTGAGTCAATACCTGGAAGCTACGGAATCATTTAGACAGACGGATTTCCTTTTCATTCTTCTACAAGGAAAAAATAGAGGAAAACGGGCCTCAATCAGATCCATCTCTGCTTGGATAGTACAGACCATTCAAAGGGCTTATAAAGCGAAGGGCTTGGCTCCTCCAGAGGCAGTGACTGCACACTCAACTCGGAGTATTTCAACCTCGTGGGCGGCTTCTCTTCATGTCGCACCCGAAGTTGTATGTAGAGCGGCTTCCTGGTCATCTATCAATACGTTTGTTTCCCACTATTGTGTTGAACCTGCCGCTTTGTCATCCATTAATTTTGGTTTGAAAGTGCTGTCAGTGGACAGTGTTAAATAAATTTATTTTCTCGCTCAGCATTGTGCCCACCCGGGTGTGTTTGGCGAGTTATTTCCCACACGTATGCTGCCATGGAGCCTGTCAGGAAAACGGAAAATTTATATCAAATACTTACCGTAATTTTCCTTTCCTGATAGGCTCCATGGCAGCAGGAGTCCCTCCCAATGCTTGGAGTAGGCTAGTTACGAAACACGGCTGAGAGCCCACAGCTGAAATTTATAGGGAGGGGTCCTATTGGGTAGTTATGAAGGCGGGGTCAACCCACATGTATGCTGCCATGGAGCCTATCAGGAAAGGAAAATTACGGTAAGTATTTGATATAAATTTTCCGTTATTGTGTCAATCACAACTATAAACAAAACAAAACATCATATAAAATGAAATAAATCAGCTGTTGTGGGGTGTATGATCCATATCTAGTCTCTGACAATCAACAACCCCCAAAAAGACCAACAATTCTCAATGGTCTAATACATAAAAAATAAAATAAAATAAATAAAAAAATCCATCTGGATCCTATCTAATGGACTAAGCCCGGTAATCCAAAAATTTGGACAATTGGGGCCACAACTACAATAAGAATTGCTGCCATCTAGTGGTAGAAACATAGAATGTACAGCATAAATGTCATTATGCTCAGGATAAATCCTAACACCTTATTGATGTGACACTCTTGGAAGGTGCTAAAACCACCAGACCTTTTGTATAAATACTCCTAAACTAGCTATGACTAGTGTCACGAACATATAAAAAATAAAATAAAAATATAAAAAATAAGATAGTCCAGAGACAGTCTCATGGGTCAAAGTGTTGATACCATGGGGGACTCAAAGAAATAAATGTATAGAGGCTCGGAGCAACCTCACCCACTATCTCCTAATCAACCAAGAACTGTGGTACCGATGGGTGCTCAAGAGTTATTAATAAAAGCATTCACATCAGTATCAACGTTGAGTCCGAATGGGACATAAAATTTGAGTCTATAGATCCATCAATAAGGTGTTAGGATTTATACTCGAGTCAAGCACTTTTCTGCAGCAGAGAATGACATTTTCTGAACTGACTTTGGGGCCCCGTATCTTGGGCCACTTGGTGCTAGGAACCCCAAATTTGGTGTGCAAACCCAGTGGAACTAGCACTACAACATACCCAAGCCAGGGTTCCTAGCACCAGGTGGACCCGAGATATAGGGCCCCAAAGTCGGTCAACTGTGTCCATCTGCAGTAATGTCATTTCGGGACCCTTTGGGTCCAGAGACCCCAAATTTTGGCTGCAGCTAGGGGGCATCTAGGAACCCTTAACTACCGAGTTTGAAGTTTGGGGGACCTATGGCTGCAAATGGGCACAGTGAGGCATGCAACTGGGCACAGTGAGGCTGCAAATGGGCATTGTTGACCCTCTTTTCCACTTACAGTAGCTGCGCATTTCTCACCCTAGGCTTATACTCGAGTCAATACGTTTTCCCAGTTTTTTGTGGTAAAATTAGGTGCCTCGGCTTATATACGGTATATATATATATATATATATATATATATATATATATATATATATATATATATATATATATATATTTTCATGTGACAAACAATCAATGAAGAAATGACACTTTGCTACAATGTAAAGTAGTAAGTGTACAGCTTGTATAACAGTGTAAATTTGCTGTCCCCTCAAAATAACTCAACACACAGCCATTAATGTCTAAACTGCTGGCAACAAAAGTGAGTACAACCCTAAGTGAAAATGTCCAAATTGGACCCAAAGTGTCAATATTTTGTTTGGCCACCATTATTTTCCAGCTCTCTTGGGCATGGAGTTCATCAGCGCTTTCACAGGATGCCACTGGAGTCCTCCATGATGACATCATGGAGCAGATGGATGTTAGAGACCTTGAGCGCCTCCACCTTCCGTTTGAGGATGCTCCACAGATGCTCAATAAGGGTTAGGTCTGGAGACAAGCTTGGCCAGTCCATCACCTTTTCCTTCAGCTTCTTTAGCAAGGCAATGGTCGTCTTGGAGGTGTGTTTGGGGCCGTTATCATGTTGGAATACTGCCCTGTGGCCCCCAATTAGCCATTTTCCCTCATGTGACTCATTAGTGTTACAAGGTCTCAGGTGTGAATGGGGAGCAGGTGTGTTAAATTTGATGTTATAGCTCTCACTCTCTCATACTGGTCACTTGAAGTTCAACATAGCACCTCATGGCAAAGAACTCCCTGAGGATCTGAAAAAAAGAATTGTTACTCAACATAAAGATGGCCTAGGCTATAAGAAGATTGCCTGCATCCTGAAACTGAGCTGCCACATGGTGGCCAAGACCATACAGGGGTTTAACAGGACAGGTTCCACTCAGAACAGGCCTCACCATGCTTGACCAAAGAAGTTGAGTGCAACTGCTCAGCGTCACATGCAGAGGTTGTCTTTGGGAAATAGACGTATGAGTGCTGCCAGCATTGCTGCAGAGGTCGAAGAGGTGGGGGGACAGCCTGTCAGTACTCAGACCATACGCCGCACACTACATCAAATCTACATGGCAGGTCTACATGGCTGTCGTCCCAGAAGGAAGCCTCTTCTAAAGATGTTGCACAAGAAAAGCTCGCAAACAGTTTGCTGAAGACAAGCAGACTAAGGACATGGATTACTGGAGCCATGTGCTGTGGTCTGAAGAAACCAAGATAAACTTATTTGGTTCAGATGGTGTCAAGCATGTGTGGTGGCAACCAGATGAATAGTACAAAAGACAAGTGTGTCTTGCCTACAGTCAAGCATTGTGGTGGGAGTGTCATGGTCTGGGGCTGCATGAGTGCTGCCGGCACTGGGGAGCTACAGTTCATTGAGGGAACTATGAATGCCAACATTCTGACATACTGAATGAGAACATTCTGACATACTGAAGCAGAGCATGACCCCTTCCCTTCGGAGACTGGGCCGCAGGGCAGTATTCCAACATAATAAGGACCCCAAACACAACTCCAAGACGACCACTGCCTTGCTAAAGAAGCTGAGGGTAAAGGTGATGGACTGGCCAAGCATGTCTCCAGACCTCAACCCTATTGAGCATCTGTGGGGCATCCTCAAACGGAAGGTGGAGCAGTGCAAGGTCTCTAAGATCCACCAGCTCTGTGATGTCATCATACAGGAGTGGAAGAGGACTCCAGTGGCAACCTGTGAAGCTCTGGTGAACTCCACGCCGAAGAGGGTTAAGACAGTGCTGGAAAATAATGGTGGCCACACAAAATATTGACACTTGGGGCCCAGTTTGGACCTTTTCAATTAGGGGTGTACTCACTTTTGTTGCCAGTGGTTTAGACATTAATGGCTGTGTGTTGAATTATTTTGAGGGGACAGAAAATTTACACTGCTATACAAGCTGTACACGCACTACTTTACATTGTAGCAAGGTGTCAGTTCTTCAGTGTTGTCACATGAAAAGATAAAATCAAATATTTACAAAAATGTGAAGGGTGTACTCACTTTTGTTAGATACTGTATATACTAAACTGCCTGCATGCCACAAACTAACCTGCTTCTAGCTAATGTCCTCTCAATCATAGCACTATATACGGGCACCGTGTAAGCAGCCTTATATAGTGTGGGGCGTGGACTTAGCCCCCTGAGCCATGATTGGCTAAAGGCACCCTACCTTTGACCAATCATGGTTTTTACAGCAGAGTGCGCTGTGATTGGCCAAAGCATGCAGGTCAGGTGCATGCTTTGGTCAATCAGCAGCCGCCAATGCACTGCGATCTCGCAGTGCATTATGGGGTGCTCCACGACACTCGAATATGCCACAAACGCCCCATATGTTAGGTTTGTTTGCGAGCAAACAAACACCCAATGTTCGAGTTGAACTTATGTTCGTCTCGAACATCGGGACCATCCCTAAAGACAACGCCTCTCTCTTTTAATTTCTTCTGCATAAGGGTGGGCAGGCAGTTTGAGGCTGGTATGGCATAGATCATTTTTAATTAATCTGTAGAGAACTGTAATGACTCCTATACTGGCAATACACCCCTTTTTGTTCAACTTTGAACCACAGCAATCTGCCACCCAAAGTCTGAATTGTTTTTCAAAATATTGGGATTGCAATGTAATATGTTTCATTACTGTATTTGTTCACGAATAAGTGGGAAACCATTGAAACTATGGGTGGTCAATTGCTGTGGTTTGAAGCCAATCGAAAATTCTAAAACTGCCAGCTGTATACACGGTACTATTTAGGCAAATTTTAGTACATTTTAACCAGACGTGCAAAAATGTTTTCTTTGTGGCCACATCCTCTCCAGGACAGTAAGGGTGTGTATGAAAAAAAAAAGTAGCTAACCTGGTTTTAGCAGGTTTCCTGTGTAATAGAAGCTATTGAGGATGTAGTATAAGTCAACTTTATCATTCCTGCATAAAAAACAAGTTTGCCCTGGAAGCCAGGTTAAAGTACAGTGGAACCTCGGATTGCGAGTAACGCGGTTAACAAGCGTTTCACAATACGAGCACTGTATTTCTAAAAATCCTGACTCGGTTTGCGAGTTGTCTCACAAAACGAGCAGGATTCAGACCAAAGCAGTGTGCAGTACTGCTTTTGGCCTGAGGTGGGGGGCGTCGGAGCCGAACAGCGCCGATGGTGTCACCGTTCGGAAATGCACGGAAAGGCCCGAGGACAGTTCGGCTGACCTTGGCAAACCTCGGAAAGGCTCGTGAACAGAGTCTTTCTGAGGTTTGCCGAGGTCAGCCGATCTGTCCTCAGGCCTTTCCGGCCATTTCTGAGGCTCTCTGGCTCCTCCCCGCCTCTGGCCGCATGCGGTATTGCATCCCATTGAAGTCAATGCGGAACAAATTATTTTCGTTTCCATTGACTTTAATGGGAAAACTCGCTTTGATATGCGAGTACTTTGGATTACGAGCATACTCCTGGAAAGGATTATGCTTGTAATCCGAGGTTCCACTGTAATAACATTTTATATACTGTGATATTTTGGGGTTTCACTCAAGACATAGTGTGTTCCAGTGAGTTCAATCCAGCCAGGAAATACTGTTTTAGGGCTTGATGGCCCACTTTTATATAAAGAAAAAAAGTAAAGGTAGATTCAACATTACCCTCGCAGGGGTTTCCAATGCCATTTCAAAACACAAAAGAAAAAAATGGCGTTAAAGTGGTTGTAAAGGCTCAAGGTTTTTTTTTTCCCTTCAAACATTCTATGCATGAAGGTAAGAAAACCTCCTTTGTGTAGCATCCCCCCAGCCCCCTTTAATACTTACCTGAGCCTCATCTCAATCCAGAAATGTGCATGAGAGCCTGGGCTCTCCAGGGATTCTCCCTCCTCATTGGCTCCCGCTGCTGTCCATCACAACCAATGAGCCAATGAGGAGATAGAGGGGACGCGGCCAAGCCGCGGCTCTGTGTGAATGGACACGCAGAGCCACAGCTTGGGAACAAGCCAACTTGGGTGCCCCCATTGCAAGCTGCTTGCTCTGAGGCAAGAGGGAGGGGCCAAGGTGGAGGACCCGAGACGAGGAGGATCGGGGCTGCTCTGTGCAAGGCCACTGCATAGAGTAGGTAAGTATGATATATTTGTTATTTTAAAAAAAAAAGCCTTTAACCACTTGCCAACCGGCCCATAGCCGAATGACGGCTACAGGGCGGTTGCATAACTCTGGGAGGGCGTACAGTGACGTCCTCCCAGAATCCCGCTCTCGCGCACCCCCTGGGGCGCGCACCCGAGAACATCCGTGACCGCTGGGTCCTCACGGATCACTGTAATGAAAAATGACGGACAATCACTTGTAAACAAACTGGCGTAACCGGCGTCATGACATCACGGTACAGTGTGAGAGGAGAAAGGGGAGAGATCGGCGGCAGCAGCGCTGTGGGTTGGATCTGTAGTACCCACAGCGCTGCTCTGTCACATCCAGCCATCCATCCATCCATGCTCAGCCATCCCTCCATGCTCAGCCATACCCTGCATTACTCTGCAATACTCTGCAATACCCTGCAATACTCTGCAATACCCTGCAATACCCTGCAATACCCTGCAATACCCTGCAATACCCTGCAATACCCTGCAATACCCTGCAATACTCTGCAATACCCTTCAATACTCTGCAATACCCTGCAATGACCTAAAATAACGTGCAATACCCTGCCATACCCTGTAATACCCTGCCATACACTACAGCACCCTGCCATACTCTGCAATACCCAGCCATACTCTGCAATACCCAGCCATACCCAGCCATACTCTGCAATACCCAGCCATACTCTGCCATACCCAGCCATACTTTGCCATACCCAGCCATACTCTGCAATACCCTGCCATACTCTGCAATACCCAGCCATACTCTGCAATACCCAGCCATACTCTGCAATACTCGGTGATACCCAGCCATACTCTGCCATACTTAGCCATACCCAGTCATATTTGGCGATACCCTGCAATAGCCTGCCATACTCAGCCATACCCAGCCATGCTCAGCCATGCTCAGCCATACTCAGCCATGCTCAGCCATGCTCAGCCATACTCGGCTGTACTCGGCCTCTGTATGTGGCCAGGCTGTGGAAGTCTCACATATGTGGTATCGCCGTACTCAGGAGGAGTAGGAGAATCTATTTTGGGGTGTCATTTTTGGTATGTACATGCTATGTGTTAGAAATATTGTATAAATAGACAACTTTGTGTTTAAAAAAAATGTGTTTTAACCACTTCCCGCCGCCGGCCGTCATATGACGTCCTTGACTTTGTGCGGGGATATCTAAATGATACCTGCAGCTACAGGCATCATTCAGATATCAGCTTTTTCAGCCGGCGATTCCCTACACCATACAAATGATCATAGCGGCTGTTCCACTGCTTGATCGCTCTTACGGGAGGCGAGAGGGGACTCCCCCCCTCCCGCCGCCTTCCGGTGATTCTACCGACTCACCGCTACGATCAAAGCCAGGATCGTTTTTTATATATTTTTTTTTATTTCAGGCTTCCCAGCCTAGACAAGAGATGTGGGGTCATATTGACCCTGTCAGGTAATAGGAATATGGCATGACAGGATGAAATATCTTGTAAGTGTAATTCATTTGGCTTATTAAATTAACTTTTATGAATTACTGCACTATGGGAGCATTTTCTGCTTTTTTCTTTTGAGTGCCACGATCTTAGTTTTATACTGCAGACGTTGGAATAGGTTCCTGGGAGACCTGAATTTCCCTGTGCCTGGTGAGACTACCTTATGGTGGTCATCTTTAGTCGGTAACGAGCGCTAATACTCACTTGGGTGTGAATTATCTTGAAGACTGTATCTGTTTGCACTTCTTTTTTGAAGTTTCATCTTCACATTTTATATGGACTTCTATTGATTTATTCATCTGCACCGTTTTTTGGATCTGAGACTTTTCTTTCATTAGTGATTTGCAAATTATTTTTTCTTTTTCCTTTTATTTCCATATATACTTCATAACATTAATTATGTGGTTTTTATATTTTATCACATGTCATTTTTTTTATTTCTTATGGTATCTGCCTTAGTTTTGTTAAGTGAGAGTTCTTTTCGCTATCATTTATTTGCATTAGTTGTTTCATATCCAATTTATTTGCATTGGTTGTTTCATATCCAATTTATCCATTATTTGTGGCATCACTGTTAGCAAATCCTGTGTGGTATTTGCGTTAGTTTTCTTATTTGAGAGTTTTTTCACCATTATTCTTTTTCAATGTCAATTTCAATATCAATCAATTCATTATTCGATTATATTAGCGCTGCATCTTTATTTATCACATTGCGTTTGAGTTTAGTATTAGACTTTTTGGTGCTGGCTGCTTTTAGTTATTTTCAATAGACCTTGTTTTATTTCTAGCGCAGCGTTAACCTTAGGGTTTTGTTTACAATTAATGCAATATGGACCTATTCACATGTGGTGCATTTTCTTCAAAGTATAAGGCACAGCACAGATCATACTCCAATACCCCTACAACAATTCAACGCTCTGCACTTGAACAATCTATCACAAGCCCAGGACTGTCATATTAGGATTTAGCGAAGGCTTTAAAACTTCCGTTTTTTTCGCTATTTAAATCAGCATAGAACATCCAATCCGGTTCCCCAGATGAAGACACGTGATTGTGTCGTAACGCGTAGGGAGTGGCTGGAGCAATACGCACATCAGGAAGACAAGTGAGACGGCGCTGAGAACGCCAGATTGTCATTTTATTCACTCTGCCTTTGTTATCGGTCACAAATGTAAGAGTCCAATTTTAGACACTTAATAAACATCCCCCTATTGTTTAAATGTTATCACACTAGCTGAGGCCTCTCTTTTTTCCCCCTTTTCTCCACCGCCACTGGGGTGGCAATATTGGAGCATTTCAGGAGATATCGATGGAGGAATTCAAGAGAGAGACCCATGGTCTTCACTGACAGAACTCATCAGCAATTACGAGAGACCACACTGAGAAGTTATTGTATGGAATCTTTATGGGTTATTTAATCATATTACATCACTAGCCAGTTACCCAATAGAAGATCTTCAATCATTTAAAATCCCACACACAAGAGACTTTTTATGCAGTATTGTATGTGTTTTATGGACAATAATTTTTTCATTATTCACATTATATATATATTTTTATTTAAAAAAAATTCTCTTACATATTTTTCTTTGACTTAACCTTCCACTGTTATTTTATTATCACATATTAGTGAATTTTTTGCACACATTTTAGTTTCTATTACCTTTATTATGTGATAATTCTTAGCATTTACTATTTATGTGAGACTAGTATGTCCCTATAGTGAGTGTTCATATATCACACAGTTCACTAGATTGTTGTTTACAGATTGTTTACCCCCAGTGCACTGCACGCACATTATTAGGACCAATTTCACTTTCTACATATTAGAATATTGCGCAAAATCACTTCTTTTGATACTATTACCACATTGTGTTGTTGTGAACACTTAGATTTTGCTGCAATTAATTAATACCATTGTTTTACACTATATTATCCATTTAGCGCGAAGCACACTTTACCACTAATTTCGAGCCTTATTATGTGCTTACCTATAGGTAAAAGTCAGTTAAGAAAGTTTACTTCCTCTTTAATGTAGTGTAGCACCGCACCCTTGGGGACTGCTTGGGTTTACCTGGTCATCTGCATCACCATGACCCTGTGAACATTCCAACCCACCTGACACTTTGGGTTCAGATATCATTGCAACACCTTTAAAGCGGGGGTTCACCCACACTGCCAAAAAAAAAAATATTAAAAGCCAGCAGCTACAAATACTGCAGCTGCTGACTTTTAATACATGGCCACTTACCTGTCCCGGGGTCCAGCGATGTCGGCAGGGGACGCCGAGAACCCGCTCGGTTCTCGGCAGCTGCCGCCGCCATCCTAGGTGCGGGAATCAGGAAGTGAAGCGTTGCGGCTTCACTTCCCAGTTCCCTACTGCGCATGCGCGAGTCGCGCTGCGCGTCCCAAGTGGTCCCCGCTCTCTGCTGGGAGCTGTGTGTTCCCAGCAGACAGCGCGGTGGGGACGGGAAGAGGCATAGACTCCCATAGGAGTCTATGCCGGAAGTGGGTGCAAATACCTGTCTTAGACAGGTATCTGCACCCCCCTCCCCCCTGCAAGGTGCCAAATGTGACACCGGATGGGGGGAGGGTTCCGAAAAGCGGAAGTTCCATTTTTGTGTGGAACTCCGCTTTAAGTAATAAGACAACACTCAATACGTTTATATTCTGTTTTTGCTGGAATACTTCAGTTAAGATATAGTTGTACAGAGGAGGTAATGGTTCAACTGAGTTTGAGATAGCAGCACAAACTCAGTTGAGTGACTCCTCAAGAAAATGCCAGTTAAGACAGTTGGCAACAACAGATTATTATATACACATATGTACATTGGAATACCACTTGAACATAACCTGAAAGGATAAGCAGTGGTTAAGTATAAATTCTGACAATACTTCTAAGAGAGAAACCCAGGCCGGCCTGTTTAACCTTTGATCCTAATGAAAGATGAAGCTAAACATGGATGGTATGAGGGCTCTTTTAAGTAGCAATGACGTAATGTCCCCATTGCAGATCTAATGGTCTTCACCGGCAGTTGGAGCTCATTAATTGTATCCAATAAGGTGTATTAACAGAGTGGTAGTATATCTGGTGATGACTGTAGCTAAAGATGTTTATGTATGGTGTTCAATGAAAGGTGCAGTGAAGTGTTCCCAAAGAAAAGCTGTCTGTGCAAAGTGTCCCAGTGAAACAACAAAGGGAAGGTTTGCAAAGATGGGCAGTGGCCCTCTCACCAACGACCAGACCGCTTTGATGCCTTCTGGCTAGAAAATTCTGGATGGATGTCCTGGCTGCGAACCCGCTTGTGACGATCACCCGTTGCATGGGTTGCTGCACTGTAGGGGCCGTGCTGGTCATATGTTGAATGAACAGCAGGCAACGCTGGACCCCTTCTCGATCAGGTCGGAAAACTGTAGACCATGTGGTCGGCCGCGACCCCACTCTCCTCGCACGGAGAGATCCATCACACACGAGGTCCAAGGAGAAGAGACCGTGGGGCAGAGCTCTGGTCACTTTTATAGCTCTTCCCAACAATCTCTCTGGTGATAGCAAGGATCCCTGGGATATGTAGTCCGGGTGTATAGTCATGCAGGCGAATAGCCATCTGATGGAACTACTAGTCTCCCAATCCCTTTGGTTGGGCTAACAAAAATTATGTCAGTCTAGTAATGCTGGGCACTAGAGGGACAATATGATATACAGACAGGGCAGGAAATAGCTGTTTGTTGCAATTGTGGTCCGTATTACTACATCATCCCCCTACTTGAAAGTCTTTGGTCCCACATACATACAGACAGAGCACAACCTGTAGGATCACCTCACTGTATCATAAGAAAGTGAATAGTTAATTATATGACAAACTAGAAGATGCAACAGCTGACAACTGATCCAAAGAGGGATCTTCTAACAAAAATGTATGTGAATTGTCAGGTAGGGTCATATCAAGTTCATGACAGGCCAGTAACAAATTAGTGGCCCACCCAGTAGTGTCAGGGGGTGGATCAAGGTCATCCTTTACTAAAGGTTCAATAAAAGGAGGCAAGTGCTTGACTAGGATGCTGAGCACTAGGAATAAGTTCATCAGAATTTTCTCCAAAGGTATCATACGTCAGTCTTTTTTTGGGGGGGGGGGCATATTTTTTGCCTCAATCTGGAGTAGATATTTTCCAGCGGTTCTGATTCAAGTTCTGGTTCAAGCTCTGGTTCCAACTTTGGTTCAAGCTCTGTTTCCAGCTCTGGTTCAAGCTCTGGTTCAAACTCTGGTTCGAGCTCTGGTTTAAGCTCTGGTTCAAGTACAGTCTCTCTCTACTTCATTGATGGGAGAGCCAGGGGTTTCTGGCACATTAAGTACTTCATTTGGTTCCATCTTGATGTCCTTGCTTCCTCCTAGTGGGTGGAAATCTAGTACGTCAACTTTCGGCAGTGGTAAAGGTCCATAACCAATCAATAGCCAATTCCTCCCCATCACTCTCCTCTTCAGGTGGCATGGGCCGGCAAGGTTTCCCGGCCCTAGGCCTCAGCGTAGGGGATTGATAAGTCTCCAGACAGGAAGATGGAGGTACTCGGACAGCCTCGGATATAGGCAGAAGATGGTTTTCGGTGCCAGGTCTTCAGGGGCCCAGTCTTTCCCTCTGGCCGAATCTGGTATACAGGAAGCCCGGATAATTATTTACAGACAATATAAGGTTGAGAGCGCCATCGATCAGCCAGCTTATGCTTTCTAGGCACTCCCAGATTGCGTAACAACACTGGGTTGTAGGTCCTGAACCCTCACTTTGAGATCAAAGTTTTTCTTGTTCCTCTGTTATCTGGTAATAGATGCTTCCTTGGCTTTCTCATAGGCCATCTTCAGATTTTTCCAAAGCCTGTCGACATACCCCCCGGTAGGAGGCCTGAGAGGTATGATCTAACGATGTTCCAAAAGGTCCACTGGTAAACAAGCTTCTCTTCCGAACATTAGTCTGTAGGGGGAGTACCCAGTAGAATTATTGGAGGTGCTATTGTAAGCATGAACTACTGCAGCTATATGATCTCCCCAATGCTGTTTCTTCTCCGAGGGAACCTTTGGCACCTATTGGGGGGGGAGGATGGAACGGGTACCTGTTTTTGATAGGTACCGTCCCCATTTCCGGGAGACCTGGCTGTGGCAAAGTTGCCCAGAAGTTTGGCTCCCTCCTCCTTCCTCCGCTTTGTGCATGCGCAGTAGGGAACTGGCTGCGACAGCAGTGGGAGTCAATGGCTCCTGCTGCTCTAAGTCAAACCTGTGAGAGAGAGGAGAAGGGAGAGAGCCACTACAGACAGGCAAAGCTCTTGATCAAGTGAGGGCTCAGGTAAGCATGGGGGAAAGGGGGGGGGGGTAAGGGGGCATACTGCTATCTAAAAAATTTTACCTTAATGCAGTAATGCATTAAAGTGTTTGTAAACCTCAGACATGAAATATGAACAAAGTATATCCCTCTATAGTGTGTACTTGTCTCAATCCAGAGCAGATAGAAGAGATAAAAAGTTGATAGGTTTGGGAGCTTAAGCACACAGCCTGTGATTGACAGCCTCAGTTTTGTTCCTGTATGCCTTTCAGAGCTAAGAGACCCTGTGAACAGATGTAGAGAAGACGTAGAGAAGGTAGGGCTGCAGAAGGAAAAAACATATGTAGGAGGATTTGTTTCATCTCTGTGTATCACCTGAGACCAGTCACTTCACTGAGTATATATAAGGGTTTAAAACCACTTTAGGGTAAAAAAATGTTTAGGTTAGAACCACTTTAACTGTGGCTCTGACAGATGTAGCTTTCAAGCCGAGCCCTCCAGCACAGTGCTGTCACTGTTCCGCCTTCACCCAGTCTTCCTTCTGGATTTGCATTCTCTGGCCATTTGAATGGCTGACCTGTGATGACATCACTCCTGCACATGCACACAAGAGTCACCTTTCAGGCACAGCGTTCTCTGCATTCATGGCACACTGATGCAGAGCGTACTGTGCATGTGCCAGTGGCATCATCAGTTGGAGTCAGTGTGCATATCTACTAAATGGTGCAAATTTATGCCATTTCCAAGGGTATGGCAAAGCTTCACTTAAGAGTTTACTACCACTTTAAACTTTACAGTATTTCATAATTAACCACTTGCTTACTGGGCACTTATACCCCCTTCCTGACCAGGGCTATTTTCAGATTGAGCTTTCTTTTGGTGTTATTTAATCACTCCAGTTTTTTTTATTTTTTGCTAAACAAAGAAAAAAGACAGGAAAAAAAAGCGGTTTTCTTTCTGTTATAAAATTTTGCAAATAAGTAATTTATCTTCACTGATGTGCACTGATGAGGCTGCATTGATGGACACTGATGAGGCTGCACTGACATGTGGCACTAATGGCCACCAGTTCTAATTTTGTCGACTAAAACATTTTAGTCTACTAAATGAAAACTATTTTAGTCGACTAAAATACAACTAAAACTAAAATGCCATTTTAGTCAAAAGACTAAGACTAAAACTAAATTGAAATTTGACTTCAAAATTAACACTGGTCTGTAGTGCA
This sequence comes from Lithobates clamitans, assembly GCA_037952925.1. Classification (NCBI taxonomy): domain Eukaryota; kingdom Metazoa; phylum Chordata; class Amphibia; order Anura; family Ranidae; genus Lithobates; species Lithobates clamitans. Next base: position 2,230,443 of record JBBGZY010000230.1, read on the forward strand.
TGTTCATACCTCAATACCATAATTAATAACATATTAGATTTTTTAATTCAGCAGTATATAATGAGTTTGGAAATTGTAGAGAAATGTTAACTAATACATTACAATTTAATTACACCCATTAGGTTTTAGACGTCTAAAATGAGGTTTAGTAGACTACTGGAGATTTAGTCAACTAAATATGATTAAAACTAAAACAATTGCAGAAGACTAAAATGGGACTAAATCTAATATGCCATTTTAGTCCTAAGACTAAAACTAAAACTGAATCGAAATTTGCTGCTAAAATTAACACTGATGGACACTGATGAAGAGACACTGATGAGTCTGCACTGATATGTGGCACTAATGAGGAGGCACTGATGGGCAGTATTGATGGGCACTGATGGGCAGCATTGATGGCACTGATGGGGCTGCATTAATAATCATGGCACTGATTATCTTTGTGCATGTCCCCGTCAGAATTGCCAGTTACCGGCTCTTCTCTCCTCAAGCTGTGACAGCGTGTGAGGAAAGGAATGCCGATAACCAGCAATTCTGTTTCCACTGTGATCAGCTGTGATTGGACACAGCTGATCACGTGGTAAAGGGCTGCTGTGATTGGCCCTTTACTAAGATCTGTGATCGGCTGTCTCTGAAGGGCACAGCGATCACAAAGCGCACTGGATGCGTGCCCCAGGGGGGCACGCAAGGGGTATAGTTCCCGGGGGGACGCCCTTCGGAAACAATAGAGCCGCTCTGTAGCCGTCTTTAGCCATGGTGCCGTTAGGAAGTGGTTAGAGTTGATAGAAACCCAACAAAAGGGCCGAAGCCCAACAGTTTACCACAAACTTTATAGTTTCTTCACTTTATATTTAGGTATGTTGCTATGGTATGATAGGAAAAGGGGAAAGCAGTTTCAATTCCCCTTTTCCTCATGGGAGAGCGGCGGGAATGGGTAGTTTCAAGTCCCCACTGAGGAGATTGATTCTCTCAGGGGGAACCCAGTAGTGCTCAACCTCTCCTCAGTCTCGTGTAAAAGCCCGGAAAAATCCAGTTGAATCTGGACAGAACCGGCCCTAATAGGGCTATAAAACAGGGTTTCGTCACACTAGGCTCATTCACCTCAGATGACAGGAGCTGTGGAGTACTAGGAGATATCTCCATTGAGCAAACAGTGTCTTCGGAGGCTGGAAGATGAGCCTGATGCGATAGCTGTTAGAGCGGGCAGGAGAAGACGGCGGGGAAGCCTGGATTCGCCAGTGCTTGGACCTACCTTGCTCTATGAGTCAAGTGGCTCCGGTGGGACCCGCAACAGCCACGGATGGAACCGGTGTGGCGGCGGCCAAAGAGGAGCTACATGTTGAAGCCATCTGGAAACCCTGAGCCGCATCAGGAGGAAGACCTACAAGAACTCGTGGAAGTCGGCATAGAGGAGGCGTCACCCCTGCCCGTGGGAGTGAGGCAGAGAAGAGGAGGCGCATTCCACGCCATAGGCACTCCCCCTCTCCACCTCGTTCTGCTACAGCGAAAAGAGCTGGTCCTTTTCAGGATCGTAGCAGAGGGATGGGAGTCGAAACCAAAGGTGTGTCTACCAACAGGTCCAGAGATAGGCGGGGATAGAAGCGTGTCCGAAGGCATGACCAGAGGAGTGTCGAGAGGCAGGTCGGTAGGAGTGGCAAGAGGTGGGACCAGAGGCGTAGCGGAAGGCGGAGCTGGATCGCAAATACGGGCTTCATCTCAGCAAGCAGAACCGTCCCCCTGGCAACGAATGACGACACAAGCAAGCGAAGCAGGGGCTGATATCAGATCTGCAGCGGTAATCATTCCGAATGAGCTTTTGAATGACAGAGATGTCCAAATGCTTGCTACTCCCATGCAACCTTCACAGCAACAAGGTATGGGTGAGTCATTCTCAATAAATATGTTAGCTAATATAGCTGAACTATTATCTAAACTGGCAAAGGATTTGCATTCAGGTAATGGTCAAGCTCAGGCTATTAATAATAGTGCTGTACAATCTAGTGATCTTTCAGCTGGTGGGATTTGGTCGCCATCTAGTGGAATTTCTGCTAACTGCGCTCAAACTCCACAAGACAATTCAGATGCATGTTTCTCTTCTTATCAATCAGCTAAATCGCAAAACTTACCTGAAACCTGTCTAAAAGAATCAATTGCATGTGAAGTAACCCCACTGGGATATCATTTATCTGGTTTGATAAAGGAAGAAATCTGGCGGGGAGAATTTATTGATATTTTGTCCTTACTAACGTCTTCCAAGGATTTTATTAGCAAATCGGATAAAAAAGAGGATGATGATAGACGTAGACCTGTTTCAAAATCTTTTAATAACTGGTTACAGGCTTTTTGTATTTTTTCAGGAATTTTATGTGAAAAATTCCCGGAAAAAAGCGCTGGACTTTTCCAGCATTTAGATATTATTATTGAGGCATATAGAAATTTTGGTGGGTCTGCTTGGTATAATTATGACGAGGCTTTTCATCAAAAGTTATTGGTACATCATACTTTGAAATGGGGAGTTAAGGATGTTGGCCTCTGGCTCAATCTTTTTCTACCCCAAAGACAAGTTTATACCAAGCAGAACACGACTTCTCAATTGTCCAGCAATTCCGGTTATATAAATCTGCTTTCATTTTAATGACAGCCAGTGCAGATGGCAAAACTCATGTAAATACAGACATGGGTGTGTCTTTTGCGCCGGCACTCACTCCGTGTCAAAATGTTTTAAAAAGATGTCCGCAACAAATCAGCAGCCGGGGACTTTTTCCAAAGGCATTAACACCAGTGAAGTTACAAAATATGCTCCCATGGCTCAGGGCATTTCCAGATCTGTTGAGGGCTCAGCTTCTCATTGAAGGTTTTAGAGATGGGTTTTTTATTGCCTGTTTTTTTCTGGCCAAGGGTGTACTTTAGTTAGCAACTTGAAATCGGTGGACAGATTTCCTGTGGTAGTTTACACAAAAATTAATACAGAGATTATAGAAGGTAGAGTAGAAGGTCCTTTCAGTTCTCTGCCTTTTAGTGATTTTAGGACTTCTCCTTTGGGTATTGTCCCAAAAAAGGAAAAAAATTCCTTTAGGCTGATTCATCATTTATCCTTTCCCAAGGGCCAATCACTTAATGATCAAATTGATGATGATTTATCATTAGTTTCTTATGCATCTTTTGAAGATGCCCCGAAGAAGCTTAGATGTCTAGGTAAAGGATCCCTTATGGCAAAGGCTGACGTTAAGTCAGCTTTTCGTCTTCTCCTGTTTAACCCTTCATGTTTTAATTCTTTAGGTTTTTTCTTTAATGGTAAATTTTATTTTGATAAATGTTTGCCAATGGGTTATTCTCTGTTTTGTTTTATTTTGAATCCTTTTCTTCCTTTTTAGAATGGGTGGTTTGTTTTGAGTCCGGTTCCCAATTCCTGATACATTATTTAGATGATTTTTTTTTTTAAGCCCGCCCAATTCTCCTGATTGTTATAAGTTATTGAATATATTTTTTAAAATTTGTTCTCATTTTGGTATTCCATTGGCCTTGGAAAAGACGGTTTGGCCCTCAACCTGTTTGGAATTTTTAGGTATCACTATTGATAATAATTTAATGGAATTCCGGCTTCCCGAAACTAAGGTAGAAAAACTCAGGACTCTACTGTTTGCATTGATTCGGAAAAAGAAGGTATGTTTAAGGAAGATGAAGTCATTGTTAGGACTTTTTGCGTTTGCTTCTAGGATTATGCCGATTGGAAAGTTTTTTTCTAGAAGATTATATCTTTCAATTTCTGGTTTAAAATCTCCATTTTCTCATATTCGTATGTCTCACGATATGAGTGCAGACCTATTAGTTTGGCTGCAGTTCCTTACTCATTTCTATGGAAGAGCTATGTGGCAGGAAGAATTTTTTCTTGACAAAGAATTTTTTCTTTTTACGGATGTTGCCGGATCTCTGGGTTTTGCTGCGATTTGACAAACCCATTAGTGCGCGGAACATTGGAATCCCATTTGGCAGGCAAAGGGGTATTTGAAAAATATAGTCCTTTTGGAATTGTTCCCTATTATTGTTGCCCTTAAAATTTGGGGATCTTTTTTCAGAAACAAAAGGATTCTAGTAAGAACAGATAATAAAGGGGTTATGTATGCCATCAATTGTTTAACATCAAAGTCTCCGCCTGTCATTGTCCTTTTGAGACATATGATTTTTAATTGTCTAAACTTAAATATTTGGTTGAAAGCAATTCATGTAGCTGGAAAGGACAATGATTTGGCGGATTCCAGTTATTCCCGGAGGCGGACCGAGTGGGACTGTCATGTCCACCCAACCTATGGGACCTGGTTTGAGGCCCATATCTGAGTATATTATTAATTCTGTAGCACCTTTGACCTGGACTGGATATCAATCGGCCTGGTTATTATGCTTGAATTTTTTCAATTTGATCCGAGAACCGGAAGGTTCTTTTTCTGAAGGCTTAGTTTTAAGGTTTTTCAGTTTTTTATTTTCTAAGCCAGTCTTTCTCAACTCCAGTCCTCAAGGCGCCCCAACAGGTCATGTTTTCAGGATTTCCCTCTGATGAAATGGCTGTGGTAATTGCCAAGGCAATGAAACTGATCAAATCACCTGTGCAAAATAATGGAGAGCCTGAAAACATGACCTGTTGGTGCGCCTTGAGGACTGGAGTTGAGAAACACTATTCTAAGCAATACTCATGGTCGTATGTACCGAAGACTCTGTCTGGTATTTCGTTTTTTCTTAAACTGAACAATTTTCCTTCTTGTTTGCAATATTTTTCAGTCAAGCAGGCTTTGAAAGGTTATAAGAAAGATCATTTTAAAACTGATCCCCGTAAACCCATTACTCCAAATATTTTGGGTGAACTTTGCTCAGTTACGGATCGGGTTTGTTTTTCGGCTTTCGAATCAATTCTCTTTCAAGCAGCTATTTCTGTTATATTTTTTGCTGCACTTAGGGTATGCGAATTAGTTTCTATTAAAGTGGATGTAAACCCAAATTTATTTTTTTTATGTCATAATGTAGAGTATAAGATTTTCTATAATTTGAGCCCAGTCTTGCCACAAAGAGTTAATCCAGCTCTGAGCAATCCTCTCTTATTGTTCAGTGAGATAAAACTTGAAAAACTTTGTCAAATCCTCCCCCTTGCTGTGAGTGACAGGTGATTTACATACCTTGTGCACTATCCTAAGACATGGATTATTTTTTTAATTCCCACCCCCACTCCTTTCTTCAGCAGCTCTGCAAGGATTGGCTGTTCCACACCTGAGCATGATTTGGCATGCTGAAGTCATGTGGTTACTTTCCTGTCTTTTCACTGGATGTTAGAGATCATAGCGGAAGTTCAGTGTAAGAAATACACAGGAGAAAATGCATATTGACAAGGGGAGTGTAGAGGTGGGCGGGGAGTCTACTGACACCACGACTCCACCCACCAAGCTCCAGACAACAGACCCACCTACAGAATCTGCAGTTTTTCAGGTCCCATAACAGACAGAGGGGAGACATTTGACAGGTAAAGATACATGCAGGAAGCATGTATATCCTTATAGATAACCCCCATGGCAGTAGTTTAGAAAGGATGACATTGGGTTTACATCCACTTTAAAGCATCGGACATCATTATTTCTAGCAGAACACTTCAAATACTTATTAGCAGGTCAAAAACTGACCAATACGGCAGAGGTAACTGGATCCATTTGGAAATTTGTAGTAATTCTATCATTCGTCCGGTACAGTTAGTGAATAAATACTTTCTTGTTAGACCTCCAGTTTTTTCATACACGAATCTAGTTTACCTCTTACTAAATATCAATTCATCGGCTGCCCTGGCTCGAGTTGCCTCTGATCGCGGGCCTGGTACAGACATTTCAATGCTTCTACATATGGCTACATGTTTAGTGGTGGCATGGAACGCGCGGGGGCTTAATTCAGCTATAAAGCGCTCGCTGGTACTAAATTATTTGAAGAAGCTCCGCCCACAGGTGTGTGTTCTTTTGGAGACGCATCTGATGGGTTCCCGTATTCTGAGTCTAAAACGTGCCTGGGTGGGTACTCACTACCACGCACCCTATTCTAACTACGCTAGAGGTGTTACAGTGTTAGTCCATAGATCCCTGCCTTTTCAGCTCATGGATGTTAAAATCGACCCGGGGGTAGGTATGTGCTTCTCCACGCCCTGCTTTAGGAAGTTCCGGTGGTGATTGTGGGTCTGTACCTACCTCCACCCGCCGATATAGATGTGCTTCACGTGCTGATGCAGCAGGTCACACTTTATAATGTTGAAAATGTACTTTTTCTTGGGGATTTTAATATGGCTCCCTCTCCAACTATGGACAGACTCCGCGCTTCTGGCTCTCCGCAGCTGGGGCTATCCTGCTGGGCTTCCACATTTCACATGACAAATGTTTGGCGTCATTTTCACCCCTCTGACAGGGAATACACATGCCTATCTACCACATACCGGACATTGTCCCGCATTGACCTGATTTTTGCCTCAGAGGCCTTACTACGGAGAGTGGCCTCTACGGAGATCCTCTCACGTGGTATTTCGGATCATGCGCCGGTGTCTGTTACATTTAGGCTCTCTGAAGAAGTGGGTGTCAGAACTTGGAGGCTGTCCAAATATTGGATCATGGACCCAGATATACAGGAGGAGATGCCGGAGGAACTATGTAATTTTTGGAATGGGAATACAGGCTCAGCTGGACCTTTAGTGGTTTGGGACACCCTCAAATCACGGCTTAGGGGATCATATATGGCGCGTATTGCTGCCAAAAAGCGGCAGTCTGTGCAGTCTCTGAGGCGTCTAGAGGAGCAGGCACGATTAAGGGAGGCTGAATATGTAAGAGCTCCTAATCAGGTAACCTATGTCCCCTGGCAGGATACTCTAAGGGAATTGTCCCTACTCAGGGTTGACCTTACTAAAAAGGCTATGCTTGATAGTGCCCAGCGGGTGTTTGAGTTTGGAGACAAAAACGGGAGGCTATTGGCATGGCTGGCTAAGGGGCAGCACCCCGTGACCCACATTGGCAGAGTAAGGGATATGGATGGTCGCATTTTGACCGATTCAGCAGATATAAATGCTAGATTTCTGACATTCTACCAGACGCTATACTCTTCAAGGGCAACTTTCTTCACCTCTGAACTTATAGAATATCTTGACTTGATCCCACTCCCTTCTCTGGAAACAGCTAAAAGTGAGGACCTGGATAGAGATATCTCACTTGAAGAAGTGCAGGAAGCATTGGGATGTCTGCAGGCAGGTAAATCACCAGGACCAGATGGTATTCCTATCGAATTTTACTCTACTTACCAAGAATTTTTGGCCCCTAAGTTCACCTCATTACTACATCAGTCCCTTGACCTGGACTCTCTTCCGGAGTCATGGTCTGAGGCGATAGTGGTATTGGTGCCCAAGCCTGGTAAGGACCCGGAAGAATGTGCCTCCTACAGGCCTATCTCCCTGATCAACGCTGATGCCAAGTTATTGGCGAAAATTCTAGCATGCAGGCTCAGTAGGGTGATAGAAGACCTTGTTCATGTAGATCAAACCGGGTTCATGCCGGGTAAGGGCACAGATATCAATATCCGTCGTTTATTTCTTAATTTAGCTACTCATCATCAAAATGCAGGTTCAAGAGTCATAGCCTCTCTGGATGCGGAGAAGGCTTTTGACTCCGTAGAGTGGGAGTACCTCTGGGAGGTGTTGAGGAGATTTGGAGTTGGACCTAGATTTTTACATTGGCTAGAGTTGTTATATAGAGCCCCTAAAGCAAGGATAAGGGTTAATAACACCCTCTCAGATTTCTTTCTCCTCCAGAGGGGAACCCGGCAGGGCTGCCCTCTGTCCCCAAGTCTCTTTGCTCTGGCCTTGGAACCCCTGGCGGTTCTGGTCAGGGAATCTGATAATATTAAGGGACTTAGGGTTGGCTCTCTGGAGGAGAAAATATTGTTATATGCAGACGATACTCTGTTGTACCTGCAAGACGCTGGCACTTCCCTACAAGCTGCGCTAGCGGCCTTCGACAAATTTGGAAGATTTTCTGGGGTCCGGATCAACTGGAGCAAATCTGTTTTGTTCCCTGTTGATGCGCAGGCCAGACAGTCCGCGGTTCAGTCATCCTTGAGATGGGTGGATAAATTTATGTATTTGGGAATTAAGGTGGCGAGAGATCCCCAGTCCTTCCAACGCCTTAATATTCAACCAGTGGTGTCACGCCTTAAAGAACACTGCTCTAGGTGGGCCAACCTACCCCTTAATCTACTAGGATGTATCAATGTTCTCAAGATGATTTATCTCCCCAAATTTATTTATTTGTTCAGGAGCTGCCCGGTGCTGCTGCCTCGTTCCCTTTTCCGGGAGCTGGACAGTTGTATTGGTTCCTTTTTATGGAGGGGCTCCTCCCCTAGACTAGCTAGGTCAACTCTGCAGCTCCCGGTGGATTTTGGGGGGTTGGCGCTGCCCAACCTGCTGATCTACTACTGGGCGGCCATATTGGTCACGGTCAGATGGTGGTTGGAACAATCTAAAGCCAATGCTGCAGTCTGCCTTGAGGCGACTGTTGTAGGGTCTCTCAAGGAATTGGGTAATTTGATATATAGGGGAGTCTCAGCATACCCCTCCTTGCCGATACCTACCAAAACTACATTAGCGGTGTGGAGCCTGGCTAGACGAAGGTTTGTTTCTCCGGGTAGGTGGTCGCCCTTTTGTCCCTTGTGGGAAAACCCTTCCCTCCCACACTTCCGAACAATCCCGGATCCACAGGTTTGGGCTAGGTATAACATTAAAGTGCTAAAAGATATTGTGGTAGCCGGTTCTATCCGCTCCTTTTCAGAATTGGGTAGGTTGTTTGGCCTTCCTCGATGGATGCTGTTCCGGTACCACCAGCTGAGACACGCCTTCCGTGCGCAGTTCCCAACCCCACCAAATCTCACATCTGATGTGGTTGAGGACTTGTTGGCCCAGGAGACTCTGTCCAAGCCTTTGTCTGTGCTATATTTCACTCTCATTAAGAAAGACTCTCCCAAGATGGAGGTACTTTGGACTAGATGGGGAGCTGATATCCCTACCTTGGATAGGGAGTCCTATGAGGAAAGTTTTGAGGAAAGTTTTAAACTAGTGATATCCTCTAGGGACAAATTGGTACAAGCCAAGTTTTTCCATAGGACATATCTCACGCCTCAGAGGCTGCACAGAATATACCCTGAAAGATCCCCGGAATGTCCCAGATGTGGATCACCGGATAGCTCATACATACATATGTTTTGGTCCTGTCCCAGATTATTGTTCTACTGGTCCACAATAATGGAAGGTATTAATGCTCGGCTACAACTCGAGCTCCCATTAACCCCAGAATTGGCGCTGTTAGGCATACATGATGATGACCAGAGACCTAGATATACCAAGTTGTTGATATCATTGCTACTATTTTATGGCAAGAAGGGGATTGTATTGAAATGGAATTCGCATAGCGCTCCTACGGTAAAGGCGTGGGAAAATTCAGTCAATGCTGTCCTACCTTTGTACAAATTGACCTATATAAACAGAGGATGCCCTCAGAAGTTTATGAGAGTGTGGCGTCCTTGGACGGCCCCCGGATGAGGTTTTGATTACATAAATGTTACCGTTTCACTGCTACACGTAGTATGGTGGTATTGCTGGTCTCCCTCTCCCCCCCCCCACCTTCCCTCCCCCTTCTCCCCCTCCCCTCACCCCTTTTTTTTTTTTTTTTTTTTTATCCTTTCTCACTGATAGGAACCAGTTAAATTGCTTATGATATGTACTTTATGTAATTGTTTCTTCCTGTAAGCTATGTGTGCATTATCTTGTGGCCACTCATTGTTCTGATATACTCTATTTTGTATACCATTTCTTTTTCAATAAAGACCAACCTTGTTGTTAAAAAAAAATATCAATTCATCTGTGTTTTTAAAAATGCTTAAAGATGTTGAACTTAGGACATGCTCAGCTCACGTCTCATTCATTTCGGATTGGTGCAGCCACTGAAGCTGCAAGATTAGGGTTAGATGTTAACTTAATTAAAAAAATAGATAGATGGAAATCTGATAGATACTTACTATATATTTGCCCTAATACATTTTTTTTATTCATTTTCAGGTAAATGCCGCGTTGTATGGATTGTTAGACATTCGTTCGTTTATTGGGCACATCTCAGAGCTCAGCACAGAATTTACACTGTTAATTTAGGTTTGGAGTCAAAAAAGTTTAAGGTTTTTTTGGAGTGGAAGGAGAGGTATGTTGTGGACTGATCTAAATTTAGAATTAGCACAGCTTCTTCTTCGTTTTCCCCCACCAGATGTATTAATCATACATCTTGGGGGAAATGATATCGGTAAGAGAAAAACGTTGGATATTATTTTTAGAATTAGGGATGATTTACAAAGGATTCAGTTGACCTTTCCTCATACCGTTTTGGTTTTTTCAGAGATTGTGCAAAGGCTGGGATGGCTTTACCCTTCCTCAATGTGCCCCTTTGAAAAAATGAGAAAGAGGGTGAATAAGGCGGTGTCTGAATTTCTTTCAATCCTAGGTATGTTCTCTTTCAGGCATACAGAGTTGGAGGGATGTATCAAAGGTCTTTATAGGAAGGACAGAATCCATTTATCCGATATTGGTTTGGACATATTTAATGCAGACTTAAATTCCTGTATTGAAATGGCTGCGGTGCGGGGTTCGGTGGTCAGGTGGTCTTTTAAGTCCACCTGCCTTGTGGGCATTTATTATATGCAGCTTGAGCCATAGTGGCTAGGTTTGCTTAAAGCCTATATATCCGATTTTATTGGATGAAATTAATTAATTAATTATTTTTTGTCACGGCTGTTGTTATGTGGTGGGTCACCTTTGTATTTAAAAAAATAAAAATAAAATATATATATATAAACAAAGGGGGACTAGTAAGTGTATTTTGTAAAGTTATTTATTAAATAATTTTTTTGTGTTTATGATGTTTAAAGTTATTGAAGTTGGGTATTTATTATATGCAACCTGAGCCGTAGTGGCTAGATTTGCTTTAGCCCCCTTTCACACCTATACAACTTTTCTCACGATTTTGGACTGCAAAATCGCATTGCAAGTCATTTTCCATGATTTTGAATGACTACCATTCATATTGGCACGAGTTTAAGTTATGCCGACTTCAAAGTAGTTCCTGCACTAATTTTTTTCTGAAGTCGGATCAAAGTCGGATTCTGTATTAACTGATCCGACTTTGGCATGCAACTTGTGCATAAAGGGGAACTCCACGCCAATTAAAAAAAAAAAAAAAAACGGCATGGGTTCCCCCTTCATGAGCATACCGAACCTTCGGTCTGGTATGGGTTTTAAGGGGAAACCCACGCTGAAAACCGATGCCCAAAATCCATACCAGACCCTTATCTGAGCACCAGCCTTGCCAGTCGGGAAAGGGGGTGGGGATGTGCGAGCGCCCCCTCCCCCTCCTGAGCCATACCAGGCCGCATGCCCTCAACATGGGGGGTGGGTGCTTTGGGGCAGGGGGTGCAGCACTCCCCACCCCGAAACACCTTGCCCCCATGTTGATGAGGACAAGGGCCCCTTCCCGACAACCCTGGCCATTGGTTGTCGGGGTCTGCGGGCGGGGGGCTTATTGGAATCTGTGAGCCCAGTGAACTAAATAATTAATAGCTGCGCTAAAAAATGTGAGACAATATCAAATTGATGTGATAACAGTGTAAACCTTGCAAAAATAAATATACAATAATAATGCAAAGTAAATGATAACAAGAAAAAAATATTTAGGAGGAAATTATAGAGCATAATAGTCCAAAGTGCAAAAAAATGCTGTGAGCAGAACTCAAATTGGGAGCGTGCAATCTTCCATCACCAGTGATTGTAAAACACCAAAAGAAATGCGCACTTACCAGAGGCAAGCAGCAATAACCTTGCGGCTATATACCCAGCTAGGGCCTTTCCAAAAGATGTCAGAAAACACACTGCCAGGGACACTGATCTGGGATCGGTATAGATTCAATGGGTGGATGGGGCCCTCCGGTGCCATTAACATCAGGGCATGAAAGAAAAAAGGCTATCCATAGTATAATACCGTAATGAATGTACCGTATTTATAAAAAAGGAATAACACTTACAAAGTGGAAGATAAAAACAAGCACGAAATAGCCGGCCGGCTTGCTAACGCCCATGACTCTCCAGGAAACGAACACGCGATGCGTCAGTACGTCCTGACCGCATGGTCAGGTGCATCCCAGCTTGAGATGCCCAGTCCACTTCTCCCGGAGTTACCCGAGGGCTTAGTCTTGAACCATCCAGCACTGAGGTTTCTGAACCCTCAGGCCTTCAGGTTTTGTTCTTTCTATCCAGCGCTGGAGGCTTTTAAACCTCCAGGCCTTCAAGCCTGCTCCTTGCTGGTTACATTTCTGCTGCTTCACTGGATCCAATTCCTCCCCCCCCCCAAAAAAAAAAAACCCCCAGGAGCATGTGACCCCAGTTTATATGTAAGTACTGCCCCTGCCAATACAAGTTAATGATTGGTCCAGGGCTCTCTATACAAACTGCCTGCACCCCAGTCCCCAGCCCACCTTCCTTCCAGAACATTTCAATAGAAGGCAAGGGAGATCTTTCAAGGTAGAATGCAGGTGACCACACCCTCCCCTATTCTATCACCCCTCCTCTCCCAAACAGACAGACAACCAGGCCTTAAAGTGCAAGGCCCTGGTTAAATTTACCTAACATTTACCTTAACTAAACTTTTTAGCACCCACCTAAAGGTGGTGGGCACTACATATATTTAGAAGATTCATTAAAGCAGTTCTGCTTGTTTGCTTCCTCCCCCCCTCCAGTGCCACATTTGTAACCTTTGGGGGGGAACAGATACTTGTTTTTGACAGGTACCCGTCCCCTTTTTTGGGATACGTGGCTGCAGCGAGGTCCCCCTGAAGTTTGGCCCCCTCCTCCTTCCTCCGCTTCGCGCATGCGCAGTAGGTAACTGGCTGTAAAGCCAAAAGGCTTCACTGGTGGTTTCCCTTACCACGAATGGCAGTGGCAGCACCCGAGAGCCGATCTGAAAATTGGCTGGGGTGGTGACAACGTGGGAACCCTGGACAGGTAAGTGTCCTAATATTAAAAGTCAGCAGCTACAGTCTTTGTAGTTGCTGCCTTCTAATTTTTTGGTGGGGGGGGGCTGGTGCTCCTCTTTAACCGGTTCCCGTCCGGTTCACATCTTTTTACGGGGGCAGAATGGCATCCCTGCACGAAACCCCCAATGATATGTCTCCTCCCCTAGTCAGTCCTATCCCCCACAGTTAGAACACGCATTTAACCCCTTGATCGCCCCCTAGAGTTAACCCCTTCCCTGCCAGTGACATTTATACAGTAATCAGTGCATATTTATAGCACTGATCGCTGTATAAATGTCAATGGTCCCAAAAATGTGTCAAAAGTGTCAGATTTGTTCGTCGCAGTACCGCTAAAAATCGCAGATCACCGCCATTACTAGTAAAAAAAAGAAAAAATAATAAAAATGCCACAAAAATGCCATAAATCCTTCCCATAGTTCGTAGATGCTATAACGTTTGCGCAAACCAATCATTACACGGGTATTGCGATTTTTTTTTTACCAAAAATATGTAGAAGAATACATATCGGCCTAAACTGATGAAGAGATTTGTTTTTTAAATTTGGGGATATTTATTATAGCAAAAAGTAAAAAATATTGTTTTTTTTTTTCAAAATTGTCTCTCTTTTTTGTTTATAGCGCAAAAAAAAAATAAAAACCACAGAGGTGATCAAATAACACCAAAATAAAGCTCTATTTATGGGAAAAAAAGGATGCAAATTTATTTTGGGTACAGCGTCAAACCACCACGCAATTGTCAGTTAAAGGCATGCAGTGCCAAATTGTAAAAAGTGCTCTGGTCAGGAAGGGGGTAAAATCTTCCGGGGCTGAAGTAGGGTTGCCACATCATCCCTTTAATCCAGGACACATATTAATTTATCCTGGATTAAAGGGACTAGGCTGAAGTGGTTAAACAGATGCGCTAAGTGTATAAACAAATTAACACAATTTAACTGGTGCAAAAACCATAAAATCTTTCACTACATAAATAAACTGGGATTTTGTTGTTTATTTACATTTTCATAGTTGCCAACTGTCCCGGATTTCCCAGGACATTCCTGGGATTTAGACTCCATGCCCGATTTTGTTGTTTCCCGGTAAATGTCCCGAGAAATCTGGTTCTTCACGGATTTTCGCCGCCGTCTGCCGCTAGAGGTCCGCGGCCGGCAGAGACATTGCCTCCGCCGGCCGCCATTTTTCAGAAGACCAGGAAGACGGCTGGGGGGGGGTTAGACGGAGCTCCTGCCCCACTGCCAATCCGTTATGGAAAGGGGCGGGGTTCTAGCCATGCGGCTGGCTGAGGGAGACAGTATACACTGTCTACTACACTACTAGGACACCTGAGATGGGGGGGGGGGCGCACCCCTGGGGGAATCTGATGTAATGGGGGCTGCACTGGGGACACCTGATGTGATGGGGGCTCCACTGGGGACACCTAATGTGAGGGGGGGCTCCACTGGGGACACCTAATGTGAGGGGTGCTGCACTGGGGACACCTGATGTGAGGGGGGCTGCACTGGGGACACCTGATGTGAGGGGGGCTGCACTGGGGACACCTGATGTGAGGGGGGCTGCACTAGGGACACCTGATGTGAGGGGGGCTCCACTGGGGACATCTAATGTGAGGGGGGGCTGCACTGGGGACACCTGATGTGAGGGGGGGGCTGCACTGGGGACACCAGATGTGAGGGGGGCTCCACTGGGGACACCTAATGTGAGGGGGGGCTGCACTGGGGACACCTGATGTGAGGGGGGGGCTGCACTGGGGACACCTGATGTGAGTGGGGCTGCAGTGGGGACACCTGATGTGAGGGGGGGCTCCACTGGGGACACCTGATGTGAGGGGGGCACCACTGGGGACACCTGATGTGAGGGGGGGCTCCGCTGGGGACACCTGATGTGAGGGGGGCTCCCATGGGGACACCTGATGTGAGGGGGCTGCACTGGGGACACCTGATCTGAGGGGGGGCTCCGCTGGGGACTCCTGGTGTGAGGGGGGCTCCACTGGGGACACTTGATGTGAGGGGGGCTGCACTGGGGACACCTGATGTGAGGGGGGCTCCGCTGGGGACTCCTGGTGTGAGGGGGGCTCCGCTGGGGACTCCTGGTGTGAGGGGAGCTCCGCTGGGGACATCTGATGTAAGGGGGGGCTCTGCTGGGGACATCTGATGTAAGGGGGGGCTCCGCTGGAGACATCTGATGTAAGGGGGCTCCGCTGGGGGCACCTGATGCAAGGACGGACTCTGCTGGGGGCACCTGATGCAAAGACGGACTCTGCTGGGGGCACCTGATGCAAGGACGGACGGCTGGTGGCAGGCGACACGCTCAGGGATTACACTGATTTGGCATTATGGTGAGGAGAATGATTTCATTTTATATTACAATGTAATAATAGAAATAATGCACTTCAATCATCCTGACACCATAATGACCATGGTGCTGGGATGATTGAAGTGCTAACACCAGGTGTTTGGAGTATCTTTATCTGCTGATTGTTAAACTTTCTAGAATATACATATTTCCATTGTTGTGTAGGATCTGGGGCTGCTGTCCCTCCATCTCTCTCCCCCCCCTTTCCCTCTCCATCCCTCATTCATCTCAGACTCTAACCACACCCCCTTTGAGCCACGTTTTGCGCACCGCATTTTTGCTTTGCCCCTTTGCCACGCCCACAAATGCATGCCCTGCCCCCTAATTAAAACAAGACTCCGCCTACAGTGTCCCTAAAAAAAAAATTTCTATGTTGGCAACTATGCATTTTTACATTTCACACTGAGCGCAGAGGTTTTACAATAAAGCTAAAACATATGACATTTTTCTTCTTGGTTATTGGTATATTTTTAGTGAACGTTTACTAAAAATATACAGAAGACCAATGTCAAATATTTTAGCTTTATTTCGATTTCCTATATGTGTCATCTAATAATGAAATAGTATTTGTATAGAATGTTATTGGAGGTTGGTGTCATGTGATGGGGCTGAGGCCCGGACAGGAAGACCCCAGGCGTCATTGTTGTAATAAGCGAAGTCACCACTAGATGGCAGTGCAGCCGCCCGGTCCGTAATGTAAACATAGAAAGTGAAAGTACAGAGTCCAATGTGTGTCCATCGAGTCCCCGGACTGTGATCCCTCCGACACCATGTCCGCTGTACTGCTGGGGGACCCCCTCACCCCAAAGAAGGCCCCGACCGGGGAGGAGGAGGAGTTCAGCTTCCTGCTGGTGGATGAGGAGGAGAACCTGCAGGTAGGTGGGCGGTGTGTGTTCTGCATACACAATCATTGTTGGGTTAGTACATCGGATGTACTTATTGTGTTTATTATGGAGTGAGAAGTGTGCTGTGCTGACACTGTAGGGGAGATGATGTCAGTGTGTGACTACAATGGAGGATGGATGCAGGATGATCTCCACCACCATTGTGTCATCTCATCCAACACGTGACTTCCCTGGAATCATAACAATACAATGCATGGCGGAGACCTGCACTCACTTCCTGCACCAATCAAACTGACCAAACTGATTTATTTTCCTGGAAATAAAAGATCAGAGGATAGAAGGATGGAGTCCAGGAAAAGGAGAATCCTGCCTTGTTGTGGGTGATGTGTACACCCCTGTCCAGCAATGTTTGCAGCTCAACCGCCTGGTTTTACCGTCCCCCCCCCCCCCCCCTCAACTGCAAGTCTATGCAAACCCTTACTTACCCAGTCTTGGGCTCCCCCCAAGCTCAGGCAGTGGACTGTCCCTCTTCCGCTTAAAAAAATAAAAAATCAGCAGCTATAAATACTGCAGCTGCTGTCTTTTAATAATCGGACACTTACCTGTCCCAGGGTCCAGCGATGCGGGGGAGAGAAGCCCCGCTCGTCTCCCCCTCCTCTCTGCGGCGACGGCATTGTCATTGTGGGCGCCCGGCTGTGCATGCACGAGCCGCGCGCTGTGACTGGCCTGGCAATCATCTGGAACCTGTGACGTGTCCCAGATGAATCCCGAGAGGGAGGGGGAGAGGTGATCTGACTTCCGGTGTCGCGTTGCCACGTGAGGAAGTGGGAGCTGGAACCCTCTAAAAAGAGGGTATCTGCTCCTCCCCCCCCCCCCCCACAAAAAAAATGACATGCCAAATGTGACATGTCAGGGGGTCACCTTCCCTTAAAGCAGAAGTTCCATTTTTGGGTGGAACTCCACTTTAAAGTAGAAGTCCACCCTAACAGTAAAATCCTTGTATCTACAGATATCCTCAATCTAACACTAACCTATCTAACCCTGTAAAGAAGAAATCAGTATACAGTGGATATAAAAAGTCTACACACCCCTGTTAAAATGTCAGGTTTCTGTGATGTAAAAAAAATGACAAAGATAAATCATTTCAGAACTTTTTCCACCTTTAATGTGACATATAAACTGTACAACTCAGTTGAACAACAAACCGAAATCTTTTGTGGAGGGAAGTAAAAATAAAAAAACTAAAATACTATGGTTGCACAAGTGTGCACATCCTTAAACTGATACCTTGTTGAAGAACCATTTTTTTTTTTTTATTACAGCACTCAGTCTTTTTGGGGGATGAGTCTATCAGCATGGCACATCATGACTTAGCAATATTTGCCCAATCCTCTTTGCAAAAACACTCCAAATCTGTCAGATTGCGAGGGCATCACCTGTGCACAGCCCTCTTCAGATCACCCCACAGATTTTCAATCAGATGCAGGTCTGGGCTCTGGCTGGACCATTCCAAAACTTTCATCTTGTTCTGGTGAAGCCATTCCTTTGAGTTGGATGTTTGCTTTGGGTCGTTGTCATGCTGAAAGATGAAGTTCCTCTTCATGTTCAGCTTTCTAGCAGAAGCCTGAAGGTTTTGTGCCAATATTCACTGGTATTTGGAAATGTTCATAATTCCCTCTACTTTGACTAAGGCCCGTTTTCCAGCAGAAGAAAAGCAGCCCCAAAGCATGATGCTGCCACCACCGTACTTCACGGTGGGTTTGGATTTCTTTTGGTGATGTGCAGTGTTGTTTTTGTGCCAAACATCTTTTGGAATTATGGCCAAAAAGTTCAACCTTGGGTTCATCAGACCATAACACATTTTCCCACATGCTTTTGGGAGACTTCAGATGTGATTTTGCTAAATTTAGCCGAGCCTGGATGTTTTGGAAGGCTTACTTCCTGCCTCTCTACCCCATAGCCCAGACATATGAAGAATTGGGAGATTGTTGTTACATGCACCACATAGCCAGTACTTGCCAGATATACCTGCAGCATCTTTTAACCGCTTAAGGAGCAGCCCCCATCATTATGCTGCAGCAGGTTGGCTCTCCTGGGCCAATCGCCATAGGTTTACATTGGCCACTTTAAGAGTGATAGGGGGTGCACGGCCGCGATGTCCCCTGGCCACCTAAGATCGCTCCACAGAGAGCCAGAACAGGGATCTGTCAATGTAAAACAGACAGATCCCCATTCTGACAGGGAAGGCGAGAGAGATCTGCTGTTCCTAGTGATTAGGAACAACGATCTTTCTCCTCCTCCAGTCAGTCCCATCCCCCCACAGTTAGAAACACCTCCCAGGGAACACACTTAACCCCTTCCCTGCCAGTGACATTTATACACTAATCAGTGCATTGTCAATGGTCCTAAAAATGTGACAAAAGTGTCCGATCTGTCACCGCAATGTCGCAGTCCAGCTAAAAATCGTTACTAGGAAAAAAAATAATAAAAATGCTATAAATCTATCCTCTATTTTGTAGACGCTACAACTTTTGCGCAAACCAATCAATATATGCTTATTGCGATTTTTTTTTTTTTTTTTTTTTTTTTTTTTTTTTTTTTACCAAAAATATGTAGAAGAATACATATTGGCCTAAACCGATAAAGAAATTTTTTTTTTTTGGATATTTTTTATAGCAAAAAGTAAAATATATTTTTTTTTTCAAAATTGTCGCTCATTTTTTGTTTATAGCGCAAAAAATAAAAACCGCAGATGTGATCAAATACCACCAAAAGAAAGCTCTATTTGTGGGGAAAAAAGGGTGTAAATTTTGTTTGGGTACAATTGTCAGTTAAAGCGATGCAGTGCCGTATCACAAAAAATGGCCTAGTCATTAAGGGGGCAAGCAAATCCTTCCGGTCCTTAACCACTTGACAACTGGGCACTTAAACCCCCTTCCTAACCAGACCAATTTTCAGCTTTCGGTGCTCTCACATTTTGAATGACAATTACTCAGTCATGCAACTTTTGGTGGTATTTAATCACCGTTGGGTTTTTTATTTTTTGCGCTATAAAAGCAAAAAGACTGAAAATTCGGTAAAAAAATGAAATTTTCTTTGTTTCTGTTATAAAATTTAGCAAATTTAGTAATTTTTCTTTGTAAATTTTGGCCACAATTTATACTGCTACATATCTTTGGTAAAAATAAGTACAAATCGGTGTAAATTATTTGGTCTTTGTGAAAGTTATAGAGTCCAAAAGCTATGGTGCCAATATCTGAAAATTGATCATACCTGAATTACTGACGGCCTATCTATATTCTTGAGACCCTAACATGCCAGAAAAGTACAAATACCCCCCAAATGACCCCTTTTTGGAAAGAAGACATTCCAAGGTATTTAGTAAGGGGCATGGTGAGTTTTTTGAAGTTGTCATTTTTTTCCCACGATTCTTTGCAAAATCAAGATTTTTTTTTTTTTTTTTTCCACAAAAATGTCATATTAGCAGGTTATTTCTCACACACCACATATGCATACCACAAATTACACCCCAAAACACATTCTGCTATTACTCCCGAGTACGGCGATACCACATGTGTGAGACTTTTACACAGCGTGGCCACATACAGAGGCCCAACATGCAGGGAGCACCTCCAGGCGTTCTGGAGCACCCAGGCCAATTCTGACATTTCTCTCCTACATGTAAAAATCATCATTTATTTGCTAGAAAATTACATAGAACCCCAAAACATTATATATGTTTTTTTTGCAAGGATCCTAGAGAATACAATGGCGGTTGTTGCAACTTTTTATCTTGCACGGTATTTGCGCAGCAATTTTTTGAACGCTTTTTTTTTGGGAAAAAAAACAGTTTTGTGCTTAAAAAAAAACAAAAGCAGTAAAGTTGGCCCAATGTTTTTGCATAATGTGAAAGATGAAGTTACACCGAGTAAATAGATACCTAACATGTCACCCTTCAAAATCGCTCACGCTCGAGGAATGGCGCCAAACTTCGCTACTTAAAAATCCCCATAGGTGACGCTTTAAAATTTTTTACTGGTTACATGTTTTGAGTTACAGAGGAGGTCTAGGGCCAAAATTATTTCTCTCGCTCTACCGATGGCAGTGATACCTCACATGTGTGGTTTGAACACCGTTTTCATATGTGGGCGGGACTTACGTGTGCATTCGCTTCTGCATGCGAGCATACGGACAGGGGCGCTTTAAAAAATTATTATTTTTTTTTTATTGTTTATTTTACTTTTATTTATTTTAGATTGACACTTTTTTCCAAAAAAAAATTTTTTTGATCACTTTTATTCCTATTACAAGGAATGTAAACATCCATTGTAATAGGAATATGGCATGACAGGTCCTCTTTACAGTGAGATATGGGGTCAATAAGACCCCACATCTCACCTCTAGGCTGGGAAGCCTGAAATAATAAAAAAAAAAAAAAAAAGATCCTGGCTTCGATCGTAGCGCTGAGACGGTAGAAGCACCGGAGGGCGGCGGGAAGGGGGGTGGTCCCCTCTCGCCTCCCATAAGAACGATCAAGCAGTGGAACAGCCGCTATGATCGTTCCTATGGTGTAGGGAATCGCCGGCTGAAAAAGATGATATCTGAATGATGCCTGTAGCTGCAGGCATCATTCAGATATTTCCGCACAAAGTCAAGGACGTCGTATGACGGCCGGCAGGCAGGAAGTGGTTAAAACACTTTTTTTTTTTTAACACATAGCATGTACATACCAAAAATAACACCCCAAAATAGATTCTCCTACTCCTGAGTACGGCGATACCCCATGTGTGAGACTTCCACAGCCTGGCCACATACAGAGGCCGAGTACAGCTGAATATGGCTGAGCATGGCAGGGTATGGCTGCACATGGCTGGGTATCGCCGAGTATGACTGGGTATTGCAGGGTGTTGCGGAGTATTGCGGGGTGTTGCGGAGTATTGCGGGGTGTTGCGGAGTATTGCGGGGTGTTGCGGAGTATTGCAGGGTGTTGCGGAGTATTGTGGGGTGTTGCAGAGTATTGCGGGGTGTTGCAGAGTATTGCGGGGTGTTGCGGAGTATTGCCGGGTGTTGCGGAGTATTGCGGGGTGTTGCGGAGTATTGCGGGGTGTTGCGGAGTATTGCGGGGTGTTGCAGAGTATTACGGGGTGTTGCAGAGTATTGCAGGGTGTTGCAGAGTATTGCGGGGTGTTGCGGAGTAGTGCAAAGTATTGTGGGGTATTGCAGAGTATTGTGGGGTATTGCAGAGTATTGTGGGGTATTGCAGAGTATTGTGGGGTGTTGCAGAGTATTGTGGGGTGTTGCAGAGTATTGTGGGGTGTTGCAGAGTATTGTGGGGTAGTGCAGAGTATTGTGGGGTGTTGCAGAGTATTGTGGGGTGTTGCAGAGTAGTGCAGAGTATTGTGGGGTGTTGCAGAGTAGTGCAGAGTATTGTGGGGTGTTGCAGAGTAGTGCAGAGTATTGTGGGGTATTATAGTATGGAGGGATGGCTGATCATGGTGGGATGGATGGCTGGATGTGACTGTATTTGTCACAGAGCAGCGTTCTGGGCACTACAGATGCAGCCCACAACGCTGCTACCATCCGATCCCTCCCCCGCCCCTCCCCCTCTGTACCGATCGGCACACAGAGGGGAGGACCGGCGTCATGACATGACGCCGGTTTGTTTACATGTGATCGCTCCGTCATTTGACGGAGCGATCACATGGTAAACGGCCGCGATTAGCAGCCGTTCACCGTGATCCGTGATGCGCCGGGTCCTCTGGACCCGGCGGTCACGAAAGTTCTCGGGTGCGCGCCCCAGGGGGCGCGCGAGAGCAGTATTCTGGGAGGACGTCCATGGACGCCCTCCCAGGATAAGCCGACCGCGCTGTGGCCGTCTTTCGGCTATGGCCCGGTCGGCATGTGGTTAAAGTGGTGTTCCACCCAAAAAAAAAAACTACATGAAAAATCCTAAAAAAAAATACAAAAAAAATTTGGATATTTTTTTTTTTTTTTACTCACCTCTAAATGCCTGTTGCTAGGGGGTCCCTCGTAGTCTGCCTCTTCCAGTGCCTGGGCTGGTGACATCACTTCCGTCTCGGCACAGGAAGGGCTCAGCTCTGCTCCCTCCCTCCTGTCAATCATCTGGGACCCATTAAAGGTCCCAGGTGACTGAGGGGCCGATCACGGCGCTTGGCGCCGCTCACGCATGCGCAGTGGGTGCCAGGCTGTTTAGCCACGGCTTCGCTGTGGAGGCGGGTGCAGAGGACACAGCCGACAACAGAAGCCCCATAGTAAGTGGTGACGTCACTTCCCATTCATTTCTCAGCCGTTCTCGGCCGTGTCCTCTGCAGAGCTTCCGCCGCTGGAGATCGGGTCAGATCGGCTACAGAAAAGGCATGTATACTGATTTCTTCTTTACAAGGCTAGATAGGTTAGTGTTCGATCATCAATGTCTGTAGATGTAGATATTTTAGTGTTAGGGTGGATTTCTACTTTAAAGCGGGGGTCCACCCACACCGCCAAAAAAAAAACAAATATTAAAAGCCAGCAGCTACAAATACTGCAGCTGCTGACTTTTAATACATGGCCACTTACCTGTCCCAGGGTCCAGCGATGTCGGCAGGCGATGCGGGGAACCCGCTCGGTTCTCGGCAGCTGCCGCCGCCATCCTAGGTGAGGGAATCAGGAAGTGAAGCGTTGCGGCTTCACTTCCCGGTTCCCTACTGCGCATGCGCGAGTCGCGCTGCGCATCCCAAGTGGTCCCCGCTCTCTCCTGGGAGCTGTGTGTGACAGGAACGGTGGGGACCGGAAGCGGAGGGACAGGAAGAGGCATAGACTCCCATGGGAGTCTATGCCGGAAGTGGGTGCAAATACCTGTCTTAGACAGGTATCTGCACCCCCCTCCCCCCTGAAAGGTGCCAAATGTGACACCGGAGGGGGGGAGGGTTCCGAAAAGCGGAAGTTCCATTTTTGTGTGGAACTCCGCTTTAATATATGGCAGTGGTCTCTGCATCAGTCTTAATGATGTCAGAGGTATTTCCCTGTCAGAGCATATGGAAGAAGAGGCTGTGGGGACTGGTCTAGCAGCAGCAGAAGATCAGGTAAGTAAACCTGCTTGTCCTGGCCTCCTAGATGTAAACAAGCATTTCAAATCTTACTAAACCCAGGACCCTGCATTCATTATATCTGGTCTCCCACAGTACACAGAACATGCAAATGCAAGTATTTTAGTAAATATGAACTGCTAAATACCTTTTCTCATCAGCAGTATATATCAGTCTTGTGACTTCTATCAGTGTCTGGTTAAAGCTTGTAGAAGGAGTTTTCATTGTACTCTGACTGTCCTATGAGGCTGCAGGAAGCCCTGACCCTCTGTCTGGTCAGTGCTGATTGGCCCTGTGCTGATCACATGCTTGTTCCCAGGAAAAAAAAAACTCTAGTAGAGATGGGCTACTATGAACATGGCATGGTTGTTGGTGCCAGACGGGCTGGTCTGAATATTTCAAAAATTGCTGATCTACTGGGATTTTCACGCAAAACCATCTCTAGGTTGTGACTAAGCGCTAAGGAAGCGTAAAACGTAATAGCTGGTGATGCTGTTCCCCTCTATTTGTGTTTTTGGACATGGTTTTCATGGACTTGCTGAAATAAAGGTGATTTTTTTTTCTGGATGTGCGACCAACCAGAATTCTTTTTTGCTCATTGGAATCTGTGATGGGCGGGGCCAGCACCTGGTCTGTGTTTTATTGGAGGTGGAGATGGGAGATTGACCTGGAGTGGTGTTCACACACATCACAACCATCTCTAGGGTTTACAGAGAATGGTTCGAAAAAGAGAAAATATCCAGTGAGCGGCATTTGTGTGGAGGAAATTACTTTGTAGATGTCAGAGGAGATTGGAAAGACTAGTTCGAGGTGGTAGAAAGGCAACAGTAACTCAAATAACCACTTGTTACATCCAAGGTATGCAGAATACCATTTCTTAACGCACAACACATGGAACCTTGAAACAGATGGGCTACAGCAGCAGAAGATCACACCGGTGCCACTCCTGTCAGCTAAAAACAGGAAAATGAGGCTACAATTCACACAGGCTCACAGGTGCACTTGGATGATAGAAGATTGGAAAAACGTTGCCTGGTCTCAGTCTCGTTTTTAGCTGAGACATTCAGATGGTAGGGTCAGAATTTGGCATGAACAACATGAAACCATGGATCCATCCTGCCTTGTATTAATGGTTCAGGGTAGTGGTGTAATGGTGGGGGGGATATTTTCTTGGCACACTTTGGGCCTCTTAGTACCAACTGAGCATCAATTAAATGCTACGGCCTACCTGAGTATTGTCGCTGACCATGTCCATCCCTTTATGACTACAGTGTACACATCTTCTCATGGCTCCTTCCAGCAGGATAATGCACCATGTCACAAAGCTCAAATCATCTCCAAACTGATTTCTTGAACATGACATTGAGTTCACTGTACTCCAATTGCTTCCACGGTCACCAGATCTCAATCCAATAGATCATCTTTGGCATGTGGTGGAAAGGGAGATTGGCATCATGGATGTGCAGCCGACAAATCTGCTGCAACTGCGTGATGCCATCATGTCAATATGGAATGTTTCCAACACCTTGTTGAATCTATGCCATGAAGAATTAAGACAGTTCTGAAGGCAAAAGGGGGTCCAACCCGGTACTAGCAAGGTGTACCTAATAAAGTGGCCAGTGAGTGTATGTGGAGTCATAGAAGTGAGAAAAATCCCAGCTCAACTCATCAACCAGTCTGCTTACCAACCAGATTAACCTCTCCAACAGTATGTGTTAAAAACAGGGGTTTAGTCCGCACACATTTGCAAAAGCATGTGTGAGCTGCAAGGCCCCTACATGGCACCCTGTATTACCTGCAGGTCTAACCCTTGTAAATTTATGAGTCTCTGACAGTGGAAGCCCATGCATTCTATTGGATAGATAGAGGGCAGGTGGGCCTGGAGGTAGCCCACTCCTCCTTAAAGGAACAGGAGCGCACTGGACGCCCAGCATGTACCACGATGGCAGCAAAGGTGTCCAGTATGTCCCCTGACCAATATTTACACCAGTAACAAACAAAATGGCCCCTGTCCCCATCTAAAACTGGAGCACATGACAAGGTAATGCACTTGGGGGGGGGGGGGTAAAAATATAAATGCAAGTTACTCATTAGGGGAAGAACCCCTAGGGGCTTCCAGGATGGATCCTAGTAGAACAGTGGTCATCAACCCTGTCCTCAGGGCCCACTAACAGGGAAGGTTTTATGTATTCCCTTGGGGAGATACAGACTAGAATATTTCAATCACTGAGCAGCAAATGATATCACCTGTGATGTATTTCAGTTATCCTGCAAACCTGGCCTGTTAGTGGGTCCTGAGGACAGGGTTGATGACCACTGTAGTAGAAGATAGACTGAGCAATAGCATGCAGTGTCAAGCTGTGGCAACCAAAGCCAGCAGAATATTAACATGCATTAAAAAGGGTATATACTCCAGAGATATAAAATGATAATTCTGCCACTTTGTAATACTCTGGTTCGGCCGCATCTGGAGTATTCTGTCCAGTTCTGGTCACCAATCCTCAGAAATGATGTGCTGGAGAAAATCCAGAGGAAGGCAACTAAATGAATATGGGGACTGGAGGACCTCAATTATGAGGAACGACTACAAGCGCTAAGTTTATTCTCCCTGGAGAAGAGACATTTGAGAGGAGATATGATAGCAGTATACAAATATCTCAATGGTGATCCCAGCGTAAGTGTGAAACTATTCAGTCCCAGGGAGGGTAAGAGGACACGGGGCAACCCCATGAGACTGGAAGAGAAGTGGTTTAACCTTAATGAACTGGATGGACTTTTGTCTTCATTCAACCTTACCACCTATGTGACTATGGAAGGGCAGCGCATGCAAGACAAAACCAGAGAAAATTCCCAGCTCAACTCAGCAACCTCACAGCAATCACTCCGTAAAACCCACCCTTGTATGGTCTTTGGCCTTTGAACGGAGAAAAAATACATTGTATTTTTTATCCTAGTTAGAGAAGAGTATGAACAAAAAAATAAATAAATGTATCAAATAACTATATAAAAAAAAAAAGATAAAGAGGCGAGACCGAGACTCCACTACCCACCCCACTGTGCAAAGAGGAAGCCGCTCACACAGAATCCGAGCAGAACTGGGAAGACAATGGATATCACTGATTAGATGTCACCCTAAATGTTCACTGGACAAATGGACATTTTTTATAAATAGCCCCCACCCATAATGTTTAACATGTAGACTTTTAGGTTCTTGGTGTTTTATTGAATGCGTTTATATGTTATTCTGTATTGCAAATACATCCTTTTTGGAATCTCAGAACGATGGTGTGCTTTTTTTTGGCCCAACATGAACAACAGTGGTTTACCTTTGTTTGAGAGGAATAATATAGTAATACACAAGCACAACGTCAATTTTTTTTGTTTTTTTTTTCTAATTATAAGGTTATATCAAATGCAATATGAACTGCCTGCTTTGGATGACTTTCAATAATGTGATTTGATAATTCCATTTTCTTTTTTGCAGGTAAAAGATGTGGCTGACTTTATCAAGAGACTTGGATGTAGTCCACAGGAACCTGTCAAAGTTCTCAGTATTTTCGGTAATACCGGAGATGGCAAGTCGCACACGCTCAACCACATGTTTTTTGGGGGTCTGGAGATCTTCAGGACCTCTCCCTCCCAGGATTCCTGCACAGTGGGGGTATGGACTGCATACTACCCAGAATTGTCCTTGGTGCTGCTGGATACAGAAGGTCTCCTGGGGGCCACAGATAAACAGAACCAGCGCCTACGTCTCCTCCTGAAGGTTCTGGCTGTGTCAGATCTAGTGATTTATAGAACAAGGGCAGAGAGGTTACACAATGACATGTTCCAATTTTTGGGGAACGCCTCAAAGGCTTATTTGAAGTTCTTTACTCCTGAGCTAAAAGCCTTATCTAGTCGCTGTGGGCTGGAGGTAACACTGTCCAGTCTTGGACCGTCTCTCACAATTTTCCAAGAGACTTCTCGAACTGATCTGCTGGGTTATGGTAAGAAGACAGGGTCAAACTGTAATCACAAGGTTGTTTAAACAAGTACTCTGATAAGTTCTACTTGTTTCTCAGGGATGTGCAAATCTTTATTTTTTTTTTTTACATTTAGCCCTGCTTGCGAGCAAGCTGCCGGGTTTACTTTATTTTTAGCCGGCGATTCTCTTTTCACTAAAAGCGATCCAAGTGGCTGATTCGCTCCCTGGTGTTTCTCAGGCTTACCGTACTCACTGTCAAGCTCAGGAAACAATCTTGCTGTTTGCGTGGCTGGCCATAGAGGTGAGGAGAGACCAAATTGTCTCTTCTCATCTCTATGATCTGGGAGGCCGGGAGCGACGTCATGATGTCCCTTCTGGTTTAGGACGGATGTAAACTATTTTTTTGTTTTTGGAAAGCATCAGATCAATGTTTTTTTTAATTTTTATTATTTGATGCTTTTAAGGGTAGAGGAGAGATCTGGGGATTTGTAGACCCCACATGTCTCCGTAAAGAGGACCTGTAAAGTTTTATTGTTATCACAAGGTAAGTTTACATTTTTGGGATAGCAATAAAAGTGATAAATTAAATAAATTACAGAGACAGTGTAAGAATATATATTTTTAAATAAAGTAATAATAAAAAATAAAAAAAAAGTAAAGCGCCCCCGTGCTTGCGCTCAGAAGCGAACGCATACGTAGGTCACACGCGCATATGTAAACCGTGTTCGTACCACACATGTGGGGTATCGCCGCAAACATTATAGCAAGAGCAATCATTCTAGCACTAGACCTCCTCTGTAACTCTAAACTGGTAACCTGTAAAAAAAATGTTAAAGCATCGCCTATGGAGATTTTTAAGTATCGTAATTTGTCGACATTCCCCGAGCATGCGCAATTTTATATATATATATATATATATATATATATATATATATATATATATATATATATATCTTGCATTAAAATTCACGAAAGTGTATTTTTCCAAAAAAATTTGAAAAACCGCTGTGCAAATACCATGTGACATAAAAAATTGCAGCGATCGCCATTTTATTCTCTACGGTCTCTGCTAAAAACTATATAAAAGGTTTGGGGATTCTAAGTACTTTTATAGCAAAAAAATATTGATTTTCACATGTAAACAAAAAGTGTCAGAAAAAGACCTTGGCCTTAAAGTGGTTAACGGAACAGACACTGGAGCTTGATTTGGCTGCTCAGCATGCCCTTGTACTAAGTACACAAGTGCTTCTCTGTGCGAGGGTAACTTGAAGGAATAAAGTGTTTTTTTGTTTTTTTTCTTGTTGGGGACGCAACCTCATTTACTCACTCGGCAGATACGCTTCTACTGAGCGTTAAGAGAGCCCGACACTCCCCTTTCCTGACAAGCACCCAATCGGTGTTCGTCACACTGCAAGGTCTCTCCCCTCCCTGCTAGTCCCCGGGTGCGGTGCTGGAGACAGGAAGGGAGGTGAGTAAGAGATAAACAGCACAATGTTAAAAACATTCAAAGGTAAAATCACCATTAAGCCCCTTTCGTTTTTTTAAAAGCCCCAGACATTCCTAAAAGCACCCCTGCCTAATAAAAAACATCAACCCTTCACCATATTTAAAAATGGTTTTAGTAAAAAAAAAAAATTTTATCAGGACAAGTAGATTGGGACCCCGATTTAGTCCCTTGGAAAAGTATTTTATTTTTTTTTATTTCCACACTCCTGGTTTCTAAAACGTACATTTTAAAGATACACTTACAAAAATAATTGCGTACTGTGAGTGATACTTTTTTATTTGCACTAACAGTTGAATTTTCAGGACAAGCTTTTGGGGTGTTTCCTTCTTGCACTAAGAACACCCAAAAGCTTGTCCTGAAAATGTAACTTTTGGTACAAATAAAAAAGTATCAAAGACAGTATTCAATTGTTTTGTTGCACGTGTACCAATACAGTTACAATCACTTTAGGCATGCAAAAATAAATAAATAAATAAAAAAAATGAAACCCAGAGCTATATACAGGGACTTGCGTACCAGCTCTTGCCATTTTTATCCAGGCAGAGCTGTAGTGCCCCTGCCCACCACACTCCCTTTATCTACTGATCTGAGAACCCATTTTTGCAGAAGAGATATTCCTGAACACACCCAGTGGCTCATTCTTTTCTTATACATACTGAAAACCTGGCGCTCCAGGCCCCTCCTCTTCATCCGGTGCCCCCAGGGAAAGCCGCTTTCCCTGGGGGCACCCATGCGGGCTCACTCCTGGGCCCTACTGCTGCGTTCATTGACACAGGAATTGATTGACAGCAAGAGAGCCAATGGCTTTCGCTGCTATCAGTCTGTCGTAATGAGGAGAGAGACAGCAGCGGGAGCCGCTGTGCTTGTGCACATCACTGGATCGGATCGGGCTCAGGTAAGAAAAAATGGGGGCAGGGAGATGCAGCACAGAAGGTTTTTCACCTTAATCTATAGAATGCATTAGGATGAAAAACCTTAAGGCTTTAGAACCACTTTAAGCAGACAGGGATGAAGTTGCACAAGACAGATATCAGGAAGCAGCCAAATCCATCCAACATGTGAAGGGCTCTGAAATTTGGCTACAGTGGATTACAAAGAGATCCAGTTAAGGTGAACTGAGTGGGATTTTGGACTATAGCATAGTTGCAGTTTGTTGGATGGTAGTAACTTACTTGTTTTGTTGCCCAGCATTTAATCTTGTTATGGTATATGATACCCTCACATTATCTTGTCCATGTTGTCTCATTCCCTACAGGAAGCAAGGTCCGAGGCCAAGCAGAGACAGACCTACTAAAACGGTTCCATGAGTTGGGGACTCCTCCTGAAGCCTTTAGCTCAATCAACTACGTGGGAACCAAGACCGTAGTCCCACCCACTGATTTCTCTCAGTTAATGGATAGGGTGAAGAAGCAAATTATGGATACATCCACCCGCTCATCGAGACCACTGTCCCATGTTTTCACAGCCTTACAGGTATGACTTGGAAATAAAGTGTGTTACCTCTCAACACCAGGTGATTACCACTGTTACTTTTATCACCATAATGCCGTGTACACACGACCAGACTTTTCGACCGGACTGGTCTGACGGAACTAATCTGTCGGACAATCCGACCGTGTGTGGGCTCCATCGGACCTGCAGTGGACTTTTTCTGTCGAAAATCAGACAGACTTTAGATTTGGAACATGTTTCAAATCTTTCCGACAGACTCAAGTCCGGTCGAAAAATCTGTTCGTCTGTATGCTATTCCGACGGACAAAAAAGGACACAAGGGCAGCTATTGGCTACTGGCTATGAACTTCCTTATTTTAGTCCCTTCATACGTCATCACATTCAAACCAACGGACTTTCGAACGGACTTTAGTCCGTTGTGTGTGGGCAAGTCTGGTTGTCCGAAAGTCCGTCGAAAGTCTGTCGGAAGGACCGTCGGACCTTTGATGCTGAAAAGTCCGCTCGTGTGTACACGCCATAAGAGATGGATGGCCAAACTTGAAGGCACCTTTCATATTAACTATAACCCTAGCTGTAACTCTCCCCCTAACACTAATGATACCCTAAAGTGGTATTCAACCCAAAAGGAAACATTTATTTACCATTTCTTACATGTGATGGCTGCATTAATTTTTTATATATATATATTTAGATCTGGCAATCCAGGCAGTAAGTCTGTTGTTTTTTAAAAGAACAAGCTGTCCGGCAAAATATATCAGTTACAAAGATGAGACAACCCATTTAACACCAGCAGGGGTGTTTACAATGATCAGCTTTTATTTATGTAAAACCTTTATATCAAAATGGGAAAAAAAACCTGTAACTGCTTATAAAATGTTAGCTGAAGGTTGGCTTCGGTTTGTTAGTGTATATAAATCTGCTAGCACAGATTCCCCCCAGACTGACAATGCTGCTGTCCAAAGGTGCCCTCCTGTGCTCATTACGCTCTACCTTACCTAATGATTGGTAGGATGCAGTATATAACATTTGTGGAACATGACCTGTTCTATGTATACATATCTATCCTGCGCTGGGATCCTCTGCACCTGAAGATATTGGCACTGGAATCTTTTTCTTTGTAAGTGGCCACTTGTTCTCATCCAATATTGAGTAGGCCTTTACTGGAAAAGAATAACAGTGGCTAAAGTTAGATAGGCGGTTCAAATCTCGGCCGATTAAGCAGGAACCACCCAAGATTGGAACCATGTATTGGCAGACTGAATGTACTGAAGTTGATTAATTGATCAACTTGGATACAACCAGCCTGCCGGATTTTTTTTTTTTTTTTTTTATAATCAAATTTTTATTAAAGTTTGAGAAAAAAAGGGCAAATACAATTCCAAAAAGGCAAAGAAAACAATAGAAAAAAATAACATAATGCTTATATCAAGCATATGCCTGCTGAATTCTACATACGATTATCACTAGTGGCTGTAGCCTCTTGCAGTAATCACTGTGTTCTCCTGGTGGGGAGGCCTTCCATCTAGCTTAACCAATAGAAAAAACACACACAAATAGAAAACCTTCATGTACTCAATCCTATACCCACAGTTGGATTGAATTTTTTTTGTTGTATTTTCCCTGCAGAGTCTAAGTGAGCGGTTCTCTGGGGATATTCCAGATGATCAGGTTCACATCACCTCTTTCTTTCCCGATGAATACTTTACTTGTTCCCTGCAGTGCCTCAGTTGCAGGTAAGTCCTACATTAAAAAAAAAAAAACTTTGAGGGTGCATTCACATGGGTGCGGGGGCCCACACAGTGTATAAGAGCTGTTTATTCATGCATTTGGAGCAGTGTGGAGCTGTGCGCAGGCAGCCTGTATTAGTCAATGGAAAACGAGCGGCTGTACCGACTCAACCTCACACCTGCATTTGATATGCGTACGGTGAAAATATTCATATAAAAAAATGTCCAGAAAATACACCATGAAATGTATTAATCTGTGCACCTCCAAGGTGAGTATAAGAAAGAATCTCAAACAATGACTTCTTGTGTGCTTGTAAAGGAATGCAGGAATATCCAGGGTGACACCCAAAGAAAGATCCACACCGGCTTACCGGAATTCCAATCACCCCCAGGTCATTCAGGGTGGTCAAAGCTCGCTCTATCAGACAATGAGGATGAATCTCATAGAAGGAACAAACATCAACACAGGAACCTCTTGGTAACAATGGGGATGTATCCAGCACTCAAATGAGATCAGCAAGAAAACATGTAAAAATGCCAGGAATGAGGACAAGCAGCTTGTACACATGCTACTGCGCATGCGTGGCTGAATGTTGGCCATTTTGGTTACTATAGGAGGACTTGCCCTCATTTCTGCCATTTTTTTACAGGCTTTCTTGCAAGTTTTAACCATGTAAGTGCAATATTTTACAATAAATTAGGGTGTTTTACAATATTACACTACGTTGAGCTATTACTTTATACATGCCATGGTCTGCTAAGAACGAGTTGGAACTCATTTGATTGCTGGATACATCCCCATTGTTACCAAGAGGTTCCTGTGTTGATGTTTATTCCTTCCATGAGATTCATCCTTGTTGTTGGATAGAGCGAGCTTTGACCACCATGAATAAGGAGGGCACTGGAATTCCGGTAAGCCCCTGGTGTGGATCTTTCTTTGGATGTCACCCTGGCTTTTCCTGCATTCCTTTCTTTTTTCTTATACTCGCCTTGGAGGTGTACAGATTAATACATTTCACTGTGTATTTTTTGGACATTTTTATATGAATATTTTCACCATACAGATTCACCCGTACATCTGAGTTTGATATGCATGCAGGGATGGGGTGTACAGCCCTGAACGCACACTGTCTGTGTTGGTGCAGGTGTGCGGTTGAGTCTGTACAGCCGCTCGTTCTCCATTGATGAATACAGGCTGCCTGCGCACAGCTCCACACTGCTCCAAATGCATGAACAAATGGCTCTTATACCCTGAATAAGGGGGTCACTGGCATTCCGGTAAGCCTCTGGTGTGGATCTTTATTTGGGTGTCACCCTGGCTATTCCTGGATTCTATTCCAAGCAAACAAGAAGTCATTGTTTGGGACTCTTTCTTTTTTTCTTCTACTCACCTTGGAGGTGCACAGATTAATACATTTCATGGTGTATTTCTTTAGACATTTTTTTTATACTAATTTTTTCACTGTTTAGTATTTTGCTTAATGTTTATCACTTTTTTATGATTATAGCATAATATTTGCACTGCACTTTTGTTTTATTCTATTTGATGCACCTGGTATACGTATACGTTTTCAGCAGCTATTGCTTGTTTAAATCACCAGCTCATATTTTCTTCTCCCTTTTTTTTTTAAATTTATGCAACAATTGCATCTCCATTGACTAAAATAGGCAGCTGCACGCAGCTTAACACTGCTCCGGACATATAAACAAATGACTCTTGTGTGCTGTATAGGCCTCTGCGCTATTTTGTATATGTTTAGTGCTTTTTTGGTATTTATGAAAAAAAAAGTGTAAATATGCACAGCTGTTTATTTTGGGGAGAGGAAGAAGACGACGAGTTGTTCCTCTGACTCCTTCAGCTGTGTGTGTACATTTCAGCTTGAGATATTGTTTAGTAACTACAGGAAGTTGTCATTAAAACAGATAAGGATAGCTTGGAAAAGGCGTGGCTGAAAATAAGAGTACAAAATTATCACTTGCAGCATTTTTTTATTTAGTGACCAAAAAAGCATTATGGTCATATTTTAGTAATGACCATAATAACAAAAGAAAACATATACAGAACCATTATATTGTCTCTTTAAAATGAAAACTAGAGCAGACAGAATCTAGAGCAGTTGTGCATGGCAATCAATCAGCTTCTATCTTCAGCTTGTTCAGTTAGCCCTGATTCACACTAGGGCGGCTTTGAAATCACGCTACTTCAAAGCCACAGATCAGTGCGATTTGGCTCTCCGATTGCGGCTTGCAACATCATTTAACAGAAGTCAATGCAAGTCGCAATGAGATCACAGAAAAGTAGTGCGGGAATCTTGCGTTACAACAATTTGAACGCTCCCTTGGTGCAACTTTTCAGATTGCTTGGCAGGTTGCTCTTGTGCGATGCAGATTAAAATTAAGTGGTGGAAACTATTGGCTAGACAAGTGAAATCGGGCACCTGCATTGCCCTGTGTAAGGACCAGAGAAGGGTTATTAATTGTAAAAAAAAAACACATCTGAGAAATGGACAATATGGTTGTCAGATAAGTCTTAGATAATCTTTAGTTATATTTGTTATACAATTTATCTATGGCAGATTAAAGAAAAATAGGCAGCATTCAAGAGTATTTTTATGTGTGATTTGGCAAGGTCAAGAAAGGCTTGAGATGGTTGCATGAAAGCAATTTAGCAGTATTAAACCGTAGATAATATGAATCCATTCATAAAGCTATGCTTGTCTAACTGGGGAACAAATGAATCGCACATAATCGGGATGGGCTTGTACATCACTTTCACACTGAACACGGTCACTTCCAGCGCTAATAGTTCTTACAAGGTGAGGAGTAACAGATGTCAGATAAAATGGTGGTGTGAAAGGTATATATGGTATCCCAGAACTAGGTGGATGCTGCCTTCCTCAGATGGGGTAATCCGAAAGGAACTACAAGAAAAACAGAAATGGAAGGCGCGCACACCTAGTGCATTACCAAAGATAATTTAATAACAAGAATTTTTTGTAAAAAAAGTGGGTACTCACAAAATGCAACTGACAAAGGCTATAAACACAGTGCATGGACATGCACAGAACACGGGGTACAGCTAACGCGTTTCAGGTGCGCACCCCTTCCTTAGAACTAGGCCAGCTCTGAGGAAGGGGGTGCGCCCCCGAAACGCGTTAGCTGTACCCGTGTTCTGTGCATGTCCATGCACTGTGTTTATGGCCTTTTGTCAGTTGCATTTTTTGAGTACTCCCTTTTATACAAAAATGTCTTATTATTAAATTATTTAATTGTTATTTGTTTTTCTTGTAACCACTTTCACACTGAGGTTGCATTGAGTGGAGAGTGCATGACTGTTGCATGAAGCAAACCTTCCATTTGTGCATAATACATGGGATGGTGGAAGGCTCCACATCCTGAAATCACTCAGCAAGGAAAAGACAGTCTTTTAAGGCACCACACTCAAATTTATCATAAAAAGCATTTTAGCCATACTTCGTACTTTAAAAAAATCCCAGTATAAAAACAATGGGATATCTTTTTATGTGTGTTGGATGGAGATATATATATAATATATATAATTTATTTATTTTTAATAAACATGCCATACTTACCTGGTCTGTGCAGAGGTTTTGCACAGAGCAGCGCCGATCCTCCTCTTCTCAGGTCTCCCGCCGGAACTCTAGGCCCCTCCTCCTTCCTGAGTGCCCCATAGCAAGCTTGATTTGATAGATTATATATAATTATGTGTGTGTATGTGTGTGTATGTGTGTGTATATATATATATAGATAGATAGATAGATAGATAGATAGATAGATAGATAGATAGATAGATAGATAGATAGATAGATAGAGATAGATATATATATATATCTCTATATATATATATTCTATTTTATGTGTGTATGTATAAATGTATATCCTTTGGTTTACGCGAATGTTATAGCTTCTACAAACTATGGTGTATATATACTGGAATTTTTTATTTTTTTTTATACTAGTAATGGCGGTGATCAGTGACTTATGGTGGGCAGTCTGACACTTTGTAGAAACCAGTGACACTAATACAGTGATAAGTGCTAAATATATGCACGGTCGCTGTACTAATGACCCTGGCTGGGAAGGGGTTAACATCTAGGGCAATCAAAGGGTTAAATGGGTGCCTAACCAGTGTTTGTGTGTACTGTATACTGCTTTTTACTAAGTGAGGTAACGGTTTTTATACCCTGCTTTGCAGGAAAACAAAAACCACCACATCCCACTGACAGGACAGAGCCCTGTATTGTTTACACTCACAGAGTTCTGTTTTTTCATCCTCCTCGCCAATCAGCAGCTGTGTCTAATCACAGCACATTCGGCACACACGTCCCCCTACCTGGAAGTACCGGATCACATACTAGGCATGCAGGAAAGTCACTCTGCTATGTTAATTGTGATTAATTAAACAAGCTGAAGTTACCTTGCACTGCTTCACCAGATTTTGCACTCTACAGTTTTAGTAAATCAACCCCAATGTGTGCATGATCTTGTAAGGATCCCTTTATTAAAAGCAGCCCACTTGGGGATCATACTAATCATGTCCCAACAATATACAGTATCTCACAAAAGTGAGTACACCCCTCACATTTTTGTAAATATTTTATTCTATCTTTTCATGTGACAACACTGAAGAAATGACACTTTGCTACAATATAAAGTAGTGAGTGTACAGCTTGTATAACAGTGTAAATTTGCTGTCCCCTGAAAATAACTCAACACACAGCCATTAATGTCTAAACTGCTGGCAACAAAAATGTGTACACCCATAAGTGAAAATGTCCAAATTGGGCCCAATTAGCCATTTTTCCTCCCTGGTGTCATGTGACTCGTTAGTGTTACAAGGTCTCAGGTGTGAATGGGGAGCAGGTGTGTTAAATTTGGTGTTATCGCTCTCACTCTCTCATACTGGTCACTGGAAGTTCAACATGGCACCTCATGGCACCTCAAAGAACTCTCTGAGGATCTGAAAAAAAGAATTGTTGCTCTACATAAAGATGGCCTAGGCTATAAGAAGATTGCAAAGACCCTGAAACTGAGCTGCAGCACGGTGGCCAAGACCATACAGCAGTTTAACAGTACAGATTACACTCAGAACAGGCCTCACCATGGTCGACCAAAAAAGTTGAGTGCACGTGCTCAGCGTCATATCCAGAGGTTGTCTTTGGGAAATAGACGTATGAGTACTACCAGGATTGCTGCAGAGGTTGAAGGGATGGGGGGTCAGCCTGTCAGTGCTCAGACCATACGCCGCACACTGCATCAAATTGGTCTGCATGGCTGTCTTCCCAGAAGGAAGCCTCTTCTAAAGATGATGCACAAGAAAGCCTGCAAACAGTTTGCTGAAGACAAGCAAACTAAGGA
Source organism: Lithobates clamitans (assembly GCA_037952925.1). Classification (NCBI taxonomy): domain Eukaryota; kingdom Metazoa; phylum Chordata; class Amphibia; order Anura; family Ranidae; genus Lithobates; species Lithobates clamitans. Next base: position 2,267,878 of record JBBGZY010000230.1, read on the forward strand.
CATTGATTACTGGAACCATGTCCTGTGGTCTGATGAGACCAAGATAAACGTATTTGGTTCAGATGGTGTCAGATGTGTGTGGCGGCAACCAGGTGAGGAGTACAAAGACAAGTGTGTCTTGCCTACAGTCAAGCATGGTGGTGGGAGTGTCATGGTCTGGGGCTGCATGAGTGCTGCCGGCATTGGGGAGCTACCGTTCATTGAGGGAACCATGAATGCCAACATGGACTGTGACATACTGAAGCAGAGCATGATCCCCTCCCTTCGGAGACTGGGCCACAGGGCAGTATTCCAACATAACGACCCCAAACACACCTTCAAGACGACCACTGCCTTGCTAAAGAAGCTGAGGGTAAAGGTGATGGACTGGCCAAGCATGTCTCCAGACCTAAACCCTATTGAGCATCTGCGGGGCATCCTCAAATGGAAGGTGGAGGAGCACAAGGTCTCTAACATCCAGCAGCTCCAGTGGCAACCTGTGAAGCTCTGGTAAACTCCATGCCCAAGTAAGTTAAGGCAGTGCTGGAAAATAATGGTGGCCACACAAAATATTGACACTTTGGGCCCAATTTGGACAATTTTCACTTAGGGGTGTACTCACTTTTGTTGCCAGCGGTTTAGACAATGGCTGTGTGTTATTTTGAGGGGACAGCAAATTTACACTGTTATACAAGCTGTACACTCACTACTTTACATTGTAGCAAAGTGTCATTTCTTCAGTGTTGTCACATGAAAACATAGAATAAAATATTTACAAAAATGTGAAGGGTGAAATCACTTTTGTGAGATACGGTATTAGATATAGAGTGACATTTGGTTATCTAGTTTGATCAAAGAGAAGGACAGTAATTAACACCACATCATTGCTATACCTAGATTCATACTCTATACTCTCAACAAGATGATGAAAGAAAGTCTACTTAACCCATAGGAAAGCCGCTCAGCAAACCTCTAACTCTCATTCTTAGCACATGGATTTGGTTTTAGTTCTGCAGGGAATCCCTGGAAACAGCACTGTTGGCTTCACCACCTCTAATTACATAAGCATTGTCCTTCATAATGATGACCCCCTCTGCACTTCCAAAACACTGGATTCAACCAAATAACCTTACCTAGTATGTCAGTATAGAGTGGTTGCCATTCTCTTATGGGAATCCCCAGATAGGAACCCTCCACCTCAGTAAAAATCACCCTCTTCCCATTTGTACTTTCCATTTATGAACTTTTGAGTGTTCATCCCACAAAATCCCTCTTCCTTTCTTCTTTTTACATTGGATGCTTATGTACAGCTCTTTTCCTTAGTATGTTAATTTTTGCTTGCAGTATGTCCTGTCTGCCAGTGACTAATGGCCATTGGAAAAATTGTTTAACACGAGTTATAGTAGGCCTAAACCCAGCCAATAAAATCTCTAAGTAGTGTGTAATAAATCTCTAATCTCTAATAAATTACATGGTAATGTCATTTAAGAAGTTGTTTTCAATCTTTTCATCTTTTGCAGCTTTCATTAAAGTAATACTTGGTGATCCTGCCACAACTTGTTCAGACACTTCCTTTTCTCACAGCTTTGCTCCTCTGTTTCCACCCTGTCACTTGTTCTTGACGGATCCTACATGTGGCTGGACTGATACACCTAAAGCCTGGTAGACAGGCTGAATGTCAGGCGGCATCAGCCGGTTCAATAGAAACCGTCCGTCATTCGGCCCGGGTGTACGGCAGCTGGTCTGACAGAAGCTGGCCATTCGGCTGGCTTCTGTTGAAGGTTCATGACCGAAAAAGGTCTGCCAACCAGCTTCTAATCGGCGCTCTCAGCCAATGGCAGAGAGCTCTGACCGGAGTGTTCTGGCAGGGGGGGGGGGGGGCGTCGCCCCCCCTGTCAGAACACAAGAGCACAGCAGGGAAGATTGCTGTACTAACATCGGCTTGTTAGTACAGTGGCTCTGACCTGAGCTGTCAGTTTTTTGTTCAACCCAGCTAGTAGTATGTATGGGGTTTAGGCAAGCATGGTTAACCATTGTCACTATCAAGAAGCTGGTCCTGAGCTATGATATGCAGGTAATGCTGGAGTGAGTGAATGTAGACAGCAAGCACTCATCTTGGCATTGAAGAAAAATAGTGACATTCGTTTTAAATGAAAAATAAAAAAAAACATGCCAGTTGCTACACAGTGCTTTAGCAAAGGAAATCTTGTGCAGTTAGGCCGCATGTACACTGAGGCTGGTAAACAGATGTTTAGGAGCAGTTGGGCATTTTTTTTTAACTGCTCCTGAACTCTCCTTTATGTTATCTTATCAGTACATGTACACAGGGTCGTTTATAGGCGTTTCTATGCAGTTGAGTTTAGAGGCCTTTTTTGGAAAGCAAAAAAATGAGTTCAGACGCTGAGTTTAGAGGCATTTCAAGCGCTAAACGCAGCAACTCGCCGCGTTTAGACGCATTTCGTTTACAGGCTATATATATATATATATATATATATATATATATGTTTTTGGGGTTTTTTTTTTTTTAATGCTTCTAAATGCAAGCGCGGCAAAACGGACGTTTTAAACGTGGGTCACTATCTGTCAAGTTAAATCATTCAGGAGAGGTTGTAAAAACGTCCCGTGTACATTAAGCTTCACTAAATGTCAGCTACCCCTTTATGAAGAATGAATTTGGAGCAGCAGTATTCCCTAATAATCAGTACATTAGTCTGTGCTTTTTTTTTTTTTTTTTTTTTTTTAAACAATTTATTTATAACCTACAGGACACGCTGCAAGAACAGGATGAATCATATGAAGGATGGAGTCCCTCACCAGGCAGATGGCTTGTGCAAGTTTGCCCATGAATATAACAATAAAGTTTTCATCTGTAAGGTAAGTGCCGCTTTCTGCTCTTTCTGACACCTGTCAGGAAGAAAGGAAGTAATGGAAATACGTGTAACAAAAATCTCTGCTTTTGTTTAAATTATAGAAACTGCTTTCATTAAGGGCGCCTTTTCTGATTAGCATAGCTGAATGGTGGCGAATTTTGTCTTATGTACTTGAAGCCAGATTAATGAAAGACAAAATCTTTATTTTGGATAGCAAAAGAAATATAAATATTGGAATAATATATGGATCAATAAAACTTGAAGTATTTAAGTGGATCATTCCATATAAAATAATTATTGCTTCTTTTTCTTTTTCAATAGCGATGTTATGAGGGTGGAAGAGAGTTGATTGTAGTCCCCAAAAGTGTGGCGTCTACAGACAGTCCTTTGATGGGCCTAGCAAAATTTGCTTGGTCTGGGTACGTTGCCCTTTTTTTTTTTATATTCATTTAATGTACTGTTGTACAATTGATGTCACACGTTAAAGGTGGATTCCAGGTATGTTTTTATTTTTTTTTTCCAGAGTAGTTACATTGATCCAACATGGGCCAATGTAAATATACATATTTTATACCTGGTTGATCCTGTGGATCTTGTGCCAAGCGGCTGCCCTGCTGCATAGTAAGCACAGAGTGAGGGTCACTCGCTTGGCATGAGTGCCTTTCAGAGAACACCTTGCAATCCCCTCAATAAATGCAAAGCGCTCTCTGATTGGACGAGGTGGGGATTGCAAGACTACTGCCCACCTGTCCACCTCGTTCAGTCAGAGAACACTTTGCATTCATTGAAAACAATTGCATCTGTGCCAAGGGAGTGACCCCCTGTGGTTTTTGTGCAGCAGGGCAGCTGTTCCTGCACAGGAGCAGAGGACCCGGAAGACAATAAGCATCAAAATAGTAGCAGTGGGTATTGCAGGCATTCTCCGCTTCCAAAGGGGTCGATCAGGTATGAAATATGTGTATTTACATTGGACCAATGTAACTATGCAAAAAAAATCCATACCTGGAATTCAGCTTCAATCATCTGCATTTAGTAGGTTGGTGTAAAATGATTTGTGATTAGAAATTAAGGGTCTTTGCACCACATTTGTTCATTTCATGCATTTAAAAAAACAAACAAACTGCAAGGCAATGGCATAATGTGCTAGTATTCATTGCATACTAGCACATTATGAAATACCTTAGAACGAAGCCCTCCAGCGGTGCGCTGTCATCACTGACAGGGCTTCCATCTTCAATCAGTCTTTCTTCCGGGTTCGAGGGCTCCGGCAGTTTAAATGGCCATGTGATGATGTCATTCCCACGCACGTGGGTATGCCAATCCTTCAGAACGAATGCACCGGGGACGTCACTGCCTGTAAAAAGAGCGCATATCTCATAAACCGTGCACGTTTCTGAGATTTTAATAATCCCTACGGGTAAGCTTTATTATAGGCTTACCTGTAGGTAAAAATCAGCGGAATTTTTCTACCACAGTGTTAAAACTGAAAATTTATATTTAAAATTTTGACAAATATAATGAGATTCAGAACTTCTCTATATCTCGACTGCAGGTATGTCTTGGAGTGCCGTGTTTGCGGGATTATCTATCGTAGCCGGCAATACTGGTATGGAAATAGAGATCCAGATGGATCTGTTGTACGACAAGAAGTTAGACACGTCTGGTCAGAGGTAAATGGATGTTGTCCTATTCAGTTGGGCTATATATTAGAGTAGGGTGATGATAAGTGGTAAGTAAGCAGCTCTGTATGTGCGCATTGACCATTATTACTTTCTAAACGTCCAGCAGCAGCTAGACTGCTTACCTAACACTGGATTAGCCTGGTTCTCTTCTCCATCTACACACCACAGCCATTAAAGATAACATTCTTAATATATAGGATTGTGTGAAACACTGTTAATCTTCCCCTCGAATAAAACTGTCTAAGAGGCTTTTTGTAAATCTTTTACATGCACTAAATATGCCTTCTTTCCTTTTAGCTGTATTACATAAATTCCCTTTTTTTTATAGAAGATATTTTGCCTGACCATATGATTTATATAATTCTCTTCCTACAGTATACAAAGGCAACTTTTGTTTTTCAGAAAGTAGCAAAAACTCAAAGAAGTAAATAAATTGCTGGTAAAAGTTCCTGTAGACAAGATGGCCATTGTTTAATCTGAGAAAGTCTGGCTTTGGTGTAGTGATTATCAGATTTATGTTTTGAAGGATCTCATTTATTTAGCAACAAAGTAGAAATGCTAACAAAACACTAAAAGAATATTACAGAGCATATAAATCAAAAGAACATATATAATACTTTACGTAAGGTCGTCCTCGAGATGCTGTCTCGGCTGAGCACAATGGAAAAGAGAGATAACTCTAGCTGGCCACTACTTTTAAAGCTCACTCAAGACACCACACACACAAACGCCCACTGCCGGCCTGTCTAGGACTCTGACAAATGAAAATCCATAAGAGGTTGTCCTTCCTAATCATCTGGAAGTATATTCTTCTCGTGTCCATCTTCCAGGAAGTATGCTGTTGTCTCCACTAGGGGCACCATTGTTCCATGAATCACGGTTTTTGACCCCGGTCATCAGCTGGCCTTTGATATTGGTGTAACTTCCTCAGGAGGTCTTATCTAGTGTTCCTCTACCCCCATACCTCACAGAATTACCATTTATGACTCCTTGTCACAAACACCCTGCTGGGTAATCTTTCTGTACTGGCATTCCAAGAGGCAATTTCCAGGAGCCCAAATGGCTGTATCAAACAGGCAGTAAAACTCCAGAACTATATGGTATTAAACCATGTTGCCTTCCAACACCGCCTATACAGCAGTGACAGCAAGCACACCTGTTGATGAAGGAAATAGTTTGTTTGGACTTAACTGTCTAAAGTTCAATCAAACCTGGAGTTTGGCTTTAAGACAGAACTAAACTCTCCTATCCAGGAAGCTGCCATCTTAGGCTCTGCTTGATCTGTAGTTGCCTTGGTACTGCTCTTTTGATCAGTTATAACACCAGCCATTTGATGGCTTAACAGATCGGTTGAGAAAGTAAACAATGGTGACAGTTATCATTCATGGAATATAATTGTTTTGGGAAACCAGTAAATTGATGGGTTAAAGTGGAAGTTTATGCAAAAACAAACTAACTAACTCTAATCCTACTCTATGCCACATTCTGAGACCCCATACACACTATTAGATTTTCTGCAGATTTTTGTCTTCAGATTTACCAAAACCATGTAGTGCAAAGGCGACCTGCCTGATTGCATACAAATTGAAACTCTTAAGGTTTGACCTCAGATTTACCAAAACCATATACTTTGAAGACAAAAATCTGCAGAAAATCTAATCGTGTGTATGGGGCTTGAGACTAATCTATCTAGCCCTGTAAAGCAAAAATCGCTGTACTTACCTGTACTGCAGCCGCTCCAGTCCAGTCCCATGCTGAGCTGTCAGCGGTGGCTTCACTATGTAGGCGTGTGCAGAAGAGACAGCGGACAACGGAAGTCCCATAGTAACTCTATGGGTGAGGTCACTTCCCAGCCATTGTCGGTTCTTTCCTGGACATAGCATCCGCAACCAGATTTACTGCAGAACAGGTAAGTACAGCAATTTTTGCTTTACATGGCTGAATAGATACATCTTAGAATGTGGCAGAGATTGGATTAGAGTTAGTTTTTGCCTAAACTTCCACTTTAAGTTCCACTTACAATGTAGACAGATCCCCATATCAATGAACATCTAAAATTTCTTAAGGGGTGTGGGTTTATGTGTGTGTGTATATGTGTGTGTGTGTGTGTATATATATATATATATATATATATATATATATATATATATATATATATATATATATATATATATATAGAGGCAAAATTTGTATTGGATAGAGTAGGGAAGGATCAAACCATCTTCCAAGTTTTTATTGCTGTCTGTGTCCCACTGCATAGTTTTACCATCTGTTTGTCCTAGTGACCATTGTCATCAAGAAAGAAAGTAGAAGGAAATGCTAAATCTTACTATTGTCATGAGAGCAAGGGGTGAGGAGAAATCTTCCAATCACTTTGGTGAAGTTTTGCTGTTGCATCTCCAGGACAGGAAGTGAAGGGAAATCTTCCCAGCAAGGCACAGACATAAAAAAAAGCTGATTCCCTATTCTATCAAAAACTAAAAAAATAAGGTTTGGCTATACATACACTATAAGGGCACTTTATAAATTCTAGCTCAGGAACACAAGTTGACTGATGGGAAATATGTCCCACTTACAGGAAGTTAAACGTTGAGAATAAAACTTGTTCATTCCCTATAGGCTATATGCCTGAACTGGACACTGGCCGTTTCGTTTTAGCTTAGTGTTTTAAGGGGTTGGATTCTATAGATGCGCTGTATTTCACCACACTATATTTCAGTGTCTGATTTTAAAGCTTAAGACTACAAGGTGTCAGCTATAACTTGCCATGTCCAGAAAAGCCTCCTATATGGCTGTCTGACATGACATTTACTTTGCAAAGGAGGCCTCAACTTAGGGCATAAGCTCTGTCCACCCATAGCTTTAAGTCTTGTCCAATCTTGCTGGCTAGCAAGGCACTCTCAGTGAGCAATAAGCTGGTGGGCCAAGAAGCCAAGGCCTTCATAGTATAGTGAAAATCATCTCCGATGGGGAACAGGTTAGACCTTTTCTGGATAATAGTGGTAAAATCAGGATTTTTGGTTTGAGAATATCAGTGGAGGAAAGGTCCGTATTTAGTAGACCAGCATCAGACCTGTGGCTGAGTCAGATGTGTACGCTCTATTACTCCTGTAAATGTGTTTTCTGTTACAGAGTGATTCTTACTCACTGGACCAACACAATGCAGCCCAGCGTGTGCTCGATGGAGTGAACTTAGTCTTCCAGTCTGTGAATGAGTACAGCGCCGGCCCCACCAATATGGTCACGTCTTGGCTAATAGATAATGTGGCTCCTACCTATTGGCGACCAAATGCTGAGATTACTGTAAGTTTGGTTTTTTTTTGCTTCCTGGAGTGTCCACCTTTTATCCAATCTGTTTATGTAGGCTGTTTTTAAATTAAAAAACAAGTTTTATCGCTCTAAGTTGGGAAAACATCAGCCCTTATTTATTAAAGCAAGCCTGCACATTGCCCATGCAGTATAAAGCCTCTCTGTTCTGCCAGGAACCAGGGTTGCCAAATGTCAGTACATTTTTAAATAGTTTGTGAAATCTGTAGTTTTTGCATCTGTCCGTGAATGTCCATTATAGACATACAGGGTGCATGTCCATAATGGGCATTCATGGACAGATGCAAAAATTACAAATTTTACATACTGTTTACAAATTTACTGACAGTTGGCAACCGGAATTGTTAAAACACCTTGTTATTCCTGGAATAAATGCGCATGTGAATCACCTTATGTGGCAGTGATGGTGCTTGGTGATCGACCCAGTGCTGTTAGAAGAGAGCTAAGAGTCCCCAGTCCTGTGTAACCCCTGACTAGAGTCACTGGAGCTTATGCAAGGCTACTTTCCTCACTTCTGTTAGCTGAACAGAGCATTTGTGGAGTGAAGGACAATATTGGGGAGATGTACCAAAACTGGAGCACTCAGAATGCAGTGCAGCTGTGTATGGTGGCCAATCAGCTTCTAACCTCAGCTTGTTCAATTAAAGTGGAGTTCCACCCAGAAATGGAACTTCTGCTAATCCAGCTCCCCCCCCCCCCTCTGGTGTCACATTTGGCCCCTTTCTGGGGGGAGCAGATATCTGTCTAATACAGTTATTTGCTCCCACTTCCGGCGAAAGAGTGCCACAGAATCCACAGCAAACTACGCCATGTACGTCCACTCCTCAGTCCCCCCCCTGCTGGTCTTCTGGGAGACACACAGGTCCCAGAAGACAGCAGGGACCATTCAGAACGCGCAGCGCGACTTGCGCATGCACAGTAGGGAACCAGGCTGTGATACCGCAAGGCTTCACTTTCTGATTCCCTTACTGAAAATGCCAGCGCCTCCACACGGAGCCGAGGGGACAGGTCGGCTTGGGGTGAGGACATCGCGGGCGCCCTGGACAGGTAAGTGTCCTTATTTTAAAAAGTCAGCAGCTGCAGTATTTATAGCTGCTGACTTTAATTTTTTTTCCCAGCAGAACTCAGCTTTAAGCTGAAAACTGGAAGCTGGTTTCTATGCAGAGCTGCACCAGATTTTGCAGGCTTTTTTTTAGTAAAAACCCCTTATGTGTTGCTGTGGAGGAGGGTGTCAAAACAAAGCTGTTGCTTTGCCCTGAATGGGCAAAACCTATGTTCCCTTAACAATGTCAACAGCAGCCAATCAGAATTTTGCATTAGGAACATAACAGGTTTAGGCCATGTTCACATCATGTGCCGAGACGTTTTTTTTTCTGCACGCGTTCTGCATGGGCACAAAGAAAACAATTGTTCACTATGTGCCCTGTTCACACCACAACACTTATCAATCGCAGATTTTTTTCTGCGCAGGAATCCGCAACACGTATGCAGTGGAAAAAAAAATGTATGTGACATCAACATTGTGATGTGAACAGGGCTGAATAGAAAGTGATGACACAGGGTGTGATGTCTATCTGTGCATTTAAAAAGTGCATGAAAACTGATGCCAACGTGCATAAAACCTCACTGAAACACACATAAATTCTGATGTAAACTCATGTCTCTGCAAGTGAAACCTGCACGTTTTTTTTCCCATCAGTTTTTGTGAACGTATAGTGTGAATGAGGCCTTAAATTTTTTTTCTAGAGATGCGCTTAAATATTTAGTCAATTTTGGCAAAAAAATGGTGTTATCAGCATTCAGCCATTGTACTATTAATGGCACCGAAAATGCACCGCGATTTTGCCGCAAATGCACTGCGATTTTACTGCGATTTTGGGTCGATTTTACCATCCTGTGCTTATGGGGTTTTTCATATGTCATGTGACTGAAAAACCGCATCAAAAACATAACACGGGTGCGTTAATGATGCTTTCTTGCTGTGCAATGCATTTGAACTGGGAGGTTTTTGTTTTTTTTTTTTCTTTTTTTTGTTTTTTTTTTCAACTGACCAAAAATGCAGCAAGCAGGATATTTAACACCACAATGGAATTTGCAATGGACCAGTGTGAAGACATACATAGAATTTAAAGGGATATATTTTTCTTGAGCTTTTCTTGCACTAAAGGTGCCAATAATGGCCGACGATTAATTCATATTTATTTGAATTGATATTAATTGAAAAGTCGAATATAGTAAAATTCTATATAAAAATATAAATACTTTTAAAAACTGTCATTTTCAGTTTGAGTTTTCAGCCAAGTGCATCCTGCGTTTTCGGTTTCGGCACCAAAATTTCCATTCGGTGCACCTCTACTTTTTTTCTTACAGGCAAAACAGACAGTTTTTCTTTTGGAAACTTGGATAATTGTCGGTCTTCTTCTTTTTGGAGGACAGTTGGTCAATAGCGAAGTCTGGCAGTGATGAAAGGGTTATGTTGTCATGGCTCAAATTGCATGCATATGATACCTTTTAAGTAATTTATAAATGTAACTGCATATAAGAACTTTGTTAGCGGTCAGATGACAGCCATCAAGCAATAGTCAACTGGTTTCTAAAGAACACTAAATGACACAAAACTTGAAAATGTCAGTGATGTGATAATATCAGTAGAGTGAATTGGTTTAGGTGGATGTACAGTTTTTGCAATATTTACGGGACACTGTGTCTACACCAGTGATTCCCAACCTTTTTCCAGTCGGGGCGCCCTTGAGAAGTATTTTCAGTCTGGAGGCACCCCTGTCCAAGGCTTGGTTCACATTACTGTGTGTCGCAGAACATGCGCAAACTCACGCTCGTTTCTGACACACAGACAAATGCTCTGCTCTTTAGGGGTGCCATTAATTCTTAATGCTACACCACACATTGGCAGACATGGGGTGCTTTTGGTGTGGCGCAATTTAAAAAAAATACTTCTTTCCCTGCATTACTGCGGGTAGGGAAATAAATAGATGCCCTACACGCAGCACACATCCACACAGAACCAAGAGCTTGTTCACATGTCAGGTTGGAGGAGCAGTAAAACCACATGGTTGAGCTGTTTTTACCACCCCCCAACTTCTGCCCCTTTAGCTGCAGAGGCAGCAGCTGGGAGTGTACACATGCTGTGGCTGCAGCTGGAGGTATACCCAGGGTGAATATGGCTGCACAGTTGCGGTGTGGTGATGCTGCATTTACGGGCTTAAAACAGGTGGTGAGGAGGCAACATATTACCTCTTTACCGGCCGCCAGATGCCTCTGAAAAGCGATATGAGCATGAATTGCTTTTCAGAGGAGCAGCAGTCCTTGCTGCTATCACAAACAAGCCCTACGAAAGCAGTTCTGATGGTACAGGAATGGGGGGGGGGGCAGGATTAAAAGTAACATACATACAGACACGTGCACCACATACAGACACATGTACAAACACGCACACTAACAGACACGTGTACACACACACACACACACACGTATGGACACGCATACACACACATTCAGACACATATGTACAGACACATGTACACAGAGACACATGTACACACACACACACATGTACACATGCACATGTAAACACACAAACATACACACGCGCGCACACACACACATATGTACACACATATATACACACGTGCACATATATACACACATACATATACACACACACGCGTACATACATGTACACACACACACACACACACACACACACACATATAAAGCTCACATTCTAGCACAGTACCTTTCCTCCTTCACAGTGCTGATGTAGAGTTCGGCAGGGGATCAGGAGATCATTCATCTGACAGCCCTTCTCTCCCTTGATCCCGCGGCACACCTGAGGACCTCTGGCTGAACCGCAGTGTGCTGCGGAATACGGATTGAGAGGCTGGTCTACACTCTAAACAGATTATAATATACATTAAATTCATGCTGTTCAGGGATAACAAAAAAAATCAAGGCAACTGCTGTGCGGCAGAGCTAGGAAAAATGGCTCGGTTCTCACAGCTCCCCGAGCAGAGAGCTGTTGACTGTCAATCAGCAGCTCTCCTCTCTGCTCCTCCACACTCATTGGAGCGCTGAGCTGTGAAGGGGGCGGAGCAGCCGACTCAGACTCTCAGCGGCTCCCTGAGAGGCTGAGCGGGGTGTCAGTCCAGGCACCTGGCGGATCCCGACTCCCATTGTTGCGATAACGCGATGCCTGGGCTGACTTCTGTGATGTCAGCATAAAGCAGACTTCTGTCCGCTCTCTGCTAAAAATGAGTCACAGGCGTGCAAAACAAATTACACTCCTGTGATCCATAGAAGTACAGCCAAACGAGCTTTGGCTGGACTTCTCCTTTAATGCATAGAATGAATTAGGGTAAAAAAAAATATCTTTTGCCTTTAGAACCTCGTTAACAATGAATAGCATATCATAGCAACACACAATTATCATGCCTTCCTATAATGCGCTTTATAAAACATGTTATGACACCTTGTATTGTGTGAGCAACCCCTAATTCTCTCAATTAATCACACGTTCTACACTTTTACATTTTTTCTGCATCTTTCCTGTGTTTCTTAATTTTTCCTGATATGTTTCCTTCAATAATGCATGACATGTTCTGTTGTCTCGTAGGTGTGTCAGGGTTGCAAGAAAGAATTCACGCTTACTGAGAGGAAGCATCATTGCCGATCATGCGGAGAAGGTTTCTGTCACAATTGCTCCAATCAGACTATGCCGGTTCCTGAGCGAGGCTGGGGCCCATCCCCTGTACGGGTCTGCAAGCAGTGTCACAATAAAGGGCCTGTGAAAAGTGAGTGACATGAAAAAAAAACCTTTAGTCTGCTTTCACACCTGGGTGTTTTGAATTCCGGACAGAATCGCCGCAATTCTGCCCGTGATTTCAAAACGTTCTGCTAAAATGATAGATCACACAACACGAATTTTAGATGCCATTCATTTTAATGGCACCTAAAAATGTGGTGCGGTTCTGCCGCCATTGTTGCAGGATAAATCGCACTGCAGTCGCTGCAATCTGCTACCCCGTGAAGCTTTTTGCCCAAAAAAATTTCAGGAGCTTCTTTTTAGGGACAAGCTTCACGTGAAGTGGTGTGCCGCCATTGCAGAGTGAGTTATCATTTTTAGGTGCCACTAAAATGAATGGCATCTGAAATGCGAGTTGTGCAATTTGTTATTTTACCAGAGCGCTCTGATACCAGTGACATGTAGAGATTTAAAGACTAATGTTCACAAAGTATAAATGCTCTATATAAAATACTACCGTAGATAAAGAAGTCTGAAGTTCTAAAAAAAAAAAAATCTTGACCTCTCCGCCGCCGCCGGGTAAGCCTCAATCCTCCTCTAAGGCCTGTACCCGGTCCTCCGCCGCCGCCATCTTGCCCACGAGGCTTCCCTTAAGCACTATGTCGGCCGGCACACAGACATCCTCGGAGCTGACAGCTGCTCAGGCGGCTTCACATGCAGAGCTGCTGGCGGCTATCAAGGCAGGCAATGACTCAGTTATGGTCAAGATTGATCACCTAGTCACGGATGTCAGTCTTATTAGGCACGACATGGACAAATTTAGGTCCCGGTTCACGGAGGCAGAAGGCCGCATCTCCCAGCTGGAAGATGATACCAGGGCTGATTCCCGGGACCTCCGTGCCTTGCAGCTGCAAGTTAAGGCCCTGCAGGAAAAGTCCATTGACACCGAGAACAGACTGAGGAGAAACAATATCCGAGTACTAGGCCTCCCAGAGCGTGCTGAGGGATCCAGGCCTGCCGAGTTTGCGGAAACGTTTCTCCTAGAACTGCTAGATATCACCGCAATGCCGCCTACGTATGTGGTAGAGAGGGCTCATAGAGTTCCCCCAACTCCGCCAATCCCTGGAGCCCCACCACGTCCTTTTCTACTTAGATTATTGAACTACAGAGACCGGGACAAATTGCTTGCGGCAGCCAGGGAAAAACAAGACCTGCGCTTTAACAATGCCAAAATTATGCTCTTCCCCGACTATTCTCCAGAGATACAGCAAAGACGCCGCTCCTTTACTGAAGCAAGACGCCGCCTCAGAGAAAAAGGCCTAAAATTCAGCCTGCTCTATCCAAGCAAGCTCAGAGTGATTGACGGGGAACGGGCTCATTTTTTTCTGGATCCTGAGGCTGCCTTATCGTGGATAGATGGACGTGGCTGATTTCACTATATGATAAACATTGTCATCTGGATTGGTTATCACACCAAAGGTTCGTAATCCTCACTGAAGCAGCACAGCTACTACAGCAGAATGACACATAGATCCTGTGGTCTGACTATTTACACATACCATAGAGTCCTGACATGCTGTCTTTGCTTACCATCATTTACATCTCATTGATGTTTATCTCCCCCTCCCCCCCCCGTTTGTGCCTGCTATTTTTTCTTTTTATTTGGTGTGATATTTTTTCTTTTTTTTTTCTCCCTCCCTTGGCCCCCTTCCTGAATTTTTCTCTGCCCTTTACACTGGATCTCCATCCTTTTTTTCAAAACGTGAAGATTTGAGCGACATATTAAGAGCTGGACTGCTCAACTTTTGCGGATCAATAACACATTCATTCTCTAAGAACCACTGCGAGAATTAACACCACATCTCCCTTCCCCCCCTCTTCATCTTCAGCTGGTTGACTTTTTAGTTCTGGGCTCAGAACTCACCTATTGAAGAAAGTCCCTGACCAGTTGTTGGATGACTAGAGTGTAGTACACTATTTAACCTGTAGCTACACACAATGGTTTTGTTGTTTAGGGGTAAAACTATTCCCAGTCTCTCTTCCCTGTTTTTTTTCTTTTTCCTTTTTGGGAGAGAGATGGGACATAGTAAGATAAGCACACCGTGCTTGGGTTGTTTGAGGAACAAGTACAAGTTTTGTTTTTTTTCCTCTTATTTTTTATTTGCTTTATTTTTTGTCTCACAAGTGTTAACCTGGTTAAGTGCTATTGATACATGGCGGGATCTAGCAGAGATTTTGCTGTCTAAGAGATGGTTATTGGTGCATCCCCTCATTTATCCGATCTGGTTATGCCTCTATACCCCAAATGGCTAACACCTCTGCAGAATCCTTCACAGTCCTTTCATGGAATGTGAGGGGTCTAGGCTCAAAATTTAAACGAGCTTTATTATTCCAATATCTAAAGTCTAATGCCCCACAAATCATAATTCTTCAGGAGACCCATTTAATGGGCAGCAAAATCTTGACGCTTAAAAAACCGTGGATACAGAGGGCTATCCACTCCACATACTCTACCTACGCAAGAGGAGTGTCAATACTAATACACAAAAACTTTCCGTGTGTAATTAATGATGTATGCACAGACCAACAGGGTAAATTTGTCATAGTAGTATTTACACTGTGGTCCCAACGATATATAGTGGTTGGACTATACATACCTCCACCTTTCTCACCTGATGTTCTATATAAAATAATGGAAAAGGTTTCATCCCTGGGTACAGGTAAACTACTGGTGATGGGGGACTTCAACGCCACCCTATCATCCGAATTAGATAGACCCACTCCACCCAAACACCATAATAAGGATTTGTTGGTTTGGGCCCAGACTATGGGTCTAGAGGAGATTTGGCGATGGAAGAATCCCACTACCAGGCTTTATTCATGTTTTTCCACATCATATAAAACAGCATCACGTATAGATCTAGCCTTCTCCAACTTCACCATGCGAGCAGATGTCCTAGAGGCATCTTATCTGCCGAGCGGGCTATCAGATCATAGCCCCCTGGCAGTGAAGCTTCGCTCGCCGGCATTGAAAAATGCCGCACTTTGGAGATTGGGTGCACACTGGGTTACACATCCTGAGCTAACTGACTCCTTACCCCCTCTGCTGAATGAATATTGGGAACAAAACGCTGAGTCCTCATCTACTGACATGATATGGGATTCATTCAAGGCCTACACTAGGGGGCAGTACATTTCGCTTATTGCACAAGTCAAAAAGCAGCAATCCCTTAAAACGCATTCATTACAACAAGCAGTAACGACTCAGACGGCGAAATACAGCTCGGATCCCAACCCTGACCAATTTGACTCTTTAATGGTAGTACAGAGAGAATTACATTTGCACTTATCCGAGGTCACGCGCTTAGAGTCATTTAGTGGTAAGCAGAGTTTTTTTGAACAAGGTGATAAAAATGGCCGTCTCCTGGCCATGTTGGCACAAAATGATCAGCCATCCACATTGGTCTCTGAGCTACTGACTGCTGAGGGTGCAAAGGTAACAACTCCTTCTGAAATCCTTCAAACTTTTAGCACATTCTACAAAACCCTGTACACATCCACCTTACCCCCTGACTTTCAGCCCGAAAAAATGCAGGATCTGTTAGATCCTCTGGCGCTCGGTTGGCTCTCGGATCAGGAAAGAGAGACGCTGGTTCAACCATTCACGGCCCAAGAGGTCCTGAATGCTATACACTCCTTTCCTGCCGGGAAAGCACCTGGACCAGATGGATTACCAATAGTCTTCTATAAGGCCCATGGAGAATTATTAGCGCCACTATTAGCCCAAATCTACACGGCATGTCTATCTGAGGGTAGACTGCCAGATTCCATGTACCATGCATACTTAACCCTGATATACAAGTCTCCTAAGGACCCGACATCTTGTGCCTCATACCGCCCAATTGCGCTCCTAAATAATGATTTCAAAATTCTAACTAAGCTGCTCGCCCTTCGTCTATACCCCCTCCTCCCCTCTTTAATAGATTCCGACCAAACTGGTTTTATGCCCCGCAGATCCACCGATGTAAATCTAAGAAGGCTATTTACTAACATACACACACGACACCAAAATACCGGGACAAGAGCAATAGCCTCACTAGACATTGAAAAGGCCTTTGATACCATAGAATGGCCATTTCTATGGGAAACATTGCGAAGAATGGGATTTCCTTTAGTTTTCATCAGATGGCTCCAGGTGATATACAAGTGCCCCACTTCATCAGTAAGAGTAGGAGGAGGCCTATCCGCCCCCTTCGAATTGCACAGAGGGACTAGACAGGGCTGCCCTCTCTCCCCGGCTCTTTTTGCTTTGGCCATTGAACCAGTCGCAGAAGCACTACGCACTTCTCAATACATAAGGGGTCTACGTATTGGTCAATTGGAGGAGAGGGTAGCCCTGTATGCGGATGACATGCTGCTTTTCCTCAACGATGCTGGCCCATCCCTACAGGGTGCGTTGACGATACTAAACAAATTTACAGAAGTTACTGGCCTTAAGGTGAATTGGTCCAAGTCCTTACTATTCCCGATAGACCCAGCAGCCAAGTCTACTTCCCCCCCAGATTGTCCCTTACAATGGGTAGACACCTTTAAGTACTTAGGAGTCCAAGTATCTACACTAGCCTCGGAGTTTATTCCCTTAAACCTGGCCCCACTACTCTCAGACACTAAAACCAAGCTTAATTCATGGCGTAAACTACCTCTATCTGTTTGGGGACGTGTAAATCTTATCAAAATGAAAATCATTCCCAAATACATTTATCTTCTACGTCACTCTCCGCAATGGGTACCCAAGCCCTTTTTCAAAAAACTCAACCAATTATTCACATCTTTTTTATGGGGTTCTTCGCCACCTAGATACAAATTGACGACCTTGATGAGGCCAACAACCCAGGGTGGTATGGCCTTTCCTGACTGTTACAGATACTTTCTTGCCACACAACTGGTAACGGTGGCCTGGTGGCTGAACCCCGATAAAACAAACTCCTCCACAGCTCTTGAAGCCACAGTAGTGGGTTCCTTGGAGGCCCTTCGGTGTTTAGTTTTTAGGGGTCCTCGCGCCCCCTATCCTCTAACCCCCTCCATGAACACCACCTTGAGAGCATGGCGAGCAGGCCTGGCATTAGAAAAATACAAAGAGACAGAATATTCCCCTGATGCTCCGATATGGCTGAATCCCAATCTACCACATTTTTTTAAACTTCCAGATCCCTATGCATGGACCAAATATAACATAAAAACTATCTCCCAAATAGTATCCCAAACGTCCCTGCTATCGCTATCACAGCTTTCCTCTTTATATAATATCCCCCAATACTACCAATTTCGCTACCTCCAATTGGCACATGCCTTTGCTGCGCAATTTCATAATTCCACATGTACTATTGTGCAGTCTGGTCTGGAGAGAACCCTTAGAACTAACTGTGATGAAAAACCAACCTCACATTTATATGCCCATTTGGTTCTTATATCCTTGCCTCCCCTAAATAAACTTTGGGCTCGCTGGCAACAAGATATACCTACTCTAGACAACGATGATTGGGATGACGTATGGGATTTTCCCTTTCGCTCTTTAGTGTCTATGAGAGATAGATTAGTACAATTTAAAATAGTACACAGAGCCTATTACACCCCTTATAGACTTCACATTATGAACCCTACCTGCTCTGCTGCATGCTGGAGATGTGGTATTTCACCTGGTGACTTTACACACATTTTTTGGCATTGCCCCAGCATCCAGAACTACTGGAAAGAGGTACTGGATATGACAAACAGAGTCGCCTCACTTGCATTACCACAGGTGATGGAGATCTGTCTTCTTGGTCTGATAGAAACCTTGATACCGACTATAGCAAAACGCACACTGGTAGGACTACTTCTTTTTTACGCCCGAAAACAGATAGCCATGCAATGGAAGAAACCAAACCCTCCCTCTCTGACACAATGGAAACGTTTGGTTAATGGTAATCTTCCTCTTTACAAAGACACATACATAAACAGGGGGTGCCCGATGAAGTACGAAAAGGTTTGGAAAAAATGGCTAGCCGATTCAGATACAGCATAACGGAATAAGGAAGTTTAATAATATTATAAATTGTGTTAACAGTTAAAGAGGAGAGGGCATCTCCACATACGGAACTGTGATTTGGGAATGAGACGTAGCACCTATATGTAGATTACTGACATTTCACATATCGAATATCCATGGATATATACTGCTACATTAAGCTTGAAATGTAATAAGACTGTATCATAGCACTTGTGTTGTATGTGTTTGTCTGTTTAAAAACACAATAAAAAGAATTTAAAAAAAAAAAAAAAAAAAAAAATCTTACTGGAGGACCAAATGGCTTTTATCCTTAAAAGAAAAACTTTCATATAATATTATCAAATGGGGATTTTAAGTTTTTAAAATTCATCTCTAGCAAAAACTTTAATCTTAGTTTTGTATAGAAGACAGATTGGTGCTTCTTTTAGGTATTCATTGCCGTCATGAGCCCCACGTGGGAGATTTCCCCTCACTTCCTTTACTGTCCTGAAATCTATCCAGTGTGGTAATCTTCAAGACTTTTGGCACAGTACCATACAGTGGTACTTTGTGCACTGGTGTGCAGTCATGTTGGAACAGGAAGGGGCCATCCCCAAACTGTTCCCACAAAGTTGTCCAAAATGTCTTGGTATGCTGACGCCTTAACCGCTTCCGGACCAGCCGCCGCAGTTTTACTGCGACAGGCTGGCTCCCCTGCGCGAAATCATGTTAACTGTACGTGATCTCGCGGGTCCGGATGGCAGGCTGCTGCACAGCGGGGGTGCCGATGCTCGTGGCCTACGGTCGCAATGACCGCCGGCCACGAGCGATCGTGACAAGGAGACACAGAACAGGGACGAGTGTGTGTATACACACACTTCCCTGTTCTGTTCTGACAGGAGTGACAGATCGTGTGTTCCTATTAGCTAGGAACCACGATCTGTCACTTCCTGTAGTTAGTCCCCTCCCCTTCAGTTAAAATCACCTCCCAGGAAACACAGTTAACGCCTTCACTGCCCCCTACTGTTAACCCCTTCACTGCCAGTGACATTTTTACAGTAATCAATGCAATTTTAATCGCTGTAATAATGCCAATGGTTCCAAAAATGTGTCAAAATTGTCCAATGTGTCCGCCATAATGTCGCAGTCACGATAAAAATCGCAAATCGCCGCCATTACTAGTAAAAAAAAATAAATAATAAAAATGCTATAAATCTATTCCCTATTTTGTAAACACTATAACTTTTGCGCAAACCAATCAATATATGCTTTTTGCGATTTTTTTTTTTTTTACCAAAAATATGTAGAATACATATCGGCCTAAACTGAGTAATAAAAACGTTTATTTAAATATTTTGGGGGGATATTTATTACAGCAAAAAGTAAAAAATAATGCGTTTTTTTCAAAATTGACGCTCTTTTTTTGTTTATAGCGCAAAAAATAAAAACCGCAGAGGCTATCAAATACCACCAAAAGAAAGCTCTATTTGTGGGGAAAAAAAGACGTCAATTTGGTTTGGGTAGAATGTCGCATGACCGCGAAATTGTCGGTTAAAGCGACGCAGTGCCGAATCGCAAAAAGTGCTCTGGTTAGGAAGGGGGTAAATTCTTCCGGGGCTGACGTGGTTAAGTGCCTAACCTCACAAATGCACTTCTGGAAGAATGGTCAAACATTTCCATACACACTCCTAAACCTTGTGGACGGCCTTCCCAAAGAGTTGAAGCTGTTATAGCTGCAAAGGGTCTCAATATTGAACCCTACGGACTAAGACTGGGGTGCCATTAAAGTTCATGTGCGTGTAAAGGCAGGTGTCCCAAGTTAATCCTGCCAGAGATCCTGAGAAAGCATGTTTGTACTAATTTATTATCTAAGACATAGTAAACAGTTTGGAAAAGACTGAAAAAGAAAAAAAAAAGTGCAGCCATGGGGCTTAGATACACTTTAATTGTTTTTGGCTTTAGATACACTTTTTAAAATTACACTGCTAAAAATGATAGGGGACTGGCTTTTCCCAACCTGTTGCGTTATTACTACACGTCTCAATTGAAAGCCATTGCTTCATGGGTTACCCTGCTGGCGTACAATCGCTGGACTGAGATTGATAAGTTGTGGTTGGCCCCAGTTCATCCAAATAACTTGTTGTGGAATGCTGGTGCAGACGTGCCCTCTACCTCTCTTCTGCATACTATGGCATTACTGCATAACCTATGGAGACAGCTGAAGCACAAATCCCCCTTCCTGTCTGAGGCCTCTCTATTGATGGCTTTTCTCTTTAACCCTAAAATGCTGGATAGACTCACCTCTCAAATGATTTCCCCCTTGGTTGTCGAAAAATGTATTTCACTTTGGCCATTTAGTGGATCCTGTAATGTGAACATTGCTACCATTTGTGGTACTTTGAAAAAAACACAATTTACCCCGTAGAGTTTATTTTAGGCCACTATGCGCTCTACTTTCCCACCCTCTAATTCTCTAAATTGGCCCCTTTTGAACGTATAGTCCTTGCTGGCCCATCACAAAAAGGCCTAATTTCTGTTATTTATAAACTAGAATGAGCATTCTATAGCCACTCAGAGCAAGCATGGGTACATGCTCAGATGGGGACAAGCAATTGGGGAAAAACTACCCATAGAGACATGGCAGGTTACATGGTCTCAAGTGGATAAAAAAAAATCAATCTGTATAAAATATTTTTTTTTTTGGTACTTGACCCCTTCCCGCCTTCAAACCATATATCCCTCCACCTTGGATCGCTGGTGGCGATGCCATAGAAGTTGAGGCACTTTGCTGCATATTTATTGGCAGTACCCAAACCTACAACCGTATTGGTGGCTAGTCCAAGATCTCCTCCAATTGTTGTTTGAAGTAGACTTCACCTATCCCAAAATTATTCTTTTAGGTTTAATCCCACCCAGGTTGCCCAAACTTACTAAGAAGTTAGCGTGCCACATTCTCAAGGCTGCTAGATGCTTAGTGGCCCTCCACTGGAAACGTCAACCATCGCCCACCTCTATCGAGTTGTATGCTAAGGTTAAAGAGGAACTGCAGTCTGCACACATAACTTGTAATAAAAACATCTTTGCCATTTTTGAAGCTTTCCTCCAACCACTTTGCATATTATTCTATATATACTGTGATTCTGTACTTGCCAAATATGCTGCAGAAATCTCCCTCCACTGAGTCTGGCTGCGTCCATTTTAACTGTGGGCAGCTGAAGCTGCTGCCTGTTCACTTCCTGGATTTACACAGACACACACCTCCAACCCTGCACCTCTCATTGGCCCTTTAATGACTCATCATCCCTCCCTTCCTGACAAACTCTCATAAGATTGAGAGAGAGAGAGCTGTACATGATGTCATAAGCCTAGGCTTTTTACTAAACAAGAAACAGGAAGTGGGCTGTAGAAGGTATTTACTGACAGAAAAAAATGTTTCACTATCCAAAGTTAAAACAACTAGGACAGAAGATTTAATAGATGAAATGTTGAAAAAAATTACTGAAGGTCCACTTTAAGGATGTGGAACTTGTGTAGTCTCCTCTCTAAAAGCTGGAAAGTCACAAAGCGGAGTGGGAGCCTTGGCACCTGCGGGAGGACCCCCGTGAGGTCCCTATATTCCTATCTAGCCACCCAACTAGTGTTCTTTGTTCCCAGGAGTGACACGCACAGGACTTTACACTATCTTGTTCTGTCTTTCTTTCATTTGCTATCCTTTTTCCCTGTTATTTTGTGGACGTTTTCTCAGGGCTCTGTGAAGAGAATTGAACTTAACCCTTGTGAGTTGGTTTGCTGTTAGCGTTCTCTACGGGTTGGGCTCCACTGAGGGTGCTCATACAGTTGGATTGTTCAACACACTATTTCTACATTTACTTTGTAAACCAGGGCTTGAGAAATTTGCTTAGAATCTAGGAGCCAGCTGAAAAAGTTAGGAGCCAATTTTTTAAATCAGCTGCCCAGCGCTCAGAACTGCATGTCCGGGGCGTCGGGCAATAAGTATTGCTCATGCCTAATGCCAAGCGAAAAAAGACCAAATACGAAAAAAAGAT
The DNA here is from genome assembly GCA_037952925.1 of Lithobates clamitans. Lineage (NCBI taxonomy): Eukaryota > Metazoa > Chordata > Amphibia > Anura > Ranidae > Lithobates > Lithobates clamitans. The sequence goes on from JBBGZY010000230.1 coordinate 2,290,569, forward strand.
TTTGCAAATAAGTTATTTTCTCCATCACTGATGTGCGCTGATAGGCTGCACTAATGGGCACTGATAGGCAGCACTGAGGTGGCACTGATGGGCACAAATAGGCAGCACTGAGGTGACACTGATGGGCACTGACAGGTGGCACTGATAGGCAGCACGGATGGGCACTGACAGGTGGCAATGATGGGCAACACTGAGGTGGCATTGATGGGCACTGATAGGTGGCACTGAGAGGCAACACTGAGATGGCACTGATAGGTGGCACTGAGAGGCAACACTGAGATGGCACTGACAGGCACCACTGAGGTGGCACTAACACTGACAGGCAGCACTCCCCGTCCACAGCGGTGGTAAGGAACGGGCGACTGATCAAGCCCACAACTTCAACCCCAGCTGTCAAACTGGGAAGGTAATGCCGGAGCTGGGCGGGCAGTGAGAGCGAGCCACGCTCATCACATCCACCAGAGGGCGCTGGTTTGCAGAAAGCTGGTATCCCGTTCTAGCAGGCTGCAAACCCGTGGCTTCAATTTTGGCCAGCCAGGCCGAAGCCTGTGCAACCGCAAGGGGGCCACGTCCCAGCTGCTGCGGTGTAGCCCAGGCGCCATAGCACAATTTTCAGTCCCCATTGCGACCTGGCGCCTGGGTTTTGTCGAGCCCCGTTGTAAACCTCTTCTGATGTCATTGTGTTGTTGCATCTATTAAGTCTTCTTGACCTAGTGCTCTTTATGTACTGGTGCGCTGTGTGCCCTGTACATTGTTTGTTACCTTTTTTCTTCTCTAATTTTTTACACTTCAAAATCAACATTAAATGACTTGGAGAATTTGTAGATTTTGATGCAATGGTTTTCTAGCATTAATGTCTTGATGTTTTGTTTTGTTTTTAGGTCAAAGTACTACTCAGGATGATAGCAAAAGTTTGTTACCTCGCAAAGTCACAGAGATTGCTCAGTCCTCATTGGACATGATGTCTTCTGCAATGAAGTATCCTTTGGGTAATGATTAAACCTATGAGATATGATATAAAGATCATTTTGCTCTGGAGCCAGTACACTTAAAAATAAAAATCTGCCTTTAGTGGCTGTGCTACTGACAATAAACGGGCAGATACCTCTTAGAATTTGATTCAATGCGAGATCTTCACCTTTTAAGTCATGGACTCACCATATGTGTTGAGAGACGAAAAAAAGGAACAATCCTGACAGTGCTTCTGCTGTTGGGATGTTTGGGCTTGTTTTAAAGTAGTTGTAAACCCTTACATATACCCAGTGAAGTGACTAGCCTAAGGAGATACACAGATGAAATAAATCCTCCAACATACAGTTGTGCTCATACGTTTACATAACCTGGAAGAATTTATGATTTCTTGGCCATTTTTCAGAGAATATGAATGATAACAGAAAAACTTTTCTTTGACTCATGGTTAGTGTTTAGCTGAAGCCATTTATTATCAGTCAACTGTGTTTACTTTTTTTAAATCATAATGGAAACAGAAACTACCAAAATGACCCTGATTAAAAGTTTACATACCCCAGTTCTTAATACCGTGTATTATCCCCTTTAACATCAATGACAGCTTGAAGTCTTTTGTGGTATTTGTGGATGAGGCTCTTTATCTTCTCATGGTAAAGCTTTCCCATTCCTCTTGGCAAAAAGCCTCCAGTTCCTGTAAATTCTTGGGCTGTCTTACATGAACTGCACGTTTGAGATCTCCCCAGAGTGGCTCAATGATATTGAGGTCAGGAGACTGAGATGGCCACCCCAGAACCTTCACTTTATTCTGCTGTAGCCAATGACAGGTCGACTTGGCCTTGTGTTTTGGATCATTGTCATGTGGGAATGTCCACGTACGCTCATGCACAGCTTCCTGGCTGATGAATGCAAGTGTTCCTACAGTATTTTTTGATCACATACTGCATTCATCCTGCCATCAATTTTGACCAAATTTCCTGAGCCTTTGTAGCTCACACATCCCCAAAACATCAGTGATTCACCTCTATGTTTCACAGTAGGAATGGTATACCTTTCTTCATAGGACTTGTTGACTTCTCTCCAAATGTAGCGTTTATGGTTGTGGCCAAAAAGCTCAATTTTGGTCTTGTCACTCCAAATTACTTTGTACCAGAAGGTTCGAGACTTGTCTCTATGCTATTTGGTGTATTGTAAGCGGGATACTTTTTGGCATTTGCGTAGTAATAGCTTTCTTCGTTCGACTCGACCATGCAGCCCATCTTTCTTCAAGTGCCTCCTTATTGTGCATCCTGAAACAGCCACACCACATGTTTTATGGAGTCCTGTATTTCACATGAAGTTATTTGTGGGTTTTTCTTTGTATCCCGAACAATTTTCCTGGCAGTTGTGGCTGAAATTTTAGTTGGGTGACCTGACCGTGGTTCACTTTCAACAGAACCCCTCATTTTCCACTTCTTGATTAGAGTGAACACCGCTGATTGGCATTCTCAATTCCTTGGATATCTTTTTATATCGCTTTCCTGTTTTATACAGTTCAACTACCTTTTCCCTCAGATCCTTTGACAATTCTTTTGCTCCATTCTTTACTCAGAATCCAGAAATGTCAGTGCAGCACCGGATGAAAGATGCAAGGGTCTGTCAGGAGTCCAGAAACTCATTGACCTTTTATACACACACACTAATTACAAGCAAACAGATCACAGGTGAGGATGGTTACCTTTAATTGCCATTCAAACCCCTTTGTGACAACTTGAGTTCATGTTATCAGGCCAAAATCACCGGGATATGTAAACTTTTGATCAGGGTCATTTGGGTAGTTTCTGTTGCAATTATGATTTAAAAAGAGTAAACACAGTTGTTTGATAATAAATGGCTTCAGCCAAACACTAACCATGAGTGAAAGAAAAGTTTTTGTGTTATTCATATTCTCTGAAAAATGGCCAAGAAATCATAAATTCTGCCTGGGTATGTAAACTTATGAGCACAACTGAACATTGTACCTGGTTATATGCAGTCTTCTCTTCTCTAAGTCCAGAATTTATAAAGCTTGTCTGAGCTGTCAGAAAACAGGAGGCGGAGAGCTGAAATTACACACTGCTGAGCTTAGTGAGGAAAGCTCTGAGATTTAAAGCCTCAGGCTGAGGCTTTAAATCACAGGCTGTGTGCTGATCTCTCCCCTGTCACCTGTTTTTTATCTTGGTGTCAGGAAAACTTGTCAGCAGTGACTCATGCAGATAGCAGAGCAATGGGGCAGCAGACAGAAATGACACTTAGTGCCCTGGATTGAGTACACACTAAAGAGCAGGGGTGTCAAACTCTATTTCTTTGCCAGCCACATCAGCATTATGGTTGCCCCTCAAAGGGCTGGTTGTATATGTAAGACCAGATGTCCAGAGCACCCCACCATCAGAAGTCGAGAGTCTCCCACCCTCCCTTATATCACAGTGCACCCCCCCCCCTTTTACCTTATGCTGCTGCCAGGAAAAAGCGGGGGTGGAGCCGGGAAGCAGAAAGTTCAGGGTCTGGAGGAGGACCAGAAAAGGGCTGGAGTCAGCTGCTGAAGTCTGCTGAGTGCTGGGACCAGACCAGGTGAAGATGAGGGGGTGCTAGGGCTGCACAGAGGGGCATAGGATCTGTAGTAGGAGTCCTCCTCTCTGCTGCCAACTGTTGAGACAAGGTGGAAGCGGAAATGAAGAGGGTACCGCAGCTGCAGGAGAAGTGTGAGGGCTACATGAAATGGCCCGGTGGACCAGATTCGGCCTGCGGAACTTGTGTTTGACACATGTGCTATAGAGGGATATGCTTTGTTCATATTTCATGTCTGCGGTTTACAACCACTTTAAAACTTTTTTCTTCTTGTTAAGAATATGTAAATACTTTTATGACCATAGCCCGGCACAGATTCACTTTACCATGCAGGACTGTATATATAGAGCACAAACATAGCATATATTAAATAAATAAATTATATATATATATATATATATATATATATATATATATATATATATATATATATATATATATATATATATATATATAATATAATATAATATATAAGCCCTTATGTCATTCTCTAATTAAATCTCTTACTAATTTACAGATTTTGTAAAGGAAGCCGCACGTCCCAGCTACTGGGTGCCAGACCAGGAGATCACCAACTGCCACAACTGTAAAACACCATTCACCCCTAAAATGTACAAACATCACTGCAGGTCTTGTGGCCAGGGCTTCTGCCAGCTCTGCTCAGAATATCAGCGACCGGTCCCCTCGCGGGGTTGGCATCACCCAGTGCGGGTCTGTCAGACCTGCAGCCTTAAAAAGGGAGAGTTGTGAAGAGAACACTAACCTTAGTCCTGAAGACTGGGAACAAGAGGTGATGGCGATCAAGAGAGATTTTAAAAACTGTGCCTGGTGCTTGGAAATCATGACTGGAGCTGTGCACTAACATAGGGGAAAACACTCTTGGGCTTGGCAAGCATGATGACACTTTGTAATAGTCACACATGGCCTAAAGCAAAGAGATTCTCAGTATATGATCCTAATGACTGGAATTGTAGATTTGCTGTTGCTTCCACCTCCATGTTGCTAAATATATTTAGAATGAACTCCACTGAAAACTGATATTTCAGATTTGGCTGGTTGAATCAGCAATGTGCTTCTTAAAGTTTACCTAAACCCCCCCCCCCCCCCCCCCACCCCTCAGAAAAAAAAAAAAAAGTATATATTGCAGCTTATAAATCCTTAGATGTGATGGCTAAAGTGGTTTCCCGTTTTCAGACTAAGACTATAACTTAATCTTGCCAGAAAGGCAGTGTCCTTGTCACTTCCGATAAGCTAAAAAGTTATAAAATGCTACCACTATTTTGTAAACTACTAGTCCCATCAGTCCACCATATAATGGAGATGAATAATGGCAAACCTGTTTAAAGTCCAGCCTGTGTGACAACATGGTTAACTCCATAGATACAATGGAGAAATAAGAGTAGACATAAAGGGACAGGAAGTATGTTATCTTCAGCTTTACCAGGGGAATATAATGGAAAAATGCCAGAAGAAAGAAAACTAAGGCAAGTTTCACATCCTAAGGACTGGTACGCTGCAAAAAAGAAATAATATATATATCTATACTTTTTAAAGGGGTGGAGTTTAGAGGCACTTTAAGGAAACACTGTTGCTATAAAACCCCTCCCCAACAAGGTGTACCCACCAATTCACGCTGTGGGAGTCAAACCCAGGTAAGTTCTGGTGTCGGATAGTGATGGTGCTTACCAGGTCGGATGGCATGACTGCCCCCCACGTGAAAGCATTTGGGTCTGACAATTGTCCATTTAGGGCTGAGCACTGTCACATTGGGAAGGTCACTTGCTCCCCCTATACCTAGAAGACCCTCCATTAGAGAAACTGAGCGAGGACTCCAACAGAGTGCGGTCAGAGCATGGATAGATGAGTATAACTTGCTCAAGGAGTGATCAGTGACCTCTCTAGCTGTATGTACTGTGAAGTAATCCATCCTCAAGGATTCTCTAAATTTACACACAAAGACTCTGGTCTGGTTTCAGTCAGTTTCCAACAGCTTAAAAACACCTTCTGTGTCTCTACATTAAAAGGCTGTCAGTTTGTCAAGGTTCTGCTCTCCATAAAAGGGAAAAAGAGATGAGATTTCAAAGCCTTTGCTGCTTAACTGCAGAGATGAATGAGGGAAGTAATCTTAATGCCGTTTAGAATGTACAGTTAATTACACTTCAGTACAGCTTTAAATGTTTAGTGTACTTTGAGCACATCTGTGACACTTCATACATTAGTGCTAGAGCAAACCAAAGTGTCATTCAGTGCTAAAGCTGAACATAGAAATGGATTAGTGCAAAGTCAGAGGCTGTAAGGAATGCATCTTCAACTGGACCATTGACTTTACAATGTAGAAAAGACTCACGTGACCCTTGTACTTAGTCTGCTGATGGTGAGGAGGTTGTTAAAGCAAGTCTTAAAGTCAAACTTTTATGAGGCATAGACAGGTACTCTTAAGTAAGGATGAGCTCCGGCGTGTTCGCACACCCCACATGCAGAGCACGCCAGGAAGTCGGCACTGCACTGCGCTAATCACAGGCAGTGAGACATTGTCCCGATGTGCGGCTGCAGAGATCGGGAAATGTCTCACTGCCTGAGATTAGCGCAGCGCCGACTTCCTGGCGGGCTCTGCACGTGGGGTGTGCGAACACGCCGGAGCTCATCCTCCTTACTCTTAAGGTATGAAGAGAATTTCTTTCAGCAGCCGAAACTTACTGAACAGCCTTAAATTTACCTAGCACTTTTTGCATGAATAAGCAATAAATATTTTAGTTAATAAGCCCATAGAGGTTTGAAATGATCATTTAACCTGCAATATAAGTTGATGCAATATGGGAATACATTTTTGACAATCACATTTACAGTAGGTAGAAAATATTCATTTCTGAATTTGAATTTAGGGAGAAGGTAATTTAGTCTTTGTGTGACCCAACTACATCCTAATTCAAACTTTTTTCAATTAACAATGTTCAAAGTTAAAAAAGAACTCTGCAACTGATAACAAACCTGTGTTGCAGTTTCAGAAAAGCCACAGCCCTGTGATGAAAAAGATTTACTATTAGGGATCGCTAGCAGTCATCATACACATCATGAAGAATCCTGAATATAAGTAAGACGTGGCAATCCTTAAACAGCAGGGCAAATGAACACAAGAAATTTTTCTTAAGGTCTAGCCTAAAAGATCAGATCATTTAAATATTAAAAACATAGCTGCTTCAAAAACGGACACATTTTTGAACAGGTTGGACCAGAGTTCTTTTTTAAGTTTCTTTTATAGACTAAAATAGTATAGCATGTCCTTCTAGACCTTCATTACTGACAAGTTAATGGTACAATTAAATATGTATATCAACTTTTATTATAGGCTTCTATAACGTACATGGTGGTATACTGATACATTCCTTTTAATTATTTTGCTGTGTATAGTAACCTTGATGTGTAACATAAAGTATATCTAATATTGAAACTTTCATTTTGTTTTGGATAGAATGGCTAAAACCCCTATAAGGATTTTTATTCCTCATCCAATGAGGGACACAGGAAGTCTTTCACTTTCCGGTTATACTGTCGCCTACAGGAAGATTGGAGACTGGAAAACATGAAAAAAATGGTAGGCCAACCCAGGATAACCCCTCCTACTACCAGCACGCCTCAGTTTTGTAGCAAGCAGTAACGAGATCGCAATAATAAACACAGAATGGTAGAACTTGTGTCCCTCAATGGATTGCATGAAATGCAATTTACAATGGGTACAGAACTCCTGTTATCGTAATAACAACCCAAAAGTAAAGGCTTCCCATTTTCCTGAATGAACGAGAAAGAAAATAGGATTTCTTTACTCGCCGTAAAATTCTTTGAGGGACACAAGTCCTACCCTTCTGTGTTTATGATCATGCTCTCGTTACTGTTTGCTACAAAGCTCCAGTCCTCCTGTATGTTGGTAGTATAACTCGAAGGTGAATGCCATCCTCTATCCTGCAATGGACTGCAAAAAAAGGATTTTTCCATGGGTACAGAAATCCTAAGTTTTTTGCTGTCTGTGTCCTATTGGGTAGATTTACCTTCACTTGCTTTCCTAGGAACCAGAGTTGAGAGCAAATTTCTCCAAGCTGAGGGGGTTTTCCCCTTTTAGACAGTTGTCACCCGAACAGGTGTTGCCATCTGAAGTGTCCCCTCTCTTCCTGTTCCGTCAACAACTACAATTTTAGATTTCCCATCAATTTCTGTTCTGCTGACGATGGTCATCAAGAAAAATAGAGAGGAAGGGGTATCTTCCCAGTAAAGACACAGCAGTAAAAACCTGATGGGGGTTTTAATCATCCCTAAATATATTCAAAACCAAAAAAACACTTGGCTTTGGATACACTTTATGATCTGATTTCTAGCATTGTTCTTAGAATAAAAACTTTTTTACACTCCTGTCTAAACCTCATTATTTAACCTGGCAGTGTCATGTATCTAACCCTTGTACTGGATACTCCACCATTCCACTCTGTTGATTTTGGCAGAGAGTATTGAGAATGCTGCCCATCTCATTGAAGTTGTCACGGTTTCTACCTGATTTATCTGGCACCTGCCACTTTTCACTGTAAAGTGTTTTTTGTATTTTCTGTTGATAAAAAGGATTATTTTTGCCGGTTTGTTTGCCATGCTTGAAAAAACACTATGGGGGTATTTACAGAGGAGAGCATATACCACTATCTGCTGCTGTATGCACAGCAAGTTACTCCGCGTTATTGCAGCTTGCATTTTATGACCCATTCAGGCTGCAGTGTGGAGCTTGTAGTAAGTCACATAGTTTTCGCTGCTTACACAGAGACAAAACTCTGTGATTGGAGATGAGGCTGGTCACGGGACTTTGACTCTCCTCTCTGCTTTTTTTTTTTTTTTCTCTTCTTCAACTTTTGAAGCAGGGCATAATGTACATTTCTAAAGAACATCAATATAGGGTGTTGGCGCTATATAAATCCTGTATAATAATAATAGACTATCTTGTGTTAGAGCTGCCCTTTTCATACAGAATATTTTGCAGCTCTATTCTGTGGAGCCATACCCAATAGTACCATCCCAGACATACACATATCACACATCCTCAGCTTGCTACAACCTAAAGTAAACAAGTCATGGCTAGGTTTATGCAAAATTCCAAATATTAAGTCTTTAAAGCGGAACTTCCGTCATTTTTTCATCTTTCCATCTATTAAATCTTCTGCCCTTGTTGTTTTAACTTTGGATAGTAAAACATTTTTTTTTTTGCCAGTTAATACCTTATACAGCCCACTTCCTATTTCATGTCTGGTAAAAAGCCTAGGCTTATGACATCATGCACAGCTCTCTCTTCCACTCTTGTGAGAGTTTGCCAGGAAAGGAGGGGGTGAGTCATAAGAGGGCCAGTGAGAGCTGCAGAGCTGGAGGTGTGCCTCTGTGTGTCCATGTAACTTCAGCAAGTGAACAGGCAGCAGCTTCAGCTGCCCATAATTAAAATGGTTGCAGCCAGACTCAGTCTAGGGAGATTTCTGCAGCATATTTGACAAGTACAGAATCACAGAGATGTTTTTATTACAAATTATGTGAGCAGACTGCAGTTCCTCTTTTTCATTTTTGTAATGTACAGGCTTAATTATACAAGATTGACATCATCTTTTTTTAGGTATACTTATTTGATCTGAGTTGACACTTTAGCACTAGTATCGGAAACAATAGATCACCCAAAGTTTGACAAATGCTTCTTAAGCTACTGCCAGGCCTTACACAGTGCAGACTTACTGTTAGTATCAATTTTGGATAAATTAAAGAGGGGGTCTGCCCACCCCTTTAAAAGTTACAAGTCAGCAGCTACACATACTGTAGCTGCTGACTTTTAACATTAGGACACTTACCTGTCCTGGAGTCCAGCGATGAGGGCACCCCAGGCGATCCTCGGATCGGCTAGTCAGGTCCTGCCGCGGCCATTGCTAATAAGGGAACCCAGCAGTGTAGCCTTTCGGCTTCACGGCTGGGCCCCTACTGCGCATGCGTAAAGCGCACGGCGCTCTTTCACTGGCCGGCAGAAGAGGAGGAGGGAGACCGAGCTGCTGACGTAGATCGCTACGGCCTGGTCTCCCGGAAGTGGGACAGGATACCTGTCAAAGACAGGTATCCCCTCCCCCCTGAAAGGTGCCAAATGTGGCACCGGAGGGGGGGAGGAATCAGATAAGCGGAAGCTCCACTTTTAGGTGGAACTCGTCTTTAATTAAAGCCGATTAAAACAAAGTAGGATACCGCTGACACTTAAAATATCTTGTTCGAGATTAAAGTCTCAAGCACAAGTGGAGGTTTTGATAATCGCAACCAACTAAACTCTACTATTTTTTTTTTTTCTAGCAAAGGTTTGAAAATGTAAAGAAAATCTGACTGGTTGCCTTTTTCTTAAGGTTTTGTAGAATACAAACTGTTATATACCAGCTAGCTGCATTGAACTGTTCTGATGACATTCTTTTCAGCTACAGACTTAACTTGGCAATAAAATATGATTTTTGAATTTTCTTTGTCCAAAATCATGGAACATTAAGAACTCGGCAGCTACCGAATTCAGTACATTCATACCTCCTTCATGTTTTTCAATTTTATGTTGCAGCCTGATACTACAGTTGCTTGAATACATTTTTTTTTTCTCATTAATCTACAGTCATTACCCCATAATGACAAAGCGAAAACAGAATTTTAGAAATGTCTGTGAATTTATTAAAAAGAAAAAATGAAATATCACATGTACTTAAGTATTCCAACCCTTTACTCGAAGCACCTTTAGTAGTCATTACAGCATTGAGTTTTTTGGGGTATGAGGCGACAAGCTTTGCACACCTGGATTTGGGAATTTTCTGAGATTCTTCTTTGAAAATCCTCTCGAGCCCAGTCAGGTTGAATGGGGACTGTCGGTGGACAGCCATTTTCAGGTCTCTCCAGAGATGTTCAATGGGGCTCAAGTCAGGGATCTAGCTAGGATATTCTCTCTGCTGACGTCGCAGGAATCAGTCCAGGCACGACAATGGAAGTCGTGATTCGCCAGGTGCCTGGACTGACACCAGTCTCAGCAGAGCAGAGAGATGCTGATTGACAGTCAGCAGCTCTCTGCTCAGGGAGCTGTGAGAACCGAGCCATCAGCGGTGTTCGATCGCTCGGTTTTCAGTGTAGAGGCTCCGGGGGACAGATGCAGAATCGGACCGATGCTGCATCCACCTAGGTAGGTATGATAGGGGGAAAACCAACAAACCCATACTTCTCTTTTAAGTCCAATTCACAAACGCAGTGAATGCGGTCGAGGGACCCCCAGGCTGTTTTTTGACAAATAGCTGGTTGTTAAGCAGCAGGCTGGGAAGCCAACTGCCACATCCTTAACAACTGATAACTCATCAGCTGTCGGCAGGATTCCCCGCTGACAGCTGATTGCAAAAAAAAGCTGGCAATTAAAAATTATGAAAAAAAAAACAGCGTGGGGTCCCCCCCAAAATCCCATACCAGGCCCTTATCCAAGTATGCAGCCCGGCAGGTCAGGAAAGGGGGGGACGAGCAAGGGCCCCCACTGAATCATACCAAGCCACATGCCCTCAACATGGGGGGTGTTTGCTTTGGGACAGGGTGGGGCTCTGCCCTCCCCCCACCCCAAAGCACCTTGTCCCCATGTTGACGGGGACAAGGGCCTCTTCCCGACAACCCTGGGCGTTGGTTCTGGGGGTCTTCGTCCAGGGGCTTATTGGAATCTGGAAGCCCCCTTTAACAAGGGGACCCCCAGATCCCGGCCCCCTCCCCCCCAATGGGTATGGGGTATATTGTTTCCCTACCCATTCACCAAAGAAAAAAATAGAAGTCTAGTGTTAAAAAACACAAGAGACGGTTTTTGACAAGTCCTTTATTAAAAATCGTGACTTCTTCCTCAGTGTTTCTTCTCCCTCCGCGGTTTCTTTTCTCTCTGATGGTTTCTTCTTCCTCCGCTGTTTCTGCTCCCTCTTCTCTCTCCAGGGGTATCTTGTCCCTCTGCTGTCCACCGCCGCTGCCTGCTAAAATAAAAGACATCGTCTTCCTCCAATGCTGGCTGTGTCGGCTCCCACTGTCTGCCATTTGTTATATAGCCATGGGGCGTGCCCATCTGGTGACATCACCCAGAGATCCGCCCCTTGTGATGTCAGATGACATCATGGGGGGCCTAGGATCTGGGGGTCCCCTTGTTAAAGGGGGCTTCCAGATTCCGATAAGCCCCCTGCCCGCAGACCCCCACACCACCCCCAGGGTTGTCGGTAAGAGGCCCTTGTCCCCATCAACATGGGGACCAGGTGCTTTGGGGTGGGGGGCATCAGTTCCAGGGGTTTTGCTCCAACCTGTTCACTATCCCAAAATCCAAAGGGGGGGCATTCACCCTAATATGGACCTTAAAGCCCTAAATGTCTATATTCAGGTCCACCAATTTCAAATCGAATTGACTATATTTGTCATTACCTCACTTCATGAGAGATTTTCTGGCTTCTGGGGACATGAAAGATGGTTACTTGCATATACCTATCTTGCCAGTGCACCAGCTTTTCCTGAGGTTTGCTGTAGAGTCTCTGTACTACCAGTTAGTTTCTTTTGGCCTGTCATGGGCACCTCAGGTGTTGGCTCCAGTGTTGACCCTGTTGCGCTCTCCTGGCATCTCCATGGTGGCATACTCAAATGACCACCTGTTGAGTAAACAGTTGGCATGGGCTCTATTGGACAATATTTCTGTTACTGTCCAGACAAAGGTGTAGGTGTATCCTGAAATTGTCCTTGGAACAAGCTCATTGCTTGGAGTGCCTAGCTCTAGTCCTGGACATGTCTCAGGCAAGTGTTCCTTCCTCAGGAGAACCTTCCGACTTCGGTTTGAACTCTTTCATACAGAATCTGTCCAACTCTCTGCTTTAACATGACATTCTTGGGGTTGACGGTAGCCTCCTTTAAGGCAATTCCCTTTGCCCAATTTTACTACAGAAATCTCTAAAACAAGTCTGTCTTTCTGAAACAAATCAGTCATTTCTCTGGACTGATTTCACTGCGATAAGAGCAAATCCTGTTCGTGAGCAGAACTGCACTTTCCAACATTGTCAGACATGTACAATTTTGGCATAGACTATTGTCGGGCATATTTCCTCACCTGGCTGCATCTGGACAGAGGATAATGCTCACTCAGAACTTCACAGGTGGGTAGTGCTGATGGGTCTGTGCGAGCAATACTCTGTTCTATGCCTTTTGTCCCCCAAAGTTTGTTCCTCACCTGCTCCACCAGATCAAGATGGAGGACATTCTAGTAATCCTCATTGTTCTGTATTTACCATGGTAGGTTTGGTACATCAATCTGGTAAGACTTCAAGCAGACCCACTGTGGGTCTTGCCAGACTCTCTAGATCTGCTGACCTAAAGGCTGATTTGCGATCCTGCTTGTCAGTCACTGGTATTAAACCAAAAAGCAAGCACTTATTATACTGCCGCTTACCAGTTAGATGTGGTAGCTGCATTAGTTTTCTTTTTTAGGCTTTCTTTCCTTTATTTTCATCTGGTGATACAACCAGTAAATCTGTTGTTTTTCAACAGGACAAGCTCTACTGCAACTGTATCAGACTGTTGAGACTAACCATTTACCACTGCCAGGGGTGCTCACAATGATTAGTTTTTTCATCTAAAACCTTTATCCTAAAAGAAAAAACTGTTGCTGTAGCAGCTTGTGTAACTGCAGTGTGAGCTGGAGTTTGGCTTCAATTTATTTGAATCTAAATCTGTAAGTACATCTAACACTCCCCTCCCCCTAGACTGACAATGCTGCTGACCAAAGGTGTCCCTGTGCTCTTTCATCCAGAGTGGGGGCACTCCTAATACTGGTGATGTGTTACTGGAAAAAAAAGCCTAAAAAAAGAAAACGAATGCAGCCGCCATCTAATGACTGGTAAGCTGCAACACATTACATTTTTGTTTTGGATTTAATACCACTTTTAATCATGGCTGTTGAAGCCTGGGTTCTCAGGGACAGGAGTATCTCTGAGTGTGATTTCATATGATGCTTAAAACTAGGAAGCCAACTTCTCACAAGGCCTATCATTGGATGTGGGAGGTTTACTTAATTTGGCATTAGTCTAGGGGCTTTCACCTCAAAGGTTTCTCCTCTCTCCTTCCTGCAATTAGGGTCTGAACCAGCGTTTTGGCTACCAGCATCATCAAGGTGTTTTTTGAGTCCAAGAACTTCTTGCCCAAGGTTGTCTCTGCCATTCACCTTAACCAGGACATTGATTTTCCCTTTGCCTGCTCAGGTTCATCAAAATAAGTTATCTCCTTTGCCTGGCTGTGGTTTGGCACCCACAAGGGCACTGCAACTTCTTGTTTCACTATCACTAGGTAGCTCAAACAGACCATCATCCATGCTTATGGTCTGGAGAATCAAGCTTTTCTCTTTCCTGTTAAGGCTAACTCTACAGGGTCTGTGAGCTCCTCTTGAGTTTTTCAGCATTAGGGAACTGTTTTTGCAGATTTATAAGGCTGCTACCTTCCAAAGACTGCTACGTCTTTTCCTACGTTCTCCCAGGTGTTGTTTCTGTAGATGGTATGATTAGAACTAACTCCTTACCTTTGGCACTCTAGTTAATTGATGTCCACTATGGGTAGGATAAGTAAGGCTATTTTAGTCTATTGAACATTGCCATGCAGTTACCTCTCCTGAGCAAGTCGACTTGCTCGACGAAAAGCACTATATGCACTGTCCTTCTTTTTTTTTCTTTTTGGATTCTTTTTTTTATATGCATTTTATATAGAGGGAGTTTATTCATACTAGTAGAGAGAGAGGGTTATACCCTGGTCTGGCCTACAGTTTTTTGTTTTCTGGGGTCCAATCCACTTGCAGGCAGTAATATAACCCTGAAGGTTTCAGATGTCTTGTGTTCCTCATTGGATTCCAAGAAAAGAGATTTTACGGTAAGTACAAAAACCTATCCTTGGGTTGACATGCACTTTATTAAAAAAAATCAACAGAAATAGGACTGTAGCAGGTGGATGGAGCTGGAACCCGGGTACAGACATTTTACAGCTGAACTCCACAGGGAGCTAATAGAGGATGCAGCCCACCAACATTTACCTAAGATTATTATTATTATTATAATACAGGATTTATATAGCGCCGACAGTTTACGCCGTGCTTTACAACATTAGGGCAGACAGTACAAGTACAATACAGTTCAATACAGGAGGAATCAGAGGGCCCTGCTCGTTAGAGCTTACAATCTAGGAGGGAGGGTCAAGTTATACAAAAGGGTAATAGCTGTGGGGGATGAGCTAATGGAGAAATAAGTGCAGTTGTTAGATGGAGGCAAGATAGGCTTCTCTGAAAAGGAACGCTTTCAGGGATCGCCTAAGATGGAAATATAATTTTTTAATGGGTAATGTTTTGCTAATTTTCCTATTTTGAGGTTAATCTAGGTACAGGTAGTTCCTTGGCGTCCAGCTGTGGAGTAAGGATTGCATAGTTTTATTAGCACATGATGTACTTTACCTCATGTGTTTTCTCTGTCTGATTTTAGGGCACTTGGCATAAAGAAAATGTTGCAGCATACTATGTAGCAGTATTAATCTTGACAGCGTGCACACAATGGACGAAGGTAAAGCCAGTGAGATAATTGAGTGAGTAAGACAACACATTTCTCTTAATTCACCTCTGGGGGTCACATTATTGTGGTCTTCTCCAGATGTTCCCTTGTGTATATATAGCATAGCAATAAACAGACTGTCACTGTATACAATGAGCAGGCTCCTTCTGCTGGATATATCCCATCTTTCAAATACTTGTGATAGGCGTAGCATCCCATTTTTTCTCACATAAGCAATTTGAGGAACAGACCATCAGATTAGGTAAGAGTGAAATACATACAAAAAGCCTAAAATACATTTTTTTTAAGGTATTGGTCAGCCTTTTGACAATAATATTGTCAGAACTCAAACATTAAAGAGACCCTGTAACCAACTTTTAAAAAATTCCAGTAAAAGCACAACAAATTAAGTATTTTAAATGCTCACTTGTGGCATTTTCATTTAAGTAAAAGGTTGTTCATTGACTTGCAAAGTGCTGTTGAACTTGACTTCAGAAAGTGTCAGTTTCTTAGTCCAGCCCCTCCCTCTTCGTACATTGTAGCCCTCCCCTCTTCTGAGATTGTCTAATTACTGTTTGGACTGGTCCAGTTCCTCAGCCCCTCACCTCACTACAAAACATTTTATGTAACAGCCGGGAGAGGAATGAAGGGGATACTATAGAGCAGGGGTTTGCAACTCATCCATCGCGATCTACCTGTCGACCGCAAGTCAACTCCCACAAGTGCTCCTCCCCCTGCATCCCCGATTGGCAGAACAGTGCAGAAAAGGGATAAGCTCAGGTTTCTTGTTGCCTGAGCTCTCAAATCTGGAAACCTAGGCAAAGGCATTCCCGCCCCGCAGCTTGCCCCATTCATGTGCCGGCTGCAGGTTGGGAAATGCCTTTGCCGCCTACGATTTGCTATCAGCAAGTTTGGGCTTATGTCCCACTGAGTGCAGTGCGCTCATCCCTGCCGGCCCTCCGGTAGAATGCATTAAGGTAAAAAAAAAAAAAAAACCTTAAGAACCACTTTAAGATGCACAGAGGTCATCCTGGAACACCCTCCTTGCTCTCTCTCAAACACAGAAAACCCGATATAAAAAAGCCAGCACTAAGAGTTTCTTTCTAGGTAGTGGCATTTTTCAGAAGAGTCAGCAGTGGCAGCCACCATAGCTCTCTTGAATTTGACTGAACTCGGAAATAATCTGTCATTTCTGGTCCAATCCACAGTGGACATCACATTCTTCACCATGTAGCTGCACATACACAAAGGGGCAGCAATGCTCATGCCATAAGGCCATCCATATTATGTCAATGATGTCACAGGCATCCCTGCACCTTTGACATGACAGCATATGTCAGGGTTCAGTTGAACGTAAGCTCATCACTACCATTAACAACACCCTACCAGGATTTAAACTATCAAAAGCCCTCCCTTTCTTGGGAGAGATCTCCTCTTGCAGTGTCCCTGGGACAGGAAGTGAACGTAAAATCTCCCCAATGAGTCACAGACAGGAAAAAAGACTGGAGTCTTAAATATATCTAAATCCTAATTGTATTACATTTTTTTTCTAACCATTTTTGGATCTTGGTGCTTCTGATCTCCTCCAGTCTATTTTAACCAGTTCCTGTCTACATACAAGCACTTCAGTGGTATCTGAATGTAATTACTATGGACAATTTCTTCATGGTGAAACACACCTGAGTGAAGAGCAGTCTCCACTAGTAGCAATGTGACCAGGTGACAATGCAGGGCAGCATATGGGAGAGAGACAGAGTAATGCCACCCCACCAGAAAAAAAAGTCAAAAACCCACTTTCTTTCCCCCAAGATATTGAACATATGAAAGGTAAAAAAAAGGCTCAATGGCGCAAACCGGGAAAAATAGCAAAGGTCTCAAAAAAGGAAATCCAGGATGTAGAAAGATCACTTGTTCAGAGGCTGAGGTACTTCCAGCATAGTATTGGATGGTCTCTGTGCACTGAGTAAACAAGAAGAAACAGAAGGCGCCACCATCTAAGTGTATCAATTTGATGAAATATGAGATGTAATGAAGGGTTAAAATGCACTCACAAATGGAGGTGAATAACGGGCATCAATAGTTCTTTGGTCACTTGCAAGGCTGAATGGAGGAGAGCCGCCAGGAGGTTGGAGGGCTGGCGCCTATGAACGGTTGACTAGAAATGCAGAGTGTGGCTAAGGAAGGTGTAAATCTTGGTGGCACAGGACTGGAATCCATGGAGCAGATGCAGTAACCATACTGGAGCTTAAGCCGAAACCGGAAGTGATGTTGGATGCCGTGACGTCAATAGGAAGTAGGCACTAACATGTTCCGGAACTACAGAATGCTCCATTGTCAAACCATGGACTGAAGAAACAGAAGGCGCCACCATCAAATTAAATCAATTTAATAAAGTATAAAAATAAAACGAAGAGTTAAAATGCACTCACAAAAGGAGGTGAATAACAGGCACATCAATAGTTCCTTGGTCGCTCGCAAGGCTCGGTAAAGGAGGGCCGCCAAAAGGCTGGAGGGCTGATGCATTTGATCGGCTGTATAGAAATGTAGAGTACCACTGAGGAAGGTGTTAAGCCTAGTGGAACAGGAATGGAATCCACAGAGCAGATAGCAGACCCCGTAATCACGCTGGAGCGCAACACTGCGCCAGAACCAGAAGGGATGTCGTGTCATCAATAGGAAGTAGGCGGTAACATGTTTCGAAGTTACAGAATGCGCCTTTGTTAAGCCATAGAGTCTTGCAAGAGACCCAGGAACTATTGATGTTCCTGTTATTCACCTCCTTTTGTGAGTGCATAGTAACCCTTCATTTTATCTCATGTTTTATTAAATGGATACACTTAGATGGTGGTGCCTTCTGTTTCTTCTTGTTTCTATATGATAGGTAACTGCCAGAGATAGGTGAGAAGGAGTTAAAGATAAAACACTGGGAAGGAAATTTTGTTTCTCTCTGCTTGATATTAGCAGAAGAAACTGCCATGTAAAGTAAATTGAGACAGTGATCAGTTACTACTCAAAGGGATAGCCTCAGGCTAAGTTTGAATGACCTGTTAAGGGTGAATTATAAATTAGAATTAAACGAAATAGAAGCTTTCCTTGTGCCCAAGGTACCTCAGCCTGTTTAGGCTGAACATCCAAGGGATGTGAGGCTTCATGTAAGCATCTCTTCACTTGGTACTTTTGGACATCTTCTCAATTTAATGTCTTGGGGAAAAAGGAGTGATTTTCATGGACTATTTTTTGCAATAGGAATATTCTTACAGAGAGGAGCCAGCAGTGAAGTTCATGACATTGCCTTAGGTATTTGAGGACGTGATCGCCTTCAGGTCACTGACTCATCCCACAGTGCTTTCAAACAAGTAACTTAGAACATTGCCAGCTCAGACAAAGCGAGGGAGGGGGCTTTAAATTCCAGACAACAAATTTTGGCCACCTGGGAAAAGTACAGCCCACCCACTCCTTTAACTCTATCAGGTCTGTAAAACCATTGTAGTTCTTGAGTATTTTGTCTGGAGACACAACTAATGTCCTGTACACACGACTGGTTTTCCCATCGGAGAAAACTCTGAAGGTTTTTCTGGCGGAGTTCCGACGGAATTCCGCTCAAGCTGTCTTGCATACACACGGTCACACCAAATTCCGACTGTCCAGAACGCGGTGACGTACAACACGTACGACGGGTCTAGAAAACGCAAGTTTAATAGCCAGTAGCCAATACCTTGTCTCGTACTTGCTTCAGAGCATGCGTCGTTTTTGGTACGTCGGAACAGCATACAGACGATCAGTTTTCCTGATAGGACTTGGTTCCTTCGGAAAAATTTAGAACATGTTCTCTTTCTAGGTCCGTCAGAGCTTTCAATTTAAAAAGTCCAATGGGGCATACACACGATCGGAATATACGATGAAAAGCTCCCGTCGGACTTTTTCTGATGGACATTCTGCTCGTGTGTACACGGCATAAGACTCTTGTGAGACCTGGGGCCTGAACAGCTTTTATAAGTCTTGTCACACAACATCTCAATAGAAACCCAAGTCATTAATTGGACCAAACTGGATATCAGAGTTACAAAATTTATTAGCTGGATTATACTTTGTAATTTTAATTTTTTATATTCTTGTCTTTCGGCAATCACACAAACTAACTTCAGCTTCTTATGCCATGTACACACGGGCGGACTTTTCGACTGGACTGGTCCAACAGGACGAATCAGTCGGACAATCCGACCGTGTGTGGGCTTCATCGGACCTGCAGCGGACTTTTTCGCTCGAAAATCAGACGGACTTTAGATTTGGAACATGTTTTAAATCTTTCAGACGGACTTGAGTTGGATCAAAAAATCCGCTCGTCTGTATGCTGGTCCGACGGACAAAAACGACGCTAGGGCAGCTATTGGCTACTGGCTATAAACTTCCTTATTTTAGTCCGGTCGTACATCATCACGTACAAATCCGTCAGACTTTGGTGTGATCGTGTGTAGGCAAGTACGTTCATTCAAAAGTCAGGCGTAAGTCCGTCAAAAGTCCGTCGGACCAGTTCGGTCGAAAAGTCTGCCCGTGTGTACGCGGCATAAGAGTTAAATAACGGCTAATCTTATGTGTGACCTTTGATACCGAAAAGTCCACCCATGTGTAAACGGCTTAAGTTTACTTCGCCTATGGGAGCATCAGTAGGTGTGGGAGGTGTGATCTCCTCTGGCAATCCTCATTGTCCTCACAAAGTGCTCATGAAGTCAGAATAGGGTGCTGGATCTCCGTGAAATAGCCAGCAATGCAGATTCCTTCATCCATGCTTTTTAGCAAGGATGGAGGAATTAATTTACTCTTTTTTAGACCACTGGCTGAACAAGAGAAATCTAGTCGTGTATATCTAGCTTAATCGTTTGATATTGAAGTTGAATAGTGACTCTATGTGGAGTTTGCTTATTATGATTGTACTAGAAGCAAAATGCTGCTGACAAATGTGCATAGTTTGAACAGCATAAGTTTGGAGACAGTAGATTGGTATTGGTAAGTACTAGTGGTTAATTTTACCATTTCCTGGTTTAGTTTAACACTAAACTGTGTAACACTTGTTTGACAGTTGTTTTCCATGGCACTCTTTGGATGCTGTCCTGTTTGTATTCAGATTTACAGGCTAGTGACATTTTTTTGTCTGGGTTCCTTGAATTGCGTCCTTCAGTCTGAGATCAGGAAGCTATCTAAGCCAATTTGTTCTGTTGAGCTACCTTTCAGAAAGCCACATCTTTCTCAAGACTGTGCAGGAATAAGGCAGTGTTATCATCTAATGGGTTTGGAAGAGTGTAGACTGTGGACCATAAATCTGTAGCTTTTGGTATCACTGTATAACATGTTTAGCCCTCGTTCACGCCGGTGCGATTTTTCATGCAATTTGACTGTTCCAAATCGCATGACAAGGCACACCACATTGTCTGCAATGAAACTGTTCAAATTGCCACGTCTCGTGTCCCAGCAACATTGAAAGAGGCTCCTGCACTAATTTTTTCCAATTTCATTGCAACTTGCATAGACTTCTGTTAAACGAAGTTGCAAGCCGCAGTGAAATCAGAGGTGCAAATCGCACTGTAGCTTTGAAATTGCACCGAAGTGCGTGATTTCGAAGCCACACAAGTGTGAACCATGGCTTAGTCTTCTTTCTGAATTACAACCCCAATTCCAAAAAAGTTGGGGCGTTGTGTAAAATCGACATAAAAACAATGCAATGATTTTCAAACCTCCTAAACCCATATTTTAGTCTCTGGAGAAGACCAGTTGCTGGAGTTTTGGTTTTGTCACCATTCTTGCCTGATGAAGGATTCTAAACAGTCCTGGGTTTTTTTTATCGTGTTTTTCATTTTAGGATTCACCAAATATTTTCAAATGGTGAAAGGTCTAGACTGCAGGCAGACCAGTTAAGCATCTGGACTCTTCTACTACAAAGCCGTGCTGTATCATAGATGCAGTATGTGGTTTAGCATTGTCCTGCTGAAATATGCAAGGACTTCCTTCAAAAAGATGTCGGCTGGATGGGAACATATGCTGCTCTAAAACCTGGATATATCTTTCAGCATTGATGGTGCCTTTCCAAATGTGCAAGCTGCCCATTCCATACACACTAATGTACCCCCAGAGATGCAGGCTTTTGAACTGAGTACAGATAACAAGTCATAAGGTCCCTCTTTTCTTTGGTCTAGAGTATGCGGCATCCATGGTTGCAAAAAAGAATGTCAAATTTTAATTCGTCTGACCACAGAATATTTTTCCACTTTGCAACAGACCATTTTAAATGAACTTTGGCAAAAGAAGATGTCTGCGTTTCTGGATCATGTTCAGATATGGCTTCTTTTTTGCATAATAGAGCTTTACCTTGGCATGGCATGGCATGGCGAACTGTTTTCACAGACAGTGTTTTTTGGAAGTATTCCTGAGCCCATGCAGTGATGTCCATCACAGAATCATGGCTGTTTTTAATGCAGTGCTGTCTGAGGGCCCGTAGATCACAGGCACCCGATATTGCATTTTGGCCTTGTACTTTGCGCATAGAGCTTTTTCCAGATTATGTATTGTAGATGATGATATATAATAAAGTCTTTGCAGTTTTATATTGAGGAACATTATTCTGAAATAGTTTGACAAACTTTAGATGCAGCTTTTCACACATTGGTGAACCTCTGTCCATCTTCATTTCTGAGACAGTCAGACTCCCCAAGATGCCTTTTTATAATCAATGATGTTAACGATGTGTTGCAAATTAACCTAATTCATTTCAAAATGTTTTTCCAGCTCTTCCTTGTTAGTACCACTTACTTTGCCAGCTTTTTGTTGCCCTATTCCATCTTTTTTGAGATGTGTTGCTGCCATCAATTTCAAAATTACCTTATATTTTTCTTAAAATAGTTCATTTTCTCAGTTTAAACATTTGATATATTTTCTATTGTGGATAAAATATGGGTTTATGAGTTTTACAAATAATTTTATTCTCTTTTTTATGCAGATTTTACACAGTGCCTAACTTTTTTGGAATAGGGGTTGTAGATGGTGATACAAGTTGTAAGCATAGCTGTTTGTGATAATAAATTGCTTTGCCAAAAGTAAATTTTGTATCCAATGTTACAAGCCGGGCCACGTCCTAAGAGGATGAGATTCCAAAAAGTAATTTTTTGATGGTGTCGAATTTAAGAGGTCATTTATTAGGAAAAGGTGTGGAAATGTCAAAAGAAGTTTGGATGTTTACCTGGTGTTACTGTCAGGAGGGATAAGAGGCTCAATTTAAATATTGTCAAGAGTGTGATGTCGATGTTCTTGTGCATCTCGGAACCAATTATTTGTCCCAGCATGTGAATGTGATCCCAGAAAGGATTTTCAGAGTTTGTTCCAGGATCTTTCCAAGGTAGCCCCACTGCAAGGGATTTTTTTTCCCCAGAGTTCAGCTTTAACAATGCTTTGGGTCCTGATTGTATTAATCCCAAAGTTCTAAGAGAACTTTAAGTTATAGTTGTTGGACCATTACCATATCCTTTTTAACCAATCTCTCCTAACAGGAGACGTTCCCGATGACTGGCAAATAACTAATATTCTACCTGTTGACAATAAAGGTAGTAAGGAAGAATCTGGCTACTATAGGCCAGTTAATTTAACATCTGTAGTAGTCAAATGAATGGAATCTGTCCTAATAAGAATAATCAAAGATCATTTAGGAACACACAACTTGCTGGACCAAAGGCAGCATAGCTTTACTAGCTTTAGCTAGTATGTAAAAGAACGAGATGACCTTTCCTAGTGATGATGCAAATAATGTGTGGCCAGTAATTATACAAGAAGCAACCGACTCTTTGTCTCTGATGCCTATAGGCATGTGCCTACTGTGACTAATGGTAAATCCAGCCCAGGTGACCATAGCTATGAGAATAAATTATGTTTGTGGTCACCTGCAGATACTGTTGACTAAGATATGGTGAAATAGCAAGTGAACTGAAAAACATTGTCTGGTTATTCTTGTGCTCCCTAAATAAAAGCAGTAGTAAAGCCTGCTTTGCAATTTTTTTATCTACAGCTAAGCCTATAACGAGGCTTACCTGTAGGTAGAACGAATATCTCCTAAATAAGCACCATTTAGGATATATTCAGCCTGGGTGCAGCCAGTGACATCACCGGCACATGTGCTCTGAAGGTCTGGCATACCTTTCCGGAACCTAGGGCTCCCGAGTGCATGCGCGGTGACGTCACTGTGGCTCCGGCCAATTACACAGCCACAGTGCGCAAACCCAGAAGAAAGACCGGGGGAAGATGTCAGCCCTCTCAGCACTGACAGTGCGGCGCTGGAGGGCTTCATTGTAAGGTAAGTATTTCATAATGTGTTAGTATGCGATGAATACAAGCACATTATGCCATTGTCTTTCAGGTGTTTTTTTTGTTTTTTTTGTTTCTTAAACCGGTTTACAAGCGTTTTAAAATTATTCTAAAGGCAGAGCGTTTATTTTTTCACCTTTTATGCATTTTCTGCATTATGGTGAAAAGCCTTCTGTGTTCAGCTCCCCCTCCAGTCCCCCTTATACTTAACTGAGCCCAATCTTGATCCAGCGCTGTGCTCAAGAGCAACGGCTCTCTATATCCTCATTGGCCATGGAGGCAGCAGCGGGAGCCATTAGTTCCTGCTGCTGTCAATCACAGCCTGTTGGGAGAAAGTGGGGGTGGGGCTGAGCCGCGTTCTGTGTGTGTGTCATGTGATTGAAAGTAAGCAAGGTGTCTCCCAAGATGCAGTTTCAACATTTTTCTGGAGGTATGGCCCCCCTAAAATGGTATGTGTCTAGTAAAAAAAAAAAAAAAAAAAAGGTTTCAAAAATAATTACTGTCAGTTAATGGATAAAGAAACTGGTGGTAATTAAAACCAACTCTAAGTTGGTGTACAGAGAAACGGCAGTGCTCAGACTGAGATATTTTGTGCTGCGATGTAGTCATAAATATGACAGCTTCCTGCACAGGGCTTGTGGTTGCTAAGAAGAAAGCAGCTGCCGGAGTCCTAGCAACTACAAACCCTGTACGTGAAGCTGTCACATTCATGACTACATCACAGCACAAAATATCTCAGTCTGAGTACAGGTGTTTCTCTGTACACCAACTTAGAGTTGGTTTTAATTACCGCCAGTTTCTTTATCCATGAACTGACAGCAGGGGTGTTGCTAGGTCTACAAAAGATCTGGGGCTAGAGCCCACAGCAGCGTGGTAAAGAAAGTCATACGCTTGGGTGGGCATACACATGTAATATACGTGTGTGTGTGTATATCCCCAGAGAGCCCCCCACTTACATCAGGGTCCCTAGGGAACCCCCCTTACATCAGGATCCCCAGAGAGCACCCCGATACATCAGAGTCCCCAGAGAGCCTCCCCCTTGCTTCAGGGTCCCCAGAGAGCCCCCCTCTTACATCAGGGTTTCCAGAGAGCCTCCCCCTTAAAATCAGGGTACCCAGAGAGCCTCCCCCTTGCATCAGGGTCCCCAGAGAGCCCCCCACTTAGTTCAGGGTCCCCAGAGAGCCTCCCCTCTCCTTGGGGACCCCTGCAGAGACTCGGGGCTATGAACCCCAGATTCGGGGCTATAGACCCAAAAGCCACCCCCTAGCGACGCCTCTAAATGACAGTAATTATTTTTTAAACCCTTTTTTTTGTTTTGGTTTAAATTAGACGCATACCATTTTAAGGGACCCATATCTCTAGAAAAGTGTTGTAACTGCTTTATTTAATCCCCCCTGAATGTTTTATCTTTTAACACCATTGTTCAAATGGTAGTAATGGACAGTTTCATGGCTAGTTTACACAAGCTTCCTTTTCCGAGCTAATAGATTTTATTGTAGTGGATACCTTTGATTCAAAATTTGTAATATAAGAGATGCAATTATAGTAACTTGCTAAGAAAGAACAAGTATTATGTCTACATGCAGAACAGCGTGATTCTTTGAGGTGCCTGGACAGGGATAGGATGTAAGTTTGGAGGGTGATGAGCGACAATTTGGGCTGGAATAGAGAGGAGGAAAAGAAGGAGGGGGGAGACTACGCTGTATGTGGATCAGATTCAGCAGCTGTGTCTGGAGGAAGACCGGCACATACAGTCACTGAGGATTACAAAACTGAAAAAAAAATATCAAAGATATTGCTAAACAGCTGACAGGCAAATGTGAGGAAGCTGGAAAAGTCACTATCACTGGAAGAAGAAATATGGGGAGAGGTTTAGACTTTCAAAGAAGAGGAGGAGAGAATGAATGAAGATGGCAGGATATGAGGAGAGGTGAGTCACTGATTAGATCCTGGGTACAAAAAGCACTGACTCCTACTAAGATCCAATCAAAGAAGAAGGGGAAGCTAGAGTCTCAAACAATACCAGAGAAAGGCAAATTTAGACAATAAGGAATGGAGAAGATAATTAGTAACATGTTGGAGTAACACAGAACAATCAACAAAGATAAGAAAAGAAAGGACACGCATAGAGACTCCAGCACAGAAAAGTTCTGCATCCTTCCCAGAATCCTCCACTTTGCCTCCATGACAATCCATCCCATGCTTAGCCTGTGGCTTCTCCTTGTCCTTCACACCTGTGTTGTGATAGGACACCCACAGTGCTTGGATTATAAACCACCCTTTCAACCCTTGAAACCCCTGACCTTTTGCACGACTTATTCAACATTTGGATGCTGCGACACAGCCCATGACAGAGCCATCGCTGACAAGTTCCGATACATCACAGAATTCTTGGACAACACCGGAGTGACCGCCTGTGGAGAGTACATACGGAACATTCTGTGCCAGGTATTGAACATATAG
This sequence comes from Lithobates clamitans, assembly GCA_037952925.1. Classification (NCBI taxonomy): domain Eukaryota; kingdom Metazoa; phylum Chordata; class Amphibia; order Anura; family Ranidae; genus Lithobates; species Lithobates clamitans. Next base: position 2,316,527 of record JBBGZY010000230.1, read on the forward strand.
TTTATACTGTAAAACCTCTGTTGCTTTTCATATTTAGCAAGGCATAAATGTTTGCATCCACCACCTATGCAACTACCTGCAGTATTATCTAACACCGCTTTTCTCAACCTTTCTACTCATAAGGAACCCTTGAAATAATTGTAAGGTTAAATAATTGTAAGGTTTCTGAGAACCCCTACTAAAAATATATAAACCTAGAGCTTATGGTACTTTAGCATGCTCAGAAGATTATACAAAAGTTTTAAATAAAATAATAAAGAATTTGACATACCTAGAGTATTTCACACTTGGAGCAGAACTTTTTTTTAGCACCTACCTGCTGTATATGACAATAAATTTTATCTAAAAAGTGGGAAACAGCCCTCCTGCATTGGTTGTCCACTTAGGTAGAACATAAATTCTTCATTGCTCGAGGAACCCCCTACCAACCTTGGGAGGAACCATAGGGTTCCATGGGACCCTGGTTGAGATGGTTGAGAAGGGTTGATGTTAAATGATATGTGAGGTTCTCTAACTACTTTACAGGACACAACAAGAAGTTCTTTCAAAAATGGTAATAGACATAAACCACACCTCTGCACTCCTACACTACCCAACACTTTCTACAGAGATGCAGATGTCTAGGGTGTGATATTGACTTGTAATGCCAAAGTTTCATGATCTGGCAGTGTCCAGATTTTTATATTTAAAATGCAATCAAGGGGAATACAGGAACAAAAGCAAAAAGAACAGGAAAAAGGACGACACACACACATATGGAATGGTTTGAAACATAGTCGCACATACGTAGGGGGAGTGCAACTGGGGGAATCCGTAGTGGAGAAGGATCTGGGGGTTTTGGTAGATCATAAGCTCAATAATAGCATGCAATGCCAAGCTGCGGTTTCCAAAGCGAGCAAAGTTCTTTCTTGTATTAAGAGAGGTATGGACTCCAGAGAGAGAGATATCATTTTGCCCCTGTTCAAATCATTAGTAAGACCTCATCTGGAATATGCAGTTCAGTTTTGGACACCAGTTCTCAAAAAGGATATCGGGGAACTGGAGAAAGTGCAGAGAAGGGCAACCAAACTGATAAGAGGCATGGGGGAGCTCAGCTATGAGGAAAGATTAGAGGAACTGAATTTGTTCACTCTTGAGAAGAGGAGAATAAGGGGGGATATGATCAACATGTTTAAATATATAAGGGGTCCATATAGTGAACTTGGTGTTGAGTTATTCACTTTATGGTCAACACAGAGGACAAGGGGGCACTCTTTACGACTGGAGGAAAAGAGATTTCATCTCCAAATACGGAAAGGTTTCTTCACAGTAAGAGCTGTGAAAATGTGGAATAGACTCCCTCCAGAGGTGGTTCTGGCCAGCTCAGTAGATTGCTTTAAGAAAGGCCTGGATACTTTCCTAAATGTACATAATATAACTGGGTACTGACATTCATAGGTAAAGTTGATCCAGGGAAAATCCGATTGCCTCTCTGGGATCAGGAAGGAATTTTTTCCCCTGCTGTAGCAAATTGGAGCATGCTCTGCTGGGGTTTTTTGCCTTCCTCTGGATCAACTGTGGGTATAGTATTGGGTATATTGGATTGTACGTTTTTTTTTTTTTTTTTTTTATGGTTGGACTGGATGGACTTGTGTCTTTTTTCAACCTGACTAACTATGTAACTATGTATGTAAAAAGTCTGTAATTTAATTTGTATATTATCAAACAAAATCTTCATGAAGGTCTTAAGGTAGGTCCTAAAAATCTAATGGTACTAAACCTTACCTGAAATATTGTTACATAGATCTACGGTATGTCCACGATGTTCAGCTGTTTTTTTTTTGCATTGGTATGCCTAAAGAGTTGGTCAAAGCTTCATGTTTTCACAAACCTAAACCTGTGTTTTAGCATTTTGCTAATTTATTTGGTGCCAAAATGATTCCAGAGAACATTAAACCAGTCACATCAATTTTGCCCCCAAAGAAGATTAGTCTGTGTCCCTACCACAACCACCCACAGGCTAGTTTAGAATGATTCTAATTTTCCTTTAAACAAGCTCTAGTGGGAAATTAAAGCACACCAACTCCGTTCAGAATCTTTTGTAACTCAACCCTGAGATGTCTGGCATGGCAAGAGTGTTAGCCCCTTAGTCGCCATGTTGTCCTTACATCCTCCTGTAATCCTGTAAAAGAAGACACTTACGAGAGATGTAGAATTGTATTAGTGGAAACCTGACACTTGTGGTACGCTACGTCTTTGTTTTAGTAGGCTGGTTTCCTAGTGAGTTTTTCCTCTTGATTTCATGTCTGTATACAAGTGCTACTTAACCCATGTTAGTGTCACATTCCATAATAACTAAAGTTTAACTTGCAGAAAGCTAAATACACTGTTGATGTTCCTATATGAATTGTCTTACCTTCCAAAAGGTTTATAGCTCTGTTCAACCTAAGGCACCTTTCGCACTTGTGCGACTTCAAAGTCGTATGATTTTACCACGATTACGCGGCCGTGATTTTGGTGCAACTTTACCACGATTTTGCGTGGTTTGGGATCAGTACTACTTTGTATGACTTTACAGGGTTGGGGTTTACAAAAGCTGCTTGTGCTTACAGCTTGTGCTTACAAAGTCGTACTGAAATCATGCCTATATTTTTCAGGTACGATTTGCATGCTACTTGAGGGTTTAACATTGAGGTCTATGGACATAAACTCGCATGGAAGTTGGACCAAAGTAGTGCAGGGACTACTTTGAAGTCGGCACGACTTACAGTCATGCCAATATGAATGGTAGTCATTGAAAATCATGGAGAATGACTTGTCATGCGATTTTGCAGTACAAAATCATGGGACAAGTCGTATAAGTGTGAAAGGGGCCTTAAGTCCCCTTTCACACTTATACTAGTCCCTGCACTACTTTGGTCCAACTCATGCGAGTTGATGTCCATAGACCTCAATGTTAAACCCTCAAGTAGCATGCAAATCGTACCTGAATAATATAGACACGATTTCAGTACCACTTTGTAAGCACAAGCTGAGAATGGTTAATGCCAAAGTTGTGGCAAAGTCGTACAAAGTAGTACTGCTCCCAAATCACGACAAAATTGCGGTAAAATCACATGACTTTGAAGTCACACAAGTGTGAAAGGGGCCTTATTATGTGTTTCTCTCGCGCTACCACTCTGTGTGTAAGGGAAAAATTGTATAGCAAGCCTGCCGCCTTCACTTAAATAGCTTATCCTTAACTATTCATAAATAAATTGTTAGAGAGTAATGAGCCGCTGACAGTTACCGTAACTAAATCTAACCAATATGTGACATGAACTCTTGTAATAGGTAAACCTAGTTAATCACTCCTAATAAATAACCATCAAAATAAATATAAATATAAAGTGACTTCAGTGCATAAACCAATCGGACGTTACTGGGTGTAACCTCAAGGCTAAAAGCAATCACTCTGTGATGCCCCTGATCATCCAACGATCGCCACACTCTTCACACTGTGTTAAATCAGCAGCAATAAAAATGATCCAAAAAGATGTAATAAAAGTGATCCTAGTGCATAAATAATAACATGTGCCTCAAGGCTGGACACCTAACACACAAATCTAAACAACAATATAATGGATCATGTCCATTAATATAAGTCCTTATAAAAAGTCCCCCTTTTTTTGAGGTAGTGCACATTATCCCTACACCCTTAGTGGTGATTATTCATAATATAGGTGACAATCTTGCTCCCACATCACCACCGTGCTCTTTAGCATCTCACCTCAGGTAAGTATTAAATAAGCATAGCCTATGGTTCCTTGGACGGTGTACTGACGTGTAGTCTCCTCTTGGGGTCCTCTGTTCAAACTTCACCTTAATACAGGCAACCTAGACAGGCTGCACAGCCAGGTCACTTTTTTTTTGGGGGGGGGGGCGGCAAACCATGCAGAGCCACCCCATCGGTCGGGTCACCAACCCCTCACTTACCCCATCTAGGTCGGGGGCAGCGCTTCCTCCGGGCGGCTGCTTCGCCTGCATCTCCTCCTTAGCATCACAGCGGCTTCTGCGGTGCATCTTATCCCTCCTCCTCCTATGCGGCTAGTGGGATCGCTTCTCCTCTCGGCCAAGTGGGTGATGGGTCTCAGGACCCGCTTCCTGATTGGCCGGCCAGGAGGAGAGTCAGGAAGACAATAGTGAATATTAATTCGCTATTGTCACACAATTTTTTTTTAAGCCAATCAGAGCTGCAGGCTCTAATCATATGCTTGTGAAAAAAAACCCCCATTGGAATCCATGCATCCGGCGCCTTGTATGTAGATTCACGGGCCGGGCGCATGGATTTGGGGGGCGGCACCACTGCTGACAACACATTTCTGCGGAGAAATTAGGCAGTTTAGTTTGATCAATGACTTGATCCAACCTTTGACTAATGAGTATAGGAACATCACTCAACTAATAAGGTGTAATTACTCTCTACTGCTAGAAAACTCCTAGTGTTAGGCCCTATTTACACACGAGCTGAGCATCTTTGGTATTTTTCTGGCTTTTTTTTTTTTTGAGCATTTGTACTGGCATTTTTTTTATGCGTGTTTCAAAGGTTGAGCCTTAAAGTGGTTGTAAAGGATTTTTTTTTTTAATTGACAAACATGTCTATACTTGCCTGTTCTGTGCAATAGCATTGCACAGAGTGGTCTGAATCCTTTGCTTCTTGGGTCCCCCGCTGTGCTCCTGGCTCCTCCTTTCTTGCTAGTGCTCCCAATAGGAAACTGATTCCCATGTGGGCACACGTTTGGGCTTGTTCCCAAGCCGCACTGCAGTGTCCATTGAGTTGATTGGGCGATCGATCTTCCCAGGGAGGAGGGACAAAGCCATGAGAGCCTCGAGGCTTTACAACCACTTTACCTTCCTATTATTTATAGCCAATAGAAAGTTAATTACTAGGCAAGAAAAAGCGCATTATCACTTGCTTCTCAGGATGAAATCTGCAATGATCTTCAATTGACATTATGCTCAGGTGTGAATGGGCACCATTTAAATACAATAAAATCCTAGTGTCGAGGGTTAAAACACTTCTGATGAAGCTTCAAATCGCATTTCAACTTGCTCAGGTGTGAACAAGGCCTTAGGATTTGTGTGGATGTTGGGTGCATTCAGCTTGCATTTGAGATCAGTTTGAGATGCTTCTGAGTTCCTTCAATGGGGCTGACCTAAGCTCCATCAAACTGTACTTACATTCCCATTACCATCCATAGAGAGAAAAGCAGCTCCGACATGAATCTCTCTATGTACACAAGCCCTCAGATTGATAGCACTGTGTATTGTAATAGAATCTGAAACTGCTGATCCTCCAAGTGCAGGGGATTACAGGAAGCTAAAATAAAAGCAGGTTTGAGCACTTATAATATTTTTAAAATATTATAAAATACATTTAGTTATTTTTTTAATGAATTCATAACTGGTTTAAATTATAATGTTTTATATTTGCCAAGGGTTCAATCTCAATAAATATACTTTGTTTCTACAAGAATCAAGGCTCTGCATAATGCAGAGTATGAATAGATAGAATTCACTGGATGTGCATAGTTCCTTTACAGCTGTGCATGGTCCTATACTGGTGCATGTGTGGTTTGTAAGAAATCAATTTTGTGCAGTTGCATAATGGAAATTTGGTAAATGGGTCTAAATTTTATCTCATACCCATTGGATTAATGTAACTTGATGTGGATCTGAATACGTCCCGCTGTTAGTAATCTACAGTTAGGCCCCTTTCACACTGGGGCGGTGGGGGCGTCGGCGGTAAAACAGCACTATTTTTAGCGCTGTTTTACCTTAGTTTTGTATTCGGCCGCTAGCGGTGCAGTTTTAACCCCCTCTGGCGGCCGAAAAAGGGTTTAACCCGCTCGTACAGTGCGGCTATAGCCGCGGTATTGCCGTGGTATAGCCGCGCTGTCCCATTGATTTCAATGGGCAGGAGCGGTTTAGGAGCGGTGAACACACCGCTCCTTCACAGCTCCAAAGATGCGGCTCGCAGGACTTTTTTTACCGTCCTGCCAGCGCACCGCTTCAGTGTGAAAGCCCTCGGGCTTTCACACTGAACAAACAGCGGAGGCTGTTTAGGGGCGGTTTGCAGGCGGTATTTTTAGTGCAATAACGCCTGCAAACCGCCCCAGTGTGAAAGGGGCCTTATAAAGATTCGGATGGTAGCTACTGCATATACTGTATGCAGTATTTTAACAAATGTATGCAAATTTACATAATGGGCTTCTGCTTAACCACTTCAGCCCCGGACCATTTGGTTGCCCAAAGACCAGAGCGTTTTTTGCGATTCGACACTGCGCCGCTTTAACTGACAATTGCGCGGTCCTGCAACGCTGTACCCAAACAAAATTGACGTCCTTTTTTTCCCACAAATAGAGCTTTCTTTTGGTGGTATTTGATCACCTCTGCGGTTTTTCTTTTTTGCCCTTTAAACAAAAAAAGAGTGATAATTTTGAAAAAAAAACGCAGTATTTTTTACTTTTTGCTATAATAAATATCCCCGAAAAATATATAAAACATTTTTGTTTCCTCAGTTTAGGCCGATATGTATTCTTCTACATATTTTTGGTAAAAAAAAAATTGCAATAAGCGTATATTGATTGGTTTGCGCAAAATTTATAGCGTCTACAAAATAGGGTATAGTTTTATGGCATTTTTTTTTTTATTAGTAATGGCAGTGATTTTTATCGGGACTGCAACATTATGGCGCACACTAAGGACATTTTTGACATATTTTTGGGACCATTGTCATTTATACAGTGATCAGAGCGATTAAAAATGCATTGATTACTGTGTAAATGACACTGGTAGTGAAGGGGTTAACCACTAGGGGGCAGTGAAGGGGTTAAGTGTGTCCTAGGGAGTGATTCTAACTGTGAGTGGGCTGGGCTTGAACACACAGGACAGTGATCACAGCTCTCGATCACACAGAGCAGTAGATCACTGTCCTGTCACTAGGCAAAACGGGGAATGCTTTGTTTACATAAGCATCTCCCTGTTCTTCCTCTTCGTGACACGATCGCGGGCACCCGGCGGACATCGAGTCTGCGGGACCCGCAGTCAAGGTCACAGAGCCCACGGCGGCGCGCAAGCGCTCAGGACACCGCTTCTTAAAGGGGACGTACCTGTATGCCTTTTTGCCTGCCAGTGCCATTTTACCGATGTACATCGGCGTGCGCTGGCCGGCAAGCGGTTAAAAGGGAAACATTACCCAAATCTGGTAATTTTTTTTTTCCTATGGAAGCTGGAAATTACTATAGTAGGCACGGTTACTACAATAATTGTCGCTAGCTTCTGGGTTCCATGCCTGAGCGGCTGCCTTGCTGCTTAGGGCTGCTTAGCATTCTTTAATTGAACAAGGTGGAGATTGTGATGTCAATGCCCCGCCTCTCTACCTCTTCCAAACTTCAGGTTTAGACCCCTTTCACACTGAAAGTTCTTTTCAATCATTTTAAAAGCGCCTCTCAACCCTCCCCAGTGCAAGCAGCGTCTTTGGGGCGGTGCGGGAGCGGTGTTTTTTATATGGGCATAAAATGTTTTTATAATATGGGTATTTTCTAATATGGGCATAAAAATGCTGCAGCTAGAGCTCCTGGGCACTGTGGTATCTTATGTGGTATGGCCATACACCTGTATTTATGTTCATATGCATGAGCCCATAATTTCTAATTTCGGCAAAGGTGACCTTTTTTTCTGCTGTTGGTGAACTATAAGTCCCATCATGCCTTGCCAGTTAGTTTTTGACAAATGCCCTAATGAAACTCATAATACCTTAGCAGCTATGGTCAAGGGCATGATTGGACATGTAGTTCCTCAATAAGAGATATTGAGAGTGGTGACTCCTCAGTCACTGACTGGCTTGGCATGATAGGAGCCTGTCAATTTTCCTTTTCACAACATTATGCCTCTCTCTCCCATCTAGAGTTGTCACCTCATCCCTTTAAACCCGAACACATATAAATTACACAGGTTCAGAGGCTAATTTAAAGCAGATAAGGCACCAAGTGAGTTTAATTAACACCTTAATCAGCCACAGAACCTGTGTAATTAATATGTGTTTGGTTTTAAAGGTATGAGGTAGCCTACTCCTGTCCCTTCTACCTCTGCCAGCCTCTGGCTTTCATCCCTCCTGTGTCCCCTCCGTCCCCTCCTGCGCTCCCTAGGCTCCCCATCTCCTTCCTGTCTCTCTTTGGTTTGGATGGTGTTTCAGCTGTTTAAAATGGATGCTCCGTATAATGTGGTAACTTGTTGCTGACCTCCGTCATAGGCTGCCTGATAATTAATGAGATGCCCCAGTTTTCCACTTGTGTCTCCTGTGCTTCAGAGACGGGCCGAGTGGATTGTAAGGTTAATATTACAGCTGGCATCCGGACAGGGAACTTTCTGCATGTATGAGAGGAAGCAGCACAAGGCCCCATTGTGGTCTTTACGGAAACCCCTTGTGAGAGGATGAGAAGAGTGCTATGTCTGGAAGCCAAATATATACACACAGGGCCTGGAGACCATAGATCTGGGTGAAGAAGAGGGAAAGAGTGAGAACCCCTGCAGGGAAAGCCACCAGTGACAAGTGTTTGTTTCCCTGTCAGCGGCGTATAAAAAGAACACATGGTCTCCATCATCTCCTCCATGTTTGCCTGTACCTCCAGCAACTGCAAACAATGGAGCTGTACATGACATTTTGTCAGAGCAGTGTTAGACATCGCAGTTAAATCTGCTATTGATAATCCCAGCAGGGTCTTGCAGCAATTTTCTGCTGTAATAAAAAGGACTACAGGTCATTTCACACCTGAGAGATTTAATGCGCTTTTCTAGAAGTGCCTTAACACTTGATAAAAGGATTACTACTGCATCCTATTGTGCCTCTTCACATCTGAGCATTGTGTCGTGTGTTGCTGGTCCCTTTAGACTTCAATGGGAGAGCCTTAAAACACACATAACACGTGCTTTTTGTGCAATTTCTTTCTTCTCTCTTTCTCATAGCAACTTGCCTTCCATTAGCCAAAACAAGAACGATCAAACCTGTAAATTCCCAAAAAACATGTCCAAACATGCCTAAAAGAAAGCTTTAGGCCTCATTCACACTTGAGCTCAAAAACGCTGCTTTTATGGGTGTCTTAGCTTTTTTTCCTCTGCCTCTAAACTCTCCTCTATGTTAACCCATGTGTCTATGCACGCTATAGGTGTTTACAGGAGCCATCACTTCATGAGAGGAACTTTTTGGCAGAAAAAACACGCCTGGCATGCCTAAACACGGGCACTTTTAGCGCTTAAATTCTTTCTTTATTTCAGTGGACAGAATTAATTACTATTCTGGCCAATGAAATGAATAAATGCCCAAGCGCTTGAAAAACGCTGCTTAGGAGCATTTTTGCAGCGGTTTTCTCCTGCCAGGAGAAAAGTGTTTAGAAGCGCCCCGGTGTGTATGAGGCCTTAACAAGGCTTGAAGAAGCTCTAGTGTGAACCTAGCCTTATAGATTGCATATTGTAAAAGAAAACTTTACTTCACAAGAAGGCAGTTTGACCCCCTTTAGTGGCCATCACTGTATCCCTGTATCCCTCTAATGTTCCTAACCCCTTCATGACCGCGCTATAGCCGAATGACAGCTACAGAGAGGTCACACATTGCTGAGGGGGCACTCATCGGCAGTGATCTGTGACCACTGCGTCCTTCGGACACAGCTTATCACAGATCAGGGTAAAGAGCCAATCACAGCAGCTCTTTACCATGTGGCCAGCTGTGTCCAATCACAGCTGATCACAGGGTAAATAGGATTTACCAGTTATCTGCAATCCTCCCCTCAAGCTGACAGCGCGAGAGGAGAGCCGATAACTGGCAAATCCACACGGGACATCTACACTGATAATCAGGGCACTGATCATCAGTGCAGCCCCAACAATGCTCATCAGTGATGCCTATCAGTGCCACATATTCATGCCTCCTCATCAGTGCAGCTTCATCAGTGCACATCAGTAAAGGAGAAAAATTACTTATTTATTTGCTAACTTTTTGAGAAAAGCTTTTTTTGGCCTTTTGTTGCCAGTGGCAATTAAATACTACCAAAAGAAAGCTCTATCTGTCTAAAAAAAAGATATTCATATTTCGTTATTGTACAGTGTTGCATGACTGTGCAATTGTCATTCAAAGAGCAACAGCGCTGAAAGCTGAAAATTGGCCTGGGCAGGAACGGGGGGAAAGTGCCCAGTAGGCAAATGGTTAAAGAGGACCTTTACTCTAAAATCAAAGTTTGGGGCAGTGTAATCCTCTGCCTCATCGTTTAATAAAAGCTGAGCATTCTTTCATTTTTTTTTTTTTTCTGTTTTACTTGCTGAGCCCCACTCAATCCTGCCGTTCACTTGCCTGGGCAAGAATGACATTTCATTTTCCTCTTGCAGCCTCCTGTGATGCCAATGTCACACTGCCACAGAGGCTGCAGAAGGAGAATGCTTCCCTTTCACATAAACAGACTTGTTGCAGATCTCACGCATTTGTGACAGTTTACACACTGTTCTATAAATGGAGGAAATGTAATGCCTCCTCAGATATGTGATGTCAGAATCCAAGGAGGCATTACACAAACCGGGCACCAGAGTTCTGTGAATGTGCAAGATCTGCTTTATCGACCACTACTTTACTGCTATTTTACTGCTATTTTGTGTTTTGCATTTTTTATACTTTTTTTTCTAGCCAATTTGTTGTTGGGCAGATTAAAAAACACAAAATCATGGTAAAAAAATCACGTAAAAAAACCGCACTACATGCTTTTCTACAGCTTCTCCATTGAAGTCTATTGAACCAAAAAAGCACAGTTTTACGTCCCTGACCATTTCCAAAAATGCAGTAGCTAAAAAAAGCATAGATGTGAACGTGTCCCATATGAAACCATGTTAAATGAACTGTACTGCATTTGTGCGAAAAGCAAAAAGCATCAAAAAATGCATAGGTGTGAACCGTGTCAGTTTAGACTGACACTCCTGTGTTAGAACTCTTTAGCAATCATCACCAGTAGCAACAGCATGCTTTTTCCCAAGGAGAGTCAACCAACCTCCATGGGATTCCATCCTGTTCCTAATCTTCTGCAGGAGAGTCAGACAACCTTTAATGGGACTCCATCTTGTCTTCAGTGAAGATCAGCAGCACACCAGGCTTCAGCTCCAGGCCGTAAGACATCCAGGCCCACTCAGGCAGGCCGAAAGCAGCAGCTCCATCATATGCACCCTCCCCAGGCCAGAACATGGGGGACAGAGAGTTTGCATCAGCCAGCCCAAATATTTATACCCTCTTCATATTGCACCCAGTGGCATCTGGTGGGGTTTTTTTTGGGGGGGTGGCAAACAACCCCCCCCAGGCCGGCACTAGCACAACTGTCAGCTACAACCCCCGCCGCAGCACGACGCTAACACCCCCCCTCCACCACCCGCTGTCCATACCGTGGATGCTGGCGGTGAGAGCAGTGGTCGAAGCTACTGTATCCATCTTCCAGCGTGGCGGGCTCCAGTGTCCTCTCCTTGAGTCCTCACTGTGGTGCGTCTCCTATCTGCTCCTCCCAGCGCCAAGCATCCAATAGGATCGCCTGACGTTTTGGCCAATCGGGAAACAGGTTTCATACCGGTTTCCCGATTGGCCGGGAGGAGGATCAGTGTTGCAACAGCGAATATTCATTCGCTGTTGCAACACACCAGGGTGGGCTCCAGGCGCATCCTCTGCGACCCGAGCCCACACTATTTTGAAGCCTATTAGAGCCTATGGCTCTAATCAGGTTCTTAAAAAAAACCTTGGCTGCTGTAATTCATGTGCCCGGTGCCCCGAAAGGGGCCGGACACATGAACAGGGGGCGGCCGTGGATAGATTCATGCTATGCATGAATCTATCCACTGCATATAAGGGGTGGAGAGGAGAGAAGGGGTGGCGCCCGGGCCCCTGTTGGATGGGCCGCCACTGATTGCACCATTGACAAAGGAAACTCCTGGTGGTGGGCTTGGAAAAGATATGAATATTCATAATCCACACTTACTATGTGATCTCGCACTAATACCAGAGGTGACAGTGCTTCCTACTGACAGAAGGGAGAACTGACCCCCAGGCTGAACTTGGGGGAAGAAGAAACAAACCACAGACAAAAAATTGGCATTGGCTGACTGCAGCCATGCAAACTATGTTATATATATGTATATGTATGTGTGTGATTCTACGCTTCCAGGTAGGGGGTGTGCTCCACCTGCACGCCTTTTCTGCTGTGATTAGCAGAAGCCAATCGGTGGGTGCCAGCCAATGGATGTCTGCCGGCACCCGCAGATCGTCGAGGAGAGAGGCCGGATGAAGCTCTGCCTATGTAAACAAGGCAGAGCCCCATCTTGACAGGGGAAAGTGATACATTTTCTTTACTTGTTGTCCTGCTAGAAGGTGAACCTCCACCCCAGTCTCAAGTCTCTTGCTAGTGGCGGCTGGTGACGTTTTAGGATGGGGGGGTGCCAGACCCCACCCTTCCTTTTTGACCCCTCCCACTTGATTGGTGAAAATGGGCGTGGTTTCAGCAAAATAGTGGGCGTGGCTCTAAGGTGGTGTGGTTAGTGTCTGAGATGAATGAGGGATGGAGGGACAGCAGGCCCAGATCCCACACAACAATAGAAATATGTGTATTCTAGAAAGTTTAACAATCAGCAGATAAAGATACTCCAAACACCTGGTGTTAGTGCTTCAGTCATCCCGGCTTCATGGTTGTTATGATGTCAGGATGATTGAAGCGCATTATTTCTATTATTACATTGTAATATAAAATGAAATCATTCAACTCACCATAATGCAGAATCAGTGGGAGCCCTGAGCATGTCACTAGCCACCTCGCCTGCCACCAGATGCCATCAGGTGTCCCCAGTGGAGTCCCTCCTTACATGCAGCCTGTGTCACATAAAATGCAGCCTGAGTCCCACCAAATGCAGCAGCCTGTGTCACCACCATATTGCAGCAGCCTGTGTCACCACCATATTGCAGCAGCATGTGTCACCACCATATTGCAGCAGCATGTGTCACCACCATATTGCAGCAGCATGTGTCACCACCAAATTGCAGCAGCATGTGTCACCACCAAATTGCAGCAGCCTGTGTCACCACCAAATGCAGCAGCATGTGTCGCCACCAATTGCAGCAGCATGTGTCACCACCAAATTGCTGCAGCATGTGTCACCACCAAATTGCAGCAGCATGTGTCACCACCAAATTGCAGCAGCATGTGTCACCACCAAATTGCAGCAGCATGTGTCACCACCAAATTGCAGCAGCATGTGTCACCACCAAATTGCAGCAGCATGTGTCACCACTAAATTGCAGCAGCCTGTGTCACCACCAATTGCGGCAGCATGTGTCACCACCAAATTGCAGCAGCATGTGTCACCACCAAATTGCAGCAGCATGTGTCACCACCAAATTGCAGCAGCATGTGTCACCAAATTGCAGCAGCATGTGTCACCAAATTGCAGCAGCATGTGTCACCACCAAATTGCAGCATAATGTGTCACCACTAATTACAGCAGCATGTATCACCACCAAATTGCAGCAGCATGTGTCACCACCAAATTGCAGCAGCATGTGTCACCACTAAATTGCAGCAGCATGTGTCACCACTAAATTGCAGCAGCATGTGTCACCACTAAATTGCAGCAGTATGTGTCACCACCAATTGCAGCAGCATGTGTCACCACCAATTGCAGCAGCATGTGTCACCACCAATTGCAGCAGCCTGTGTCACCACCAATTGCAGCAGCCTGTGTCACCACCAAATTGCAGCAGCATGTCTCACCAAATTGCAGCAGCATGTGTCACTACCAAATTGCAGCAGCATGTGTCACCACCAATTGCAACAGCATGTGTCACCACCAATTGCAGCAGCATGTGTCACCACCAATTGCAACAGCATGTGTCACCACCAAATTGCAGCAGCATGTGTCACCATCAAATTGCAGCAGCATGTGTCACCAAATTGCAGCAGCATGTGTCACCAAATTGCAGCAGCATGTGTCACCACCAAATTGCAGCAGCATGTGTCACCACCAATTGCAGCAGCATGTGTCACCACCAATTGCAGCAGCATGTGTCACCACCAATTTGCAGCAGCATGTGTCACCACCAATTTGCAGCAGCATGTGTCACCACTAAATTGCAGCAGCCTGTGTCACCACCAATTGCAGCAGCATGTGTCACCACCAAATTGCAGCAGCATGTGTCACCACCAAATTGCAGCAGCATGTGTCACCACCAAATTGCAGCAGCATGTGTCACCACCAAATTGCAGCAGCATGTGTCACCACCAAATTGCAGCAGCATGTGTCACCAAATTGCAGCAGCATGTGTCACCACCAAATTGCAGCAGCATGTGTCACCAAATTGCAGCAGCCTGTGTTACCACCAAATTGCAGCAGCCTGTGTCACCACCAAATTGCAGCAGCATGTGTCACCAAATTGCAGCAGCATGTGTCACTACCAAATTGCAGCAGCATGTGTCACCACCAAATTGCAGCAGAATGTGTCACCACTAATTACAGCAGCATGTGTCACCACCAAATTGCAGCAGCATGTGTCACCACCAAATTGCAGCAGCATGTGTCACCACTAAATTGCAGCAGCATGTGTCACCACCAAATTGCAGCAACATGTGTCACCACTAAATTGCAGCAGCATGTGTCACCACTAAATTGCAGCAGCCTGTGTCACCACCAATTGCAGCAGCATGTGTCACCACTAAATTGCAGCAGCATGTGTCACCACCAATTGCAGCAGCATGTGTCACCATCAAACCCCCCTCCCCTGGTTACTTACCATGCTGTGTGTTGTCCTCTGTGGAGAGCTCCGTTCGTCTCATACTTCCTGTTTCATCTCTCCTGGGCGCAATTGGAGAGAGAAACAGGAAGTGACATCATACTCAGATGTCAATCAAACCGCCCGGCCATAGTAATAGATACTAGCGCCGGGCGGAAGCTACTTCAGAAAGAGCCGCAAGGCGGGCTAAACGCCTGCAAATGAAGCGCCACGTCTGCAATCTCGTGATTGCATAGATGTGGCGCTTCCCATAAGTGAACTGTGTCCGGCGTCTGAACACAGTGCACTTAAGGACCTTTTTTTGTATTTTTTTTTTTTAAAGGGCCAGCTTTAAAAAAAATTTTTTTCTTTGACTTTTTTCTGTGACTGCCTGGAGGGGGGGGGGGGGGGCGGTGCCCAGGTGCCCCCTATGGACGGGCCGCCACTGTCTCTTGCAGACTAACAGGTTTTCTTCTAAGATTGCCCTGTATTTGGCTCCATCCATCTTCCCATAAACTCTGACCAGCTTCCCTGTCCCTGCTGAAGAAAATCATCCCCACAACATGATGCTGCCACCATGTTTTACGGTGGGGATGATGTGTTCAGGGTGATGTGCAGTGTTAGTTGATGATCTGAACAGAGCACCTTCTTCCACCCATTTGCTGTGTCCCCCAAATGGCTTCCTGCAAACTGCAAACAGGGCTTCTTTGGGCTTTCTTTCAAAAATGGCTTTCCTCTTGCCATCCTTCCATAAAAGCCAGATTTGTGGAGTGCACGACTAATAGTTGTCCTGTGGACAGATTCTCCCTCCTGAGCTGTGGATCTCTGCAGCTCCTCCAGAGTTACCATGGGCCTCTTGGCTGCTTCTCTGATTAATGCTCCCCTTGCCCGGCCAGTCAGTTTAGGTGGACGGCCATGTCTTGGTAGGTTGAATGATGGATTGAACAGTGCTCCGTGAGATGTTCAAAGCTTTGGATTTTTTTTTATAACCTAGCCCTGCTTTAAACGTCTCCACAACTTTATCCCTGACCTGTCTGGTGTGTTCCTTGGCCTTCATGATGCTGTTTGTTCACCAAGGTTCTATAACAAACCTCTGAGGGCTTCACAAAACAGCTGCATTTATACTGAGATTAAATTACAGACCGGTGGACTCTATTTACTAATTAGGTGACTTATGAAGGGCTTCCACTAGATTTTAGTTGGGGGGTATCAGAGTAAAGTGGTCTGAATACAAATGCACGCCACACTTTTTACATATTTATTTGTAAACAAAAATTGAAAACCAGTTATCATTTTCCTTCCACTTCACAATTATGTGCCACTTTGTGTTGGTCTATCACATAAAATCCCAATAAAATACATTTACGTTTTTGGTTGTAACATGACAAAATGTGGAAAATGTCAAGAGGTATGAATACTTTTTCAAGGCACTACTGTATACCATCAACTCACTAATGCCTTCCTTAAGGTCGGGAGGTGGTAAAAACAAACAGTTTTGCCACATTTATACTGTTCCCTAACCATTTCCTCTTAAGCTGCAAAAGCAGCGGACAGGGTCATACACATGCTGTGCCAGCAGCACTTTGCATCACAGTGCGATAGAAATAATCTCTTCTTTTGCATTCAGTAAGCAGTAGTGCCTGCTGTACGTGACGAATCCAACTGAATGGGGTCGCTTTGCAACTGGCGAGGTGGTGCAGGTTTTTAGGGGTTAAAACGGGCAATGAGGAGGTAATATAAACACCCTCTGAAAAGTGATCCACTGCAGATCACTCTTCAGAGTCCAGTGCCAGTGTAAACTAGCCCTTTGGGCGTGTGTGCAGCGGCATTTGTTTGCTTCTTTCTTCTACACATCAAAGTGAATAAAAAAGCAGCAAACAAAGCAAGGAAACTGTATCAGGTAGACTAATTTGAGCAGGAAGAACATGAGTCTGGTGTTGGGGTGGTACGCTTGAAGTACCCTACAATCAGAGATGATTGAAAAAAGAAAAATACAGGATTAATTTAATTTTGCATTGTTTGCTAGCATCGGTGTGTGCAGCCTATTGCATTAGGGTGTGTACCCCAAAGCTCAAAAACACATGCAGCTTCCTGTTCATTCACAAACTGAAGCATGGTAAGCACAGCTTATAATGCTTCAGTTATGAATAAACACAGTGAGTGACTGTGTTCATTTGGAAAAGGAAGGGACAGGTAAATTACATATTTAATAGCCCATTCCCCCACTCTCCATCCTGAAACATCCCCTGCAAGCCTTTGGGGTGTGCAGTACCGCATTTGTCCAGAGGTGCGGTGGCGCCGGTGACACCAGGAGCCACTCGGAAACAGTCCGTTCCAGAGTGTCTCCGAGTGTTTCCAAATGTCTCTGGTGCCCCCCCATCTCTGGCCACATGCAGGACTGCATACACTTGCAGTGCCACTGGAACGGATTATTTGAGTTTCCATTACTTCCTATGGGGAAAATCGCTTTGATATACGAGTGCTTTGGATTACAAGCATTCTTCTGGAACGAATTATGCTCGTAATCCAAGGTACCTCTGCACTGTAAAATAAAATAATAGAATTGCGCTAAAGTACATAAAGATGAGTCAATTCATTACATATTAAAAACATAAAGTCCATATGTGAGTCCACCAGTAATTATAGCAGTAAGACTTGGTAATCCCTAATGATAGATCCACCATTGATCACCTAATGTGAACAGTGCCGCCATCAATAATGACATTAGCTGCTTACCAGCTCCAATTGATCCCCCGTTACAGGGGATCAAACAGCGCCTTTGGCTTATACCCAGCCTGGGCCTTTCTCCTGCTGATACCGTTCTCCTAGTCCTGGGGTGTCACTCGCTCATATGGATGGATGGATGGATGGTATGTCAAAAACAACAAAAGCTCCACAAAGCATAAAACCTTTTAAAAAGTTTATTTGATTGTAAAGTAATGTACTTACAGAATAAAAGTTGGTTAGAAGCCTTAACCACTTGAGCCCCGGACCATTATGCTGCCTAAGGACCAGAGGTCTTTTTCCAATTTGGCACTGCGTCGCTTTAACTGCTAATTGCGCGGTCATGCAATGCTGTACCCAAACGAAATTTGCGTCCTTTTCTTCCCACAAATAGAGCTTTCTTTTGATGGTATTTGATCACCTCTGCCATTTTTATTTTTTGCGCTATAAACGGAAAAAGACCGAAAATTTTGAAAAAAAATGATATTTTCTACTTTTTGTTATAAAAAAAATCCAATAAACTCAATTTTAGTCATACATTTAGGCCAAAATTTATTCGGCCACATGTCTTTGGTAAAAAAAAAGTTAATAAGCGTATATTTATTGGTTTGCGCAAAAGTTATAGCGTCTACAAACTAGGGTACATTTTCTGGAATTTACACAGCTTTTAGTTTATGACTGCCTATGTCATTTCATGAGGTGCTAAAATGGCAGGGCAGTACAAAACCCCCCCAAATGACCCCATTTTGGAAAGTAGACACCCCAAGGAAATTGCTGAGAGGCATGTAGAACCCATTGAATATTTTTTTTTTTTGTCCCAAGTGATTGAATAATGACAAAAAAAAAAAAATATTTACAAAAAGTTGTCACTAAATGATATATTGCTCACACAGGCCATGGGCCTATGTGGAATTGCACCCCAAAATACATTCAGCTGCTTCTCCTGAGTATGGGGATACCACATGTGTGGGACTTTTTGGGAGCCTAGCCACGTACGGGGCCCCGAAAACCAATCACCGCCTTCAGGATTTCTAAGGGCATAAATTTTTGATTTCATTCCTCACTACCTATCACAGTTTTGAAGGCCATAAAATGCCCAGATGGCACAAAACCCCCCCAAATGACCCCATTTTGGAAAGTAGACACTCCAAGCTATTTGCTGAGAGGCATGTTGAGTCCATGGAATACTTTCTTTTTTGACACAAGTTGCGGGAAAGTGACAATTTTTTTTTTTTTTGCACAAAGTTGTCACTAAATGATATATTTCTCACACAGGCCATGGGCATATGTGGAATTGCACCCCAAAATACATTTAGCTGCTTCTCCTGAGTATGGGGATACCACATGTGTGGGACTTTTTGGGAGCCTAGCCGCATACGGGGCCCCGAAAACCAAGCACCGCCTTCAGGATTTCTAAGGGCATAAATTTTTGATTTCATTCCTCACTACCTATCACAGTTTTGAAGGCCATAAAATGCCCAGATGGCACAAAACCCCCCCAAATGACCCCATTTTGGAAAGTAGACACTCCAAGCTATTTGCTGAGAGGCATGTTGAGTCCATGGAATACTTTCTTTTTTGACACAAGTTGCGGGAAAGTGACAATTTTTTTTTTTTTTGCACAAAGTTGTCACTAAATGATATATTTCTCACACAGGCCATGGGCATATGTGGAATTGCACCCCAAAATACATTTAGCTGCTTCTCCTGAGTATGGGGATACCACATGTGTGGGACTTTTTGGGAGCCTAGCCGCATACGGGGCCCCGAAAACCAAGCACCGCCTTCAGGATTTCCAAGGGCATAATGTTGTGATTTGACTCCTCACTACCTATCACAGTTTTGAAGGCCATAAAATGCCAAGATGGCACAAAACCCCCCCAAATGACCCCATTTTGGAAAGTAGACACCCCAAACTATTTGCTGAGAGGCATGTTGAGTCCATGGAATATTTTATTTTTTGACACAAGTTGCGGGAAAGTGACAATTTTTTTTTTTTTTTTGTACAAAGTTGTCACTAAATGATATATTGCTCAAACATGCCATGGGCATATGTGGAATTACACCCCAAAATATATTCTGCTGCTTCTCCTGAGTATGGGGATACCACATGTGTGGGACTTTTTGGGAGCCTAGCCGCATACGGGGCCCCGAAAACCAAGCACCGGCTTCAGGATTTCTAAGGGCGTTAAGTTGTGATTCCACTCCTCACTGCCTATCACAGTTTTGAAGGCCATAAAATGCCAAGATGGCAAAAACCCCCCCCAAATGACCCCATTTTGGAAAGTAGACACCCCAAGCTATTTGCTGAGAGGCATGGTGAGTATTTTGCAGCTCTCATTTGTTTTTGAAAATGAAGAAAGACAAGAAAAATTTATTTTTTTTTTCTTTTTTCAATTTTCGAAAGTTTGTGACAAAAAGTGAGGTCTGCAAAATACTCACTATACCTCTCAGCATATAGCTTGGGGTGTCTATTTTCCAAAATGGGGTCATTTGGGGGGGGGGTTGTGCCATCTGGGCATTCCATGGCCTCCGAAACTGTGCTAGGCAGTGAAGAGTGAAATCAAAAATTTACGCCCTTAGAAAGCCTGAAGGCGGGGCTTGTTTTTCGGGGTTCCGTACGCGGCTAGGCTCCCAAAAAGTCCCACACATGTGGTATCCCCATACTCAGGAGAAGCAACAGAATGTATTTTGGGGTATAATTTCACATATTCCCATGGCATGTTTGAGCAATATATCATTTAGTGACATCTTTGTGCAAAAAAAAAAAAAAAAAAAAAAGATTTGTCTCTTTCCCGCAACTTGTGTCACAATATAAAATATTCCATGGACTCGACATGCCTCTCAGCAAATAGCTTGGGGTGTCTACTTTCCAAAATGGGGTCATTTGGGGGGGTTTTGAACTGTCCTGGCATTTTATGCACAACATCTAGAAGCTTATGTCACACATCACCCACTCTTCTAACCACTTGAAGACAAAGCCCTTTCTGACACTTATTGTTTACATAAAAAAATAATTTTTTTTTGCAAGAAAATTACTTTGAACCCCCAAACATTATATATTTTTTTTAAAGCAAATGCCCTATAGATTAAAATGGTGGGTGTTTCATATTTTTTTTTCACACAGTATTTGCGCAGCGATTTTTCAAACGCATTTTTGGGGGAAAAAACACACTTTTTAAAATTTTAATGCACTAAAACACACTATATTGCCCAAATGTTTGATGAAATAAAAAAGATGATCTTAGGCCGAGTACATGGATACCAAACATGACATGCTTTAAAATTGCGCACAAACGCGCAGCGGCGACAAAATAAATACATTTTTAAAAGTCTTTAAAAGCCTTTACAGGTTACCACTTTAGATTTACAGAGGAGGTCTACTGCTAAAATTACTGCCCTTGTTCTGTCCTTCGCGGTGATACCTCACATGCATGGTGCAATTGCTGTTTACATTTGACGCCAGACCGACGCTTGCGTTCGCCTTTGCGCGAGAGCAGGGGGGGACAGGGGTGCTTTTTTTTTTTCTTTATTATTTTTTTGCTTTTTTATCTTATTTTTAAACTGTTCCTTTCATTTTTATTTTTTTTTAATTAATTTTATTGTTATCTCAGGGAATGTAAATATCCCCTATGATAGCAATAGGTAGTGACAGGTACTCTTTTTTTAAAAAATTGGGCTCTATTAGACCCTAGATCTCTCCTCTGCCCTCAAAGCATCTGACCACACCAAGATCGGTGTGATAAAATGCTTTCCCAATTTCCCAATGGCGCTGTTTACATTCGGCGAAATCTAAGTCATGAAATGCTCGTAGCTTCCGGTTTCTTAGGCCATAGAGATGTTTGGAGCCATTCTGGTCTCCGATCAGCTCTGTGGCCAGCTGGCTGAATCACCGGCTGCATTCTCAGGTTCCCTGTTGGGACAGGAAAGCCAGAGAAAAACACGGAAGACGGTGGGGGAGGGGGGGCATTCCCTCCCACTGCTTGCAAAAGCAGTCTAGAGGCTAATTAGCCGCTAGGATTGCTTTTACATGAAAGCCGACCGCTGGCTGAAAAGAATGATACCAAGATGATACCTAAACCTGCAGGCATCATTCTGGTATAACCACTCAAAGTCCAGCAACATACCAGTACGTTGCTGGTCCTTGTTAGGCATATATTGTAAACTTTTTTTTCATGCAGCCTGTGGGCTGAACGAAAAAAAGATATTGATCGGTGGGTATGCCCACCATTAGAATACCTCCCTTCATCCACCCACTTCTAATGATGGGCATACATGCACCATTTATATATGCCGAAGCATGGGGGCATCCTCCCGCAAAAGGCAGGAGCAAATCGCTCCTCCACCCACTACTGCCCCCACGCTTCGGCATATATGCTGAAGTATGTAACTGTGGTGGTGAAATCACCTCCGACAGCGTTGGAGTCACGGCTTTATATATCGTGGGAGCAAACGCTGTTGCTGTCAAGATAAATAAATCCGCGCTGCAACTGAATGGCGTACCTGCTAAGCAAATGATGGTTAACAATAAAACAAAGCAACATTACAGTATAACAGTAAGACTTACCATACCTGCAAAGCAAATACAAAAAAAAAAATAGTAAAAAATAAAACATTTAACGCAACCTGTGCCTAAAATATATATATGCCGAAGCATGGGGGCATCCTCCCGCAAAAGGCAGGAGCAAATCGCTCCTCCACCCACTTCTGCCCCCACGCTTCGGCATATATGCTGAAGTATGTAACTGTGGTGGTGAAATCACCTCCGACAGCGTTGGAGTCACGGCTTTATATATCGTGGGAGCAAACGCTGTTGCTGTCAAGATAAATAAATCCGCGCTGCAACTGAATGGCGTACCTGAAAACAATAAAATGGTTACCAACAAAACACAGTAAACGGTAAAGTATGAAAAATCTGAAAAGGAAACATGGTAAAACATAATAACAATAAAACATTGCAGAATAGAATAGAGTAAAAAAGAGAAGAACAATAGAGAGAGAATAGAGAGAGAGAGAACAATAAAACAACAACTATTTTTGGTTTTTTTATTTTATATTTTTTTTTGTGTTTTTATTTTTTTTAATTTTTTTTTGTTTTATTTTTTTACACTTTTTTTTAGTAACTTTTAACTTTTGTAACTTTTGTTCCAGGTTTGGGTCTCTCAAAATGCAATGGCATCTTGGGAGACCCTGTGTTAGTGTGCCTAGTCTGTGCAGTGCTGAACCCTACGCTAATACTCAACTAATGTATGGTAGCGTTCAAAGCATTCACCCATGCAAAGACCAGGATTGCCAGGACAGGAGGGACAATAAGTCCGGGTGTCACGCCTAAATCCGCGCTTGCTGCAGACACGACATCTTTTTTGGGGGGCTCGTTGGGTAGGGGTACTCGGGATGGCATAAATAAAATGCCGCTCATGCAGCCGGCTTACTGCATTTGGTTGGGGAAGGTGAGGTAGAGCACCGTCTGGAAACAGAAGGGCTCTGACGATCTCTTCCTGGAATTTAAGGAAGGATCCAGTCCGTCCTGAAGCTCTGTATAGCACATGAGCATTCAGCAAAGCCAATTGAAATAAGTATACAGACACTTTTTTGTACCAGCGTCTGGCCTTACGGGCAACTAAGTACGGCGCCAACAACTGGTCGTTGAGGTCCACCCCTCCCATATTAAGGTTGTATTCGTGGACACAGAGGGGTTTCTCCACAACACCAGTCGCCGTAGAAATTTGGGTCGTCGTGTCTGCATGAAGGGAGGTGAGAACGAAAACATTCTTCTTATCCCTCCACTTCATAGCGAGCAAATTATTATACTTCAAGCAGGCTCTCTCCCCCAGCCTAAGACGGGAATCTACAAGCCGCTGGGGAAAGCCCCGGCGATTAGGTCGCACGGTGCCACATGCTCCAATCTGCTGATCAAACAAGTGACTAAAAAGTGGCACGCTCGTATAATAATTGTCCACGTACAAGTGGTACCCCTTTCCGAATAAGGGTGACACCAAGTCCCACACTATCTTGCCAGCGCTTCCTATGTAGTCAGGGCAGTTTGTCGGCTCTACGTGACTATCTCTTCCCTCGTAAACCATAAATCTATATGTATAGCCTGTGGCCCTGTCACAGAGCTTATACATCTTGACCCCGTATCTGGCACGCTTGCTGGGAAGGTACTGTTTGAATGACAAGCGGCCAGAAAACTTAATCAGGGACTCATCAACGCAGACAACTTGATGGGGGGTAAACAAGTCTGCAAAACGTTGGTTGAAGTGGTTTACGAGGGGCCGAATTTTGTAGAGCCGATCGTATGCAGGGTCTCCACGAGGACGACAGAGTTCATTGTCGTTGAAGTGCATGAACCGCAAAATCTGCTCGTATCGTGCCCTGGCCATGGAAGCAGAGAACAAGGATGAATGGTAAATTGGGTCAGTGGACCAATATGACCGCAACTTACTCTTTTTATTCAACCCCATGAGGAGGGAAAGGCCCAGAAGGGTCTTAAATTCGGAGACCGTAATTGGTCTCCAATCTCTGGCAAGGGTGGACTGGGGCATAGTGGCGATGTGTTGACCAGCGTACAAATTGCTTTGGTCCACAATAGATCTATAGAGATCTTCGGTGAAAAACAGTGAATAAAAATCCAGTGGCATAAAGTCAACTGTTTCCACCTGAATTCCGGGTTGGCCAGTGAAAGGGGGAAGTACGGGTGCTGCAGAAGTGGAAGGTTCCCAATTCGGATTGGCCAATGCAGCAGGAAGGGCACTATGGGCACGACGGGCCTGTCTTTGTCTTCTTGGTGGCAGCGGGACACTACTACTGCTTGCCACCTCGCCAGCTTGAACTGCACTTATGGGACTCGCCACGTCACCACGTGATACTGCAGTGCTGGATGTACGACCAGGGTGTACTAGGCCGCTGGTGCTTGCCAGTTCACCAGAAGGAGTAGCGGCGCTAGTACTGCTCTGCTCCATACGAGAGCCCTGCGGTTCTTGCACTTCAAGGACAGCATAAGTTCGGGGTCTGGTACGCCTGACCCTAGCAGGGACCACAACTCTGTCGTCAGAGCTATCTGTCATGGAGCCGCTGTCCTCTACAGGTTCGTATTCTGAGCCTGAACTTGACAGATGAGTGACTTCCTCTTCACTATCTGTCATGCTCAGAATCCTGTAGGCCTCTTCACTAGTGTACCTTGGATTTGCCATTTTGGCCTCTAAATTTAGGGGTACACTAGTGAGACTCACAGGCAAAAAAGCTCCTGACTGTTGGCGACTGTATCAAAACGCTACCAAAAAACTGTTAGCGATCGCAGGGATCAGGCCTGACTCTGCGACCGCTGCAGTTATGTGTGCTTAGTGTTTTGTAAGTGTCAGTAATCGATCGATACTGCACTTGGGTGGGCTGGGCAGGGCTGGGCCGAGGAGCAAAACGCAGGTGCTAGCAGGTATCTGGGCTGATCCCGCTAACACTGCGTTTCAGGGAACCCTAAACTGCTGGGGAGTATAGATCTGATCGGATCAGATATCGATCCGTTCAGATACTATAGCACTAAGGGAGGTGTATGCTGCGTGCGTGGGTTTTAGCTGTACTGGCGCTAACCTGACGCTGCCTGGGGCGACGCAGACCTTATCAGATCCTAAAAACTTAACTTCTATCACCGCCGGGCAATTAGGGGGTTAAACCTTTATAGGGTAATAAACGGCGGGTGCCCTAAAACTATAATAAACTATAATAAACTGTAATAAACTGTAATAAACTACAAAAAACAAACTAGCTAACCAGCGTCACCCGTAACACTTATACGGTGATCGCTGGTGAAAGGGTTAACTAGGGGGAAATCAGGGGGTTAAAACCTTTAGCAGGTAGTATATGGGGGTCCCTGTCGCTATAAAACACTGACAGCGAACCTATATACTTACCTCCCTAAACTAGCGTCACCTGTGTCACTAATACAGCGATCAGAAAAACGATCGCTTAGCGACACTGGTGACGGGGGGTAATCAAGGGGTTAACTTTTATTAGGGGGGGTTAGGGGGGTACCCTGGACCTAAGGGGGGGTACCCTAGACCTAAAGGGGGCTAACCTAACTGCCCTAAAACTTTTAACTGACACAAACTGACACCAATGCAAAAAAAAAAAAAAATGCTATTGGTGTCAGAGTGACAGGGGGTACAGGGGGGTGATCAGGGGGTGATCGGGGGGTGATGGGGGGTGACAAGTGTGCCTGGCGTGTTCTACTGTTAGTGTAGTGTTGTGCAGACTTACTTGATGTCTTCTCTCCTCGGCGCGGCGACGAAAAGACCGGCTCGAGGAGAGATGACATCACTTCCTTTCCCTCTGTTTACATTACAGAGGGAAGGAAGCATTTTCATTCACCGGGAGCGATCGGGAGGGGGTGGCCAACAATGGATGGCCTCCCCCTGACCTTTGATCGCCCGGGAAGAAATGGCGACCGCCTCGGGCACCGGGGGGGGGACCGATCGGACCCCCCACCCGCGGAAGGCAAATCACGTACCCTGTACGTGATTTTGCCTGTCCGTGCCACCTTGCCGACGTACATCGGCGTGAGGCGGTCGTCAAGTGGTTAAAGTGGTGTTCCACCCAAAAAAAAAAAATGCATGAATGTTCCTAAAAAAAATAAATAAAAACATTTTTAAATTTTTGTTTTTTTTACTCACCTCTAAATGCCTGTTGCTAGGGGGTACCTCGTAGTCTGCCTCTTTCAGTGCCTGGGCTGGTGACATCACTTCCCCCTTGGCACAGGAAGGACTCAGCTCTGCTCCCTCCCTCTTGTCAATCATCTTGGACCCATTACAGGTCTCAGATGACTGAGCGGCCAATTACGGCGCGCGGCGCCGCTCACGCATGCGCAGTGGGTACCCGGCTGTGATGCCACAGCCGGCGCCCACAGTTAAAATGCCGGCGGCGGCGCCGAGCGGTGGGGGGGACGAGTGGGGCTTCGATCCCCCGCATCGCTGGACCCAGGGACAGGTAAGTGTTCGATTAAAAGTCAGCAGCTGCAGTAATTGTAGCTGCTGACTTTTAATTTTTTTTTTTTTTAAATGGGAACACCTCCTTAAGTTTGGTGTGCCGGCCAGAAAACAACTAAAACAAACCCGTCCTTCCAGGACTTGAGGGGATAGGTGTCGTCAGCGTGTAGCTCCGCCCTATGCGTTTCCTCAGAGATTACGATGTTAAGGGGCATGGGCGGCGCGCTGCGTCACCTCCTTAGTAAACAACCAAGCCTTGATCTGAACCGCGGCTCGCAATGCCTATATTCACATCACCTCTGTACTGTAATTTAACCACTTCACCTCTCACACCAGTTCATCCCCTAAGGACCAGAGCAATGTTTACATTTCTGCTTTGGACCTGTTTATTCGGCAATAACTTTGTCATTACTAAAGATAAGGTAATACATACTGTATATTGTTTTTTAAGAACAAACAAGGCTTTCTTTTCATGATATTGTCTTGCAACAATTTTTTTTTTTTTTTGCAATCCTTAGACAATAAAAGCAACAAAACTACACAAAACACAATTTTTCTTTTTTCTTTTCCTAGCAGTTTTATTTTAAAAATAAACAGTGATACTACACAAAAAATGTGCCCATTCCA
This sequence comes from Lithobates clamitans, assembly GCA_037952925.1. Lineage (NCBI taxonomy): Eukaryota > Metazoa > Chordata > Amphibia > Anura > Ranidae > Lithobates > Lithobates clamitans. The sequence continues at coordinate 2,343,650 of JBBGZY010000230.1, forward strand.
TTCTGTAATTTGCATTACAAAGTTTGTTACAAATGAAATAAAGTGTTGTTTTTTTTTTCCTTAATTTTGTGCATTTTTAAATGGGAAATATTTGTTAAATGTGAAAAAGTTTTAAAAAACAAATTTTAATAATTAAGGTAATAGAAACAAACAACAACAAAAATCAGTAGGTAAATAATTGTTGAAGAGATAAGGAGACTAAGCAGTGACGGCTGGTGGAAATTTTTTATTGGTGGGGCGGCAAACAGCATGTGCAGCCACTGTGCCTACCAATTGGAGCCACTGTGCCCATCAAATGACGCCACTGTGCCATAAATTTTTTTACGGAAGGGAGTTTAAGAAGACACGTGGCCACTCATTAAAATTAGAAGAAAAGTGGTTTAACCTTAAACTACATAGAGGGTTCTTTACTGTAAGAGCTGCAAGGATGTGGAATTCCCTTTCCACAATCGGTGGTCTCAGCGGGGAGCATCGATTTTAGATAAGCACCTGAACGACCGCAACATACAGGGATATACAATGTAATACTGACATATAATCACACACATAGGTTGGACTTGATGGGCTTGTGTCTTTTTTCAACCTCAGCTACTATGTAACTATGTAATTGCAGCCACTGTGCCCATCAAATGCAGCCACTGTGCCCATCAAATGCAGCCACTGTGCCCATCAAATGCAGCCACTGTGCCCATCAAATGCAGCCACTGTGCCAGCAATTGCAGCCACTGTGCTCACCAAATTGATGGCACAGTGGCTGCATTTGGTGGGCACAGTGTTCACACCCATGCAATCCGATTCCACAGTTCGCACTGCGTTCTGCGAACTGATTTGGGGGTTTCGTTAACTTTCGATTGACACCCACAGCGGTTCGCAGACAGCAGTGTAAACTGCCTGTGAGTCAGATGCAATGTGGAAACCCGCACAGGAATCGCGCTGGTTCCCACATCGCACCAGTGTAAACCGAGACTAAAAGCCAAACTTTTTTATTTTTTTTTATTTTGGATAGAGTAAAGCACGGCTATAATCCCTGTCAGGTTTTTTTTTTTTTCCATCTGTGTTCCATTGGGAAGATTTACCTTCACTTCCTGTCCCATAGCCAAAACATAGCCTCCGAAGCGAGGAAATCCCAGTGTGTCACCAGGGTCACGAGAACTAGTGGAGGATTTCTCCTCTATTAGTGTTCTGATGTCAACTCAAAATGTGATGTTTTCTTTCACTTTCATTTTCAATGATAAAGGTAAACGGGGAAAAAAAGTTTTGCCTTTAGTTACACTAAGCTCCATAGAGTGAGCATTGGGCATTTGGGAAATAAGCCCTTGTCATGTTGGGACTTGTAGTTTCTTAACAGTTGCAGGAACTTAGATTGTGCCCCCTCATTAAACATCCCAAAAAAAAACCAACTCACTACTACTGCAGCAAATTGTGCTTTTTTTATCTTGCTATTAACGTAATTTTTCTTTTATTAGGAGTGCTCACCATACGCAGCTCATTTATACGATGCAGAAGATGCCAACACACCCCTTCGTGAACTCCCAGGCCTCTGTGGTAACTACTGTACAGAGTTCTGGTTCCGGTGTCGGTCCACTCTCAGCCTGATCATAGACAGAGACCTTTCAGCAAAAGAAAGTGATGTGGTCAAGTTTTGCCGTTATCTCACACTGGATGATGTAAACTATTGCTACCCCAATGTCCTTACCAATGCAGAACTCAATAGTGGTCTTGGTGAGGTGAAAGCTGATGATGAGGGATGTCTCCAGTTGTGTTTACAAGAGATTGCCAATGAACTGCGTAATCCAGTAGCTATGGTCCATGCCAATGATGGAACCCACCGCTTCTTCATAGCCGAGCAGATGGGATATGTGTGGGTCTATCTCCCCAATGGTTCACGAGTGGACAAGCCATTTCTTAATGTCTCCAAGGCTGTACTTACCTCTCCATGGGCAGGAGATGAGAGGGGTTTCCTGGGAATTGCCATGCACCCTGATTTCCGGCACAATGGAAAGTTCTATGTCTACTATTCTATCTATGCCAAAAAGGCAGAGAAGATAAGAATATCTGAATTCCACCTTTCTACAGACAACATGAACATGGCTGATCACAAATCTGAACGGTATTAGTATTACCAATGAGTGGTATAGATGTGCACATTCTATTGAGATGGCTCTTATGCCCCGTACACACGGTCGGACATTGATCGGACATTCCGACAACAAAATCCTAGGATTTTTTCCGACGGATGTTGGCTCAAACTTGTCTTGCATACACACGGTCACACAAAGTTGTCGGAAAATCCGATCATTCTGAACGCGGTGACGTAAAACACGTACGTCGGGACTATAAGCGGGGCAGTAGCCAATAGCTTTCATCTCTTTATTTATTCTGAGCATGCGTGGCACTTTGTCCGTCGGATTTGTGTACACACGATTGGAAATTCCGACAACAGATTTTGTTGTCGGAAAATTTTATAGCCCGCTCTCAAACTTTGTGTGTCGGAAAATCAGATGGAAAATGTCCGATGGAGCCCACACACGGTCGGAATGTCCGACAACACGCTCCGATCGGACATTTTCTATCAGAAAATCCGACCGTGTGTACGGGGCATTACAGTGTACCCACGCTGACAAAAAATTTCTAAGATAAAAATAATTTTAAAGTACCGATGTTAGGCTAGCATAGATAGAGAATAATTTCAGCCGTCAATTGTATTTTGGCATCCATTGACACCCGTGGCTGACAGAATATCTGAGATAGCCAAGCATCTGATTGGCTGTAGTCACTGTTTAACTTGACTACCTGAGATAGCAAAGCATCTGATTGGTTGCAATCACCCTTTGGCCCAGAATTTTCTGCTAGGTCCTTCATTTTTTTAGATCGAAGATTGCTGCCAGGGCCACACATGGCTTGAATTTTGGCCAGTTCAGCAGGAATTGGATGACAATTAAGCCATGTATGGCATTGGTCTTTAAGTTGGTTACCTGTGGAGCTTTTAAATTCTGGAGTTAGGCAATACATATAGAGCCTTGTATTCTCCTCAAGTCAAGATTAAGCCCCACTCCTTCCTGATGCTAAGCAATGCTCTGTCATTCAAATGATATAACTTCATTGGGTAGTGGGGGCCGTGGCATTTAGCAGGTAGATCACATGGGACAGTGCTTATTGCTGGGCAAAGGATTGGTCTCGAATTGAATCCAAGAGGTTCTACAGGGTGCCGGATGAATTCCTAAACTGATACAGGCACTTTCCTGGAAATTAAAGAAAATTAATGTGTTATTACATTAGAAATATATTAAGCCAGGTTAGGTTCACTGACTGAAATGTATTACACCTTGGCTTCCTATCCTTCTTAGGGTCTCTATTGGAGAGATCTCTAATTAGAGTGTGCATGCTACAGCATGGTGTCTCTAATAGGAACAATACAATTCCCTTATTATGTACAGTGCCTTGCAAAAGTATTCACCCCCCCCCCCTTGGCATTTTTTGTGTTTTGTTGCCTCACAGCCTGGAATTAACATGGATTGTTTGAGGGTTTGCATCATTTAATTTACAGAACATGTCCACAACTTTGAAGATGTTTGTTTTTTTTATTGTGAAGCAAACAACAAATAGGACAAAATAAGAGAAAAAGTCAATGTGCATAACTATTCACCCCCTAAAGTCAATACTTTGTAGAGCCACCTTTTGCGGCTATCACAGCTCCAAGTCACTTTCGATAAGTCTCTATGAGCTTGCCACATCTTACCACTGGGATTTTTGCCCATTCCTCCTTGCAAAACTGCTCCAGCCCCTTCAAGTTGGATGGTTTGCGCTTGTGGACAGCAATCTTTAAGTCTGACCACATATTTTCTATTGTATTGAGGTCTGGGCTTTGACTAGGCCATTCCAACACATTTACATGTTTCCCCTTAAACCAGTGGTCATCAACCCTGTCCTCAGGGCCCACTAACAGGCCAGGTTTTATGTATTACCTTGCAGAGATGCAGACTAGAATACTGCGATCACTGAGCAGCAAATTATATAATCTGTGATGTTTTTCAGTTATCTTGCAAACCTGACCTGTTAGTGGGCCCTGAGGACAGGGTTGATGACCACAGCCTTAAACCACTGAAGTGTTGCTTTAGCAGTGTGGTTGGGGTCATTGTCCTGCTAGAAGTTGAATCTCTGTCCTAGCCACAAATCATACACAGAGTGGTACAGGTTTTGCTCAAGAATATCCCTGTATTTAGCACCATCCATCTTTCCCTCAACTCTGACCAGTTTCCCAGTCCTGACTGCTGAAAAACATCCCCACAGCATGATGCTGCCACCACCATGTTTCACTGTGGGGATGGTGTTCTTTGGGTGATGTGTTGGGTTTGCGCCAGACATAGCGTTTTCTTTGATGGCCAAGAAGTTAAATTTTAGTCTCATCAGACCAGAGCACCTTCCTCCTTACATTTTGGGAGTCTCTCACATGCCTTTTCGCAAACTCAAAACGTGCCATTTTGTTTTTTTCTGAAATGAATGGCTTTCTTCTGGCCACTCTGCCATAAAGCCCAACTCTGTAGAGCGTATGGCTTATTGTCGTCCTATGTACAGATACTCCAGTCTCTGCTGTGGAACTCTGCACCTCCAGGGTTACCTTAGGTCTCTATGCTGCCTCTCTGATTAATGCCCTCCTTGTCCGGTCCGTGGGTTTTGGTGTGTGGCCGTCTCTTGGCAGGTTTGCTGTTGTGCCCATGTTCTTTCCATTTGGTTATGATAGATTTGATGGTGCTCCTAGGGATTATCAAAGATTTGGATATTTTTTTATAACCTAACCCTGACTTCATAACAACATTGTCCCTTACTTGTTTGGAGAGTTCCTTGGTCTTCATGGCAGTGTTTGTTAGTGGTGCCCCTTGCTTAGGTGTTGCAGCCTCTGGGGCCTTTCAAAAAGGTATGTATATGTAATGACAGATCATGTGACACTTAGATTGCACACAGGTGGACATCATTTCACTAATTATGTGACTTCTGAAGGTAATTAGTTGCACCAGAGCTTTTTTAATTAAAAAAATTAAAAAGGCACCATCATATTTCTTCTTTTTTTCACAATATACATTTTTATTGAAAGATTTTAGAGAATACAAGCATGAAATTAATACAAATAGTATCATAGGAAATAAAATGTACAAGGGAAACATATAAAATTGGGTTAGTTAAACATGTATTAACATATTAGGATAAGATGATCTACATGGAGGCGACATTTAACTGAATAAACCTCTTTGGGACAAAAAAAAAGGGGAGGGGGGAGCTATAGAATACATTTTAATGGCATGAAAGATCAGATATATTTAAATAAACCACGTGACATGGTGAGATGAAAATGGCAACCGCTTCAAGTGCCACACATTTCTACCACATTCTGAGAAACCTGGCATTATAATTCTGGGCAAGAAAGTTATCAATTTTGAGAACTGTACAGTCCCTCGAGTATTACAAGGTACAGCAACTAATCACTCAATGAGAGATAAATCTGGACTGGAGTAATCTTTCTTGGATCTGACTTCAGGATTCAAAAATCTCATTACTATATCCACATTTGTATACGCAAAACTGATATTTCACTTTTGTGTATATTCTGTACACTTGTGTCCTGAATCATCTACTGAGTTCTATCAAACAAAAATGTTTTATTTAGTTTTGAACAAAGGAAAGAAATAGCAAACCGAAGTTTTTTTGTGTGTGTCTCACTGAGAAGATTTATCGTACTTTTGGTCCTAGAGAGCATCACCGCGACTCCAAGTAAGGGAAAATCCAAAATTGTGAGTTGCCAGAGAATCATGAATAGATGGGCATCTTCTAATTGGGACACTTGTTGGATGATGCTATGACTTAGGTTCACTGCAAATGTTACAGTATAACTGTACAGTCTTCCTTTGATCCTCCAACAACTATGTAGTGCAAGGGCCTGCCTGATTGAACACAAAGGGTACACCGTCTTTAAACTCATGAGCATTTTTGAAGGTCCACAGAATTGTGTCCTCAGCACCCAGTGTTCACATGGTCATGTTAACCTTACATCATTTTCCAAGCTTTACCAAATACTACTATTGATGTCAATGTAAAGGCGCTGCAAACGCACCACAAAAAAACCCTATGGCATATACAGTATATTTCAAATGCATTTAGAAAGTGTTACTTGCCAATATAATAACAGAAAAAATCATACACTAGAAAGCCAACACAAAGGGTGCGTCTGGCAAGTGTTTTTTAACGTGATGCGAAAGTGAGAAAAACACGCCGTTAATGCGTCTTAACCCATTGGACGCTCAAATTTCTTTGCAATGTCTAAATGAGCCGAAATGAATTGAATAGTTTAGGTAGGTCCTCATATTACATTGTTTTGGTAAATCTAAAGTTGGTTGTAAAAAGATTGTTCAGTCAGATTGTAATGTTTATGATAAGCTTAATGTGGAATTCCAGGCTAGAACTAACTGAAGCTTAAAACGGCTCCCGCTCCCCTTCTAACACCTATACTAACTAACCTGAAGAAGAAGATGCATGTACTTGCCTATTCTCAGAGTGGTCTGGTCCAGTCACGTTATCAGCTCCCAGTGGCTGGCTTCAGGGGAGAGGAGGGGCAGCCAACAATGGATGTCCCATAGTAAGCCTATGTTTTCTGGCTCTCTCTCCTCTCCCCTGAAGCTGGCCACTGTGAAGTGTGGCCCACCCCTAGTGCCCTGAGAATAGGTACTGTAAGTATATGCATTGACTTCTGTTGATCAGGACTTTTGGGAAACTTTAATTTGATCAGCGGCTGCAGGACAAAAACTAAGTAACATTATCTGTTGGGGACACCACCAACCCATTTTTTGGAAGTCTCTCTCTCTTAGATTTTTAATCTAATTTACATAGAATGTAGCATAATATGTGAGAATATTCCTATGCAGCACAAGGAAAGAAACTTCATAATGAGTTGACAAGGGTAATTTCTAAACTGCAGTCAGGAGATACAAGAAGGCTGTGGTTTATTCCGTTTACCTGCTTTCATCTGTAACTGAGATATCAATTTTAGTTAGACTTATCCTATAAACAGAGAATAAGTGCAGGTTCTCCCCCTATGAGGCACCCCTTGTCTCCGCTGCTGACTTTCGAACATTGTGTGTTGTCTCCACACCCTACCCACTCCCCATTATAACCTCCTTTAGACACTACAGAACCAAGTATCTTTTATCATGCTAAGTAATTTGAATGGAATGTGTTAATAAATACAAGAAAGGCAGTAAAATAGATCCCATGCAGTCAGCAACAAAACACCCTCTCCCCCAGCAACAACAGATTCTTGCCAGCAACAATAGACCCCCCCCAACAATAACAATAGATCCCCCAGCAACAACTGATCCCCCAGCAGGCAGCAAAATAGACCCCCCCCCCAACAGTAGTCCCCCCAGTAATATAAGCCACACAAAACAGAAGATCCCCACCAGCAACAATAGATAACCCAAGACCCCCTTGCCAACACAAATTGTACATTAGGTGCTAGAGGTGCCAAAACTATGTACCACCGAGTTTCCGCTGAAAAAAAAAAACCTCTGCCTAAATATTACCATCAGCTTTTAGCTTTTCGGGAACAAGCTTTTTTTTTTTTTTTTTCTCCAGTTTTGTAGCATTATACATACTGGAGCATAGCTTGCAACCCCAGCAGCTGAGGATCAGCAGATTGTAAGAAAACGTTTGCCTTTATCTCATCTGGTATTTGGTAAGTGTGCAGTCTGATTTATTTGAGAAGGTAATCTGAGAGCAGGGATGTGATGAAACTGTTTCCATATTAATTGTCTGGCAAGATAGAATATATACTTTGTGGTGAAGAGTCTGACTATAGCATACAGGAAGGGGTCTGGACTAGGAGTTCAGCACGTACACACAGTGTTCTTCTGAATTCTGTGCTCGGGAAATCTCTACGCCTTGTAAACTGTGTACAGTACACAAAATACTCCATACAGGACATAATATGCTCTGTAAACATTATAACAATTGTACTGCATGGTTTCCATGATGCAAAGGACCAGCCATTTATATATAGTCCACAAGGTATTAGAATTAGTCATTGTATACAGAGTGGTATCATTCGGCTATTATGTAAAGTGTTCAAGAAAGGTAGAATCCATGACCCAGTTTGAAACATAACAGGTAAAGTGATAGACTAGACTCTCGTCATTAGCAGATATAAATGACCCATTACCAAATACCGCTTACAGTTAGATATACACTATATTGTCAAAAGTATTGGGACACCTGCCTTTACATGAACTTTATTGGCGTCTTAGTCCGTAGGGTTCAATATTGAGTTGGCCCACCCTTTGCAGCTATAACAGCTTCAACTCTTCTGGGAGGGCTGTCCACAAGGTTTAGGAGTGTGTCTATGGGAATGTTTGACCATTTTTTTCAGAAGCACATTTGTGAGGTCAGGCACTGATGTTATACAAGAAGGCCCGGCTCACAGTCTCCGCTCTAATTCATTGCAGTCGACCATTATAGCCTTAGGCCGGCTATACAAGATTCCTGCTGAACCGGTCGAGATTGGAACCATTAAAGGGCAGGCTAAATGTACCAACTTGGGTACAACCAGCCTGCTGGATTCACTTACGATTATCGGAAGCGGCTGCTATAGCTGCTAACAATAACATTGTCTTCTCCTGGTAAGGACGGCTTCCCCCGTGTCCCCCCCCCTGCCGGGAGAAGACAATGGCCTGGCAGGAGGGATTCCTGCATCAACACTGTCTGTGTTGATGGGGGAATCAAGCAAATTTATTTCCTGTAACCCGTGGTTGCAGGGAAAGAATTTGCTCCGTGTATGGCTAGCCTTAAAGCGGAGTTCCACCCAAAAGTGGAAGCTCGGCTTATCTGCTCCCCCCCCCCCCCCCGACATTTGCTACCTTTCGGGGGGTGGGGATACCTGTCAAAAACAGGTACTCAGAGTACCGTACACGCTCCCACTTCCGTCTAAGGGTGCCGCGGTGACCTTACGTCATTTACAGCCCCTCCTCCTTCCCCTGCTGCCTTCTGGGAGACACACACAGGTCCCAGAAGACAGCGGAACCATTCAGAAAGACAGCGCGACTCGCGCATGAGCAGTAGAAAACAGGCTGGAAGCTGCAAGGCTTCACTCCCAGCTTCCCTTGGTAAGTATGCTGGCGCCTGCACCGGAAGCCGATGGATGGGTCGGCTTCGGGTGCCGACATCACTGGCTCCCTGAACAGGGAAGTGTCCTTATATTAAAAGTCAGCAGCTACAGTATTTGTAGCTGCTGACTTTTAATTTCTTTTAATACAGGCTGGAACTCCGCTTTAAGCCAGGTACACACGGGCCGAATGTCAGGAGACTGTCGGACGTGCATGCTGGAAAACCAGCAGCCGATCGACTCCCAGTCAGCGCTCTCTGTCAATGGCAGAGAGCGCTGATCGGAGTGTTCTGGCGGGGGGGGCGTCCCCCTGTCAGAACACACCAGCTCAGCGGGGGAGATCGCTGAACTAACCTCACATGGTTGGTACAGCATCTCCAACCGGAGCTGTCATATTTTTTTCGTGCACCTCAGGTCTACCAGGCTTTAGACTTAGAAGCTGCCATTGATGACTTCCCACTCTGAAAATTCTATGTGCCTGGTTTTCATGGTCACTCTTTTGCTTCAGCGATTTGAGTAAGTACTCAAACAATTACAGTTGTACAGTTAAGGACTTGTGACTTCACTCTGACTTTCCTTACCTACATGTTTGTATTGGATCAGTAACTTGGAAAGTATTGAAACCAGATTTTCAGCAAGACAGCCAGGCAATTGGAATTTTCTGGAGTTAGCAATAGCAGCATCCATATTTCTCTCAGGAAAAGTTTACTTTAATAAGGTAATGATTACATCTGCCTCACATGCTTTAAATATTAAGAATTAAACATTTATTTAGGAGGAATATTTTAAAACTACAGGTACAGGACCATTTTAATTGCTGTCCCCAATAAATGTGTAGAGTGGAGGTCATGGAAAACTGGATGGAATGCAGGCCAGAAAGGCTGAGAATGTGACGTGATTAAGGTAACAGATGACTATGGAATATGAGATGTAACATAGACGTGCCAGACTGTGGCAGGTTTTGACTTTATTCCATCCGCCAACACAGAAACCTGAGGGTGAAGGGAGAAAACTGAGTGCCAACGCTACGTATACTGTATTACTATGAATATTCTAGCTATATTAGATAATTTTTTGCCGACAATACAAAATGTTCAGTGTATTACTAATAACCTTTATAAACCAGTGGGATAGCTCTGTAAAGAACATTAAATATGGGGGTTCAACATTTCAGAAAGTTTCTGTTCATACCATAGAAGACTTGGCATGCATTCCTGAGAAAAGGAATGTGGCTACATGGTTTTCAATGTAATGGTCCAGTGGGATATTATATGTAGTTTGTGGCTAACAGTCTACTTGCAGTAGGCAAGTGATAGTTTGAAGGATAAATATGGCCTCAGCTGACTGTAAACAAAGTGCTGGATGAATATAGAAATACATGTACCCTCTTTAGGATGCTTTTCACATTTCAATATGCCCTGTATCCTATTGTAACGCTACCCCCAGGACAGTGGCGGCTGGTGCTCAAAATTTTTTGCAGCCTCACTGTACCATCAATCGCAGCCACTGTGCCATCAAACGCAGCCACTGTGCCCATCAATTGCTGCCACTGTGCCATCAAACAGCAGACACTGTACCATCAAATGCAGCCACTGTGTCATCAAACGCAGCCACTGTGCCCATAAATTGCTGCCACTGTACCATCAAACACAGCCACTGTGCCATCAATTGCCGCCACTGTGCCCATCAATTGCCGCCATTCTGCCCATCAAACGCAGCCACTTTGCCCATCAAACACAGTCAGTGTGCCATCAAACGCAGCCACTGTGCCCATCAATTGCTGCCCCTGTACCATCAAACGCAGCCACTGTGCCCATCAATTGCTGCCATTGTGCTATCAAATGCAGCTACTGTGCCCATCAAACGCAGTCACTGTGCCATCAAACGCAGCCACTGTGCCCATCAATTGCCGCCACTGTGCCATCAAACGCAGCCACTGTGCCCATCAATTGCCGCCACTGTGCCATCAATTGCCGCCACTGTGCCATCAATTGCCGCCACTGTGCCCATCAATTGCCGCCACTGTGCCCATCAAACGCAGCCACTGTGCCCATCAAACACAGTCACTGTGCCATCAAACGCAGCCACTGTGCCCATAAATTGCCGCCCCTGTACCATCAAATGCAGCCACTGTGCCCATCAATTGCCGCCACTGTGCTATCAAACACAGCTACTGTGCCCATCAATTGCCACCACTGTACCATCAAATGCTGCCACTGTGCCATCAAATACTGCCACTGTGCCATATCAAATGCTCCCACTGTGCCATCAAATGCTGCCACCGTGCCCCATCAAATGCTCCCACTGTGCCATATTCAATGCTCCCACTGTGCCCCATCAAATGCTCCCACTGTGCCATATCAAATGCTGCCAGTGTGCCCCCGCCCACCGCCTGCACTTACTCTGTCTTGGTGGGACAGCCCCTCGATGCTCCTCGATGTCTTCTCCCGTTCTCCGCTATGAATGGATGCATGAGGCATCCATTCACAGAGCCTGTCGTTTCAGCCAATCAGGTGACGGGTAACAGATCCGAGCACCTGATTGGCGGATAGGCGGTTTAGTGTTAGGAAAGCGAATATTCATTCACTTTTCTAACACAGCTGAGTGACCTGCAGGCGCCCAGCATGGTGCTCGTAGGTCACCTTTTTTGACGCCTATTAGAGCCTATGGCTGTAATTCAGGTGCCCGGTGCCCGAAAAGGGGCCGGGCGCCTGAACAGGGGGTGGCAGCGGCAGCATAAATAGATTCATGCAATGCATGAATCTATCTATTGGTGAGAGAGGGGGTGGCGCCCATGCGCCCTTATGGACGCACAGCCACTGCCCCAGGAGCTGCTAAGTAAATTGCCAGGATCCCTTTTTACAGTAGTTTCCTCGCAGCCATACACACAACTCAAATCACCCTTCAGCTCCTAAACCAGTTCAGGGGTATGCCTTTTTTCTGGTGTTTTAATAAGAACTCTGACATGTAATGTGTCTTGGTAGGATACTCCAGTAAACCTTAGCAATGATTTGAGGACACTAAATTTTCTCTTGTAGAACCGTGAGCCAAGTCCTTGTACAAGAAAATTATGGAATGAGCTTTGTGTTAGCAACCTGAGGATATTACTCTTCCTCTCTGGACAGTCTGAGCAAAGTCCTTTCACTAAGAATTAAATAGACTGAGCTCTTCAGGACACCAGATACAATGTCCCCTTTAAACCCGCTGACTCTAGCATAAGAATGATGGCCACAGCACACAGTCCCTAGGATCTCTCTCACCGATCTGTACTCACTAATGTCCTTGGAAAATTGGTTGCCTCCTTCCAATATCCTCCACACACTTTCACCCCATGGTACCAGACTAGATTCTCAGATGACAGTCCCTCCTTCAGCATAAGCAACTCTCAGCAAAGTAGGCCTCCAGTTAGCCCATCTGTGGCCTCGACAACCCGCAGGCACATGACAGAATGTCCTAGCTGGCTAACAGCCCCCCTAGGCTGTGATCTCCTCCTCAGGGAAAAACACCTGGCTGCTCTCAGTCTCAGAGTATTTATACAGACTCCCAGTCACCATCTGGGCCCTTTTCACTGGGGATTGGCCAGGGCTGCATAAATATTTAGTTGCTGACTAGACTCCTTCTGCCCACTAACTTCCAGAACAATTCAGGACAACCAGGGGGAAGCAGTCAATCCTGCAGCCACTGAAACACAGAACAGAACAATCAAACACAGCCTCACTGATTACATGCCCATCAATTAAATGCAGCTTCACTGGATACAGTGAACCAAAACTAAATTTACCTAATCCTAGTATCTACCTAGGAGGGTGCTAGTCCATATTACCGGCAGTATAGAATAGTCAGAATTGCATGTACTAAATACTGCAGGCAGCATAGAAGACGCAGAGTATCATGTACTCAGTACTGCAGGTAGCATAAAAGACATAGAATGCCATGTACCCAATACTGTATTAGGCATAGATGGAATAAAATGCCAAGTACTCTTTACTGCAGACAAGATAGAAGGCATTGAATGACATGTACCCAGTACTGCAGGCAGCAGATTGGACAGATTCATGGTGGTGCAGGTATTTGATAGTTTCTCTCCTGAACCCATTGTAGAAAATGAAATTTATAAAAAGTGAATGACCCTTCAGTCCAGTAGACCTCTTTCTGTCGTTCATTATGTGTTGTTTGCTTGGCCACTTTCCTCTATAATGTTTGGTGAATGATGTGCACTTTTGTAGAGTAGCCTGTCCAGGATTTTCTTAACCTTGTTCCCTGCCAACGTTCAATAAAGGAACATTTTGATTTGTAAACATAAGCCTTCTTGCTGGAAATCCGTGTACACGGGCCTTAGCCATGCACTCCACCATTCCATTTCTTCTTTCAGAGGTAATCGAGAGGCAAAAAAGAGTTCAGTATGCATACATACTAGTGTATATTCTGTACATTACATAGTGACCACATCCTATCATTTGTCTGTACTTTCAGAATAATCCTAGAAGTGACAGAACCAGCATCCAACCACAATGGAGGACAAATACTATTTGGAATCGATGGATACCTATACATCTTTACTGGGGATGGCGGAAGAGCTGGTGATCCATTTGGAGATTTTGGCAATGCCCAAAACAAGTAAGTACAGAACATTAAAGCCAAACTTCAGGCGAGCTGTAAGTACAACTAGAATTACATTAAGAGGAATGTATGTATTTATTAATGGTACTTATTTAATGGTTCAATTTATGCAGCACTTTCCATATACAGTATATTGTACATTCACATCAGGAATGTTTTTTTTTTTTTACCTGCCAAATGATAATTCTGTGCAGCTGCTTTTGTGATCTAGATACATCTATTAGACGGCACATATCTCTGTCCTCCATTGCTGCAGCAGCACAGCTTGATTAAGAACAAATCCCCAGCCAGCTGATTGGACAATAAAGAAGTGGCAGCACAGCAATGAATTATCGCTCTACTTTCTCAGCATGCTTAATGTCAGTATATGTGCACTCCAGTAGAGCCTAATTGGCAGTTGGTGCTGGCTTTCCCCCTCCCAGTTTAGTGTAGCTGTGCAGTATATTACAAGGACGCTAATATCAAGAAAAACCCAGTGCATAGTAGTGCATGTATTATACTGTAGAAATATATACAAGCAGGAGAGTGAATATGTAGCTTATAATTTTAATGGGCTGACTAAATACATTTCCGTGTTACGTTTTCAAGGATACCTCGTTCCCTTCATCAGGCATTTTGCCCTAAAGATAAATGATAACAGATGTACCAATCATCAGTGCATCGACACTGGTGCGACATTTGCTCTGACTTTGGAGCACTTGTCACATCAGAAGTCGGATCCCCATTCAATGCAATGAAACCGTTCTAATCGGTGCAACTTGAGTCGCTCCGACTTAGAAAAAGGTTCCTGCACTACTTCTGGTCAGACTTTGGTATGACTTGCATTGACTTCTGTTAAAGAAGTTGCATGCAAGTCATGCCGAAGTCGCTCTGGGCTCCGACTTCAAAGTCGTGCTGGGCTCCGACTTCAAAGTCGTGCTGGGCTCTGACTTCAAAGTTGCGCTGGGCTCCTACTTCAAAGTCGTGCTGGGCTCCGACTTCAAAGTCGTGCTGGGCTCTGACTTCAAAGTCGTGCTGGGCTCTGACTTCAAAGTCGCGCTGGGCTCCTACTTCAAAGTCGTGCTGGACTCCGACTTCAAAGTTGTGCTGGGCTCTGACTTCAAAGTCGCGCAGAAGTCACGGGCTGTGTGAAATCGGGATGAGGAGAAAATGTAATGTTCAGGTAAAACCTTAAAAAAAATCAGCACACGGGGCGTTAATCCAAAGTTCCTTGTGCTGGTGTCAGTTGTACTATGCCCGCCCTTTCCGCCCCCCTCCTCCATTGATAGAAGCCATATTATCCAGTAGCTTCCATGAATGAAAAGCAATCTATGAATGGAGGGCGGCGGATAAATAAAGGTCCACCTCCTACATTCATAGAGCACTTTTGCTCCACACAAAACAAATAATGTAGCAGGAGGTATAGTAGGTACTAAATGTGCCTCCGTACATGAACATGGAGGATAATAGAATAACTTTATTGCACTGACATTTTGGGGAGTCACAGGCCCTTTGAGAAAGATGGGCTCTGAGTGACTCACCGAAATGTTGGTGCAGTAAAGTTATTATATTATCTTCCTTGTTTATCTGTGGAAGTCCTTTGAGCGCCTACTATACCTGTTGCTATATCTACAGTATGTGTGTATAGATAGATAGATAGATAGATAGATAGATAGATAGATAGATAGATAGATAGATAGATAGATAGATAGATAGATAGATAGATAGATAGATAGATAGATAGATAGATAGATAGATAGATAGATAGAGAGATAGATATAGATATAGATATAGATATAGATATAGATATAGATATATATATATGTAGGGGACCAGTACACATCAAGTGATAATATATATAACTTATGTTCATCTCAACACAAAAAGCTCATTCCACCAATTTAATAAATTGGTCTTCTGAGACAAACTGACATTTAGATTTTTTTCCCCCAACAGATCCTCTCTTTTAGGCAAAGTCCTAAGGATCAATGTCACTGGCAATGACAAGGGACCTCCCTACCGTATACCACCTGACAACCCCTTCCTGCGAGAACCCACAGCGCGTCCAGAGGTATATGCCTATGGGGCCAGAAACATGTGGCGCTGCTCAGTGGACAGAGGTGATCCAGTCACTGGGAAAGGACGGGGGCGGATTATCTGTGGTGATGTTGGACAGAACAAGTTTGAGGAGGTGGATCTCATCCAGAAGGGTGGCAATTATGGTTGGAGAGCCAAGGAGGGATTTTCCTGTTATGACAAGAAGCTATGCAACAACGCATCTCTGAGTGAGTCACCAAACAACATGACTGTTAATGGAAACCTGAATGATGAAATCCTGAGCCCATTGCCGACCTCCTTTACAAATGCTAGTTGCTTGACTACTTCTGGTTTCAATACATTGACAGTCACTGACTAAGAGCAAACTCTTCAGAAGTCTTGATTTACATGCTTGTTTAGGTCAGTGTCTCAGAAAGTAATGCAACAAAAGACTCAGTAGCCAGGCAATTAGCATTTTCAGAAACAAAGATCAGCAATGGCAACCTCCAAACACTTAGGAGGCTATTTACTAAAACTGGTGCATACAGAATCTGGTGCAGCTGTTAATAGTCACCAATCAGCTTCTAACTTCAGCTTGTTCAATTAAACTGTGAGAATAAGCCTCCGTTCACATCGGCGCGATTTGACATGTCAAATCGCATGCCAAATCACAGCCTACTGCCGGAAACGGCATTGTCCCAGTGTGACGCCGACTTTGCGGCGCCGCACCGATTTCCAAAAGTAGTTCCTGCACTACTTTTGGCGACTTTGGGGGTGATTTCAATAGACATCTGTGCATGAACCCGCACAGATGTCTTTCAAATCGCCCCCGAACTCGGATTCAAATACAAAACACGCACAATATCAAACCCGCGTTTAGTGTAAACGAGGGCTGAAACCTGGAAGCTGATTGGTGACTATGCACAGCTCCACCGGAGAAATCCCTACATCTACATCACTTGTGTGGATGTTGGGATCTGTGAGTTTTCTTTCATTCAACCTGCTGGTTGAACAAAAAAAAACTCTACTTGTATACCCTGCCAAAATGTCATTCAGTTAGGGTTTGCTCCTGCTTTATTTGGGTAACTCTATTTTTATTTATTCATTAAAGTTTCTTGAGTTTCTACTGATCCTCTGTGAATGTGGTCTGGTTATTGTTGAATTAAAGGTTATAACCAAACTCACATCAAAGATAAACTGAGTGAACTTTCGGTCTTTAGAACAGTGGTAATATTTACCAGACAGCACTTAGATTGCACATTATCATCTGTCATACAGAGATACAATGTTATCGTTCCAAAGTCTGCAACATATTACACAGTGATACCGGTAGGAAGGAACAATGAATTTAATGAGGATTTTGAAATAAGCTTTGCATGTGCCAATATTTCTTGTTCATCATATTCTAATCCTAATACTTTTCTCATAGTATTGATTCAGAAGAAAAAAAAACAGTTGCCAACAAATCATCACAATGAGCAACAATTTCCTTCTTCATTGTGTCAGTGAAAATCAGGTTAATTCTTTGTATCAGCCCCTCTGATGAAGCCTACTCACAACAGATTTTATTTCCAGTAAATAAAGGCAGCCAATCCACATTTACACTATATTGTCAAAAGTATTGGGAGGCACATGAACTTTAATGGCATCCCAGTCTTTGTCCGTAGGGTTCAATATTGAGTTGGCCCACCCTTTGCAGCTATAACAGCTTCAACTCTTCTGGGAAGGCTGTCCACAAGGTTTAGGAGTTTGTCTATTTGACCATTCTTCCAAAAGAGCATTAGGGAGGTCAGGCGTTGACGTTGGATGAGAAGGCCTGGCTCGAAGTCTCTGCTCAAATTCATCCCAAAGGTGTTCTATCGGGTTGAGGTCAGGACTCTGTCCAGGCCAGTCAAGTTCCTCCACCCCAAACTTACTCATGCATGTCTGTATGGACCATGCTTTGTGCAAGGGTCCATCCCCAAACTGTTCCCACAAAGTTGGGAGCATTAAATTGTCCAAAATGTCTTAGTATGCTGACACCTTAAGGCCCCTTTCACACTGGGGCGGTTTGCAGGCGTTATTGCGCTAAAAATAGCGCCTGCAAACCTCCCCTAAACAGCCTCCGCTGTTTGTTCAGTGTGAAAGCCCGAGGGCTTTCACACTGAAGCGGTTCGCTGGCAGGAGAAGAAAAAATCTCCTGCAAGCCGCATCTTTGGAGCGGTGAAGGAGCGGTGTATTCACCGCTCCTTCACCGCTCCTACCCATTGAAATCGATGGGACAGCGCGGCTATACCGCGGTAATACCGTGGCTATAGCAGCGCTATACGAGGGGTTTTAACCCTTTTTCGGCCGCCAGCGGGGGGTTAAAACCGCACCGCTAGCGGCCGAATACCGCGGTAAAACAGCGCTAAAAATAGCGCTGTTTTACCGCCGACGCCCCCCACTGCCCCAGTGTGAAAGGGGCCTAAGAGTTCCCTTCACTGGCACTAAGGGGCCAAGCCCAACCCCTGAAAAACAACCCCACACCATAACCCCCCTCCCCCCCCACCAAATGATTTGGGCCAGTGCACAAAGCAAGGTCCATAAAGACATGGACTTGCAATAAATTGTGGTTTCCAATAGCCACCTTTAATGCTAGTGCACACCAAAGACAAAAGGGGGCAATTGTCACATGGTCCAGTCGTCTGCTGAATCGCCAGCTGTCATGATGGAATATGCACAAAGGGGTAGTAAAGTGTTGAGTTTGCTGAATGCTTTAAAAAACACTACCTGCCGCACCTGAAGGCTTTTGATATTATGCTACCTGTTAGGCCCCTTTCACACTGGGGCGGTAGCTGGCGTTGGCGGTAAAACAGCGCTATTTTTAGCGCTGTTTTACCGCGGTATTCGGCCACTGGCTGCCGAAAAAGGGTTAAAACCCCTCATATAGCGCGGCTATAGCCGCGGTATTACCGCGGTTTAGCCGCGCTGTCCCATTGATTTCAATGGGCAGGAGCGGTTTAGGAGCGGTGAATACACCGCTCCTTCACCGCTCCAAAGATGCGGCTCGCAGGAGATTTTTTCTTTTCCTGCCAGCGCACCGCTTCAGTGTGAAAGCCCTCGGGCTTTCACACTGAACAAACAGCGGAGGCTGTTTAGGGGCGGTTTGCAGGCGCTATTTTTAGCGCAATAACGCCTGCAAAACGCCCCAGTGTGAAAGGGGCCTTAATGTAAATAGCGGGCCTTCTCCACTGGTTAAAGCCTGTCTGTAAAAAAGTAAGGCTGGTCATAAATGAACAGATTCCCCCATCCACACATGCAAAGTGGATGAAGGAATCCTCCCTGCTGTGCTATTGTATTCTGACAGCGGGGACTCCTCTGCCATCAGAATACACTGATCAGTGCTGCAGCTCCTAATAGAGCGACAACTTTCCAACACTCCTGATTGACTTCTGTTGAGTGGGATCAGGCATAGATGGATCAAAATTCTGTAGGTCCCTGCTGAACTGGCCAAATTTCAATCCATCTATTGCCAACTTTCCAGGAATAAAAGCATTGATATTTAGCCATCCAATAAACTCCGCTATCTTCAAGACATAGGCTTGTTGAAGAATCTTCAGCACCCAGCACATTACAGGAGTGTTGGATGCCTGCGCCCCCTGCTGTGCTCTGTGATATCATGCACCAGCTCCTACTTCATGTATGTGACTAGTATTGATAAGGATGGATGTCACAACATTTATGCACACTCCTTCTCCTGCTTTTTCTTTTTTTTTTCCTGGATAGAGGCGGAAAAGTTTAAATTTCTTGTTCTGGTGTCTCCAGAACTAGAAATGAACGGGAGGGGGGGGGGGGGATAGTGCTAGAAACAGGTAGGTACAATACATTTTCAGACATTCTAACCCTTCCTCACTCTACTAAAAATGTGCTTTAGTGCTGGTTCACACTAGTGTGATTTCTGATACCACTTGAGTCGCAGAGAATTGCATGACAAGGGAAATCACATTATATTCAAGGGTAACTGTTCTCATCAATGCGACTTAGCATGGTGCTATTTTGGAAAAAGTTCCTGTACTACTTTGGTGCAATTTACAGTAGGATCTGGCCCCATAGAATATGCAAAAATGCAGCATCAAAGTCGCAATCGCACTGAAAATCAAAAAAAATTGCATTGCAGTAGTGTGTACCGAACATTAGACTGGCTACCAGCTGGGGAGATTTCCCATTGCTTCCAGTACAGACCAGAAGTGATGGGTGATCTTCTCAACAGGGACACAGATAGCATAAAGTATGACAGAGGCTCTAACCATTCCAAAACAAAGTATGACAGAGGCTCTAACCATTCCAAAAAAGTATGACAGAGGCTCCAACCATTCCAAAAAAGTATGACAGAGGCTCCAACCATTCCAAAAAAGTACGACAGAGGCTCAAACCATTCCAAAAAAGTATAACAGAGGCTCTAACCATTCCCTGCTCAATCATAAAATAAAGTGTCTTGTTTAGAGTTATGCCCCGTACACACGGTCGGACTTTGTTCGGACATTCCGACAACAAAATCCTAGGATTTTTTCCGACGGATGTTGGCTCAAACTTGTCTTGCATACACACGGTCACACAAAGTTGTCGGAAAATCCGATCATTCTGAACTCGGTGACGTAAAACACGTACGTCGGGACTATAAACGGGGCAGTGGCCAATAGCTTTCATCTCTTTATTTATTCTGAGCATGCGTGGCACTTTGTGTGTCGGAACAGGCCACACACGGTCGGAATTGACGCGATCGGATTTTGTTGTCGGAAAATTTTATCTCCTGCTCTCCAACTTTGTGAGTCGGAAAATCCGATGGAAAATGTCCGATGGCGCCCACACACGGTCGGAATTTCCGACAACAAGCTCCGATCGGACATTGTCCATCGGAAAATCCGACCGTGTGTACGGGGCATTAGGCTTTAACATATTTTTAGCACTGAAACCCCAATGACAGTGTCAGGAACAGAAGGGTGTTCAGCTAGTGGATGCTTGGCTGACTTTGACTATGGGTAGCTTTAGGGGTGAAAGCTTCATTATGTACACTGAACCCTGGTACACCTTCCTTCCAATATTATCACAGGTAGGATGATTTTAAAGGTTGCACAGATCTTTGAACAGCTGCAAATGTACTACATTATTTAGTTAGCACGGCTGCAGCATACAGTACAGCTAAGGGCCCACTGAAATCACACAGCTTGCATTATTGTGGGCATTACATGTGTGTCCTGGTGTGCATTGTGCACACACGCTGCTATGCACTGCAATGCCTTATTAAAACAAATTGCAATGCTTGCTATTATTATTATTTTTTTCAACTTAAACGTGATTCATATGCATTGCAGCATGTTGGGATGCTAAGCAAAAATGCAAATTGTCCTACTTTTTTTTAAGCACATTGGTGTGAACCAGTGGTCTCCAAACTGTGGCCCGGGGGCCAGATGTGGCCCTTTGGTTTCTTTTATCTGGCCCTTGGGGCACTATTCCTCCTTTTGACACCAACAATGGGGGCATAATTCTTGCCACTGACACAAGCAATGGAGGATTATTCCTCCCACTCACACCAATGATGGGGTACTATTCCACCCACTAACACCAATGATGGGGCACTATTCCTCCACTGACACCAATGATGGGGCACTATTCCTCTACTGACACCAATGATGGGGCGCCATTCCTCCCACTAATACCAACAATGGGGCACTGTTTACTCCTACTGACACAAGGACATTTTTTACTTCCACTGGCCACAGTCCGGCCCCCCTAAAATCTGAAGGACAGTAAACTGGCCCTGTGTTTAGAAAGTTTGGAGACCCCGGGTGTGAATTAAAGCCCTAGCACATTAAGCCTGGCACACATGATGAGATTATCGAACGAATGAGCATCCTTCTTCTTTTTTTTTTTTACATACTAGTCTCCATATTAAAAATTAAAAGGTCCTAAAATTACAAAAATTCTCATACAACAGAAAAATGTTTTGGAAGTGATGTAATGTATTGTATTTGTTTATGAAAATCGAATGCTTTGATATCATACCAGAAAAATCTTCATGTTTGTCCCTTCGGATAATTTCAGATGAAAGCTGATCATATGATCGATTCGAAAGCGATATTTTTTGTATGATTTTCTGATCGTGTGTACTAGGCTTAAAGTGGAAGTTTAGGAACAAACTAACTATTTCTACTCTATGCCACATTCTAAGACTAATCCATCTAGCCCTGTAAAGCACAAATCGCTGTACTTACCTGTTCTTCAGTCGCTCTGGTCCAGGCTCCAGCGGCGGATGCTGAGTGCAGCAGAGAACTGACAGCGGCTGCAAAATGCCTGGCAACTGGCATCACTCATAGAGTTACTATGGGGCTTCCGTCTGCTGCCTCTCCTGCACACGCCTACACAGTCGCCACTGACTCAGCGTGGGACCGGACCAGAGTGGCTGCAGGGCAGGTAAGTACAGCGATTTTTGCTTTACAGTGCCAGCTAGATTAGTCTTAGAACTTCCACTTTAAGGCATGTTTTTTGCCTTGTTCTTGCATTTGGACTGTGTTGGCCAACACCGTCCAACACTGTTGGTTTGAGCGAGCCATAAACTGCCCATCAATCATGTGTATGAAAAGTTGTTATTATGTATAAATAGATGTAAAAAGCAAGTGTGCTGCTAATGTGTTCAGACTTTGACAAGAGGCTCGTTGGCGATATCTCGGGTCGGGCTTTAAAACCTTCAAAGTCTCATCAGAGACAGGTGAATACCCTACCATGAATACCCCACACCTGTGCCTTATGTATAGTATTTGATGCAAGGATCATGGAAACTTACACCTCTGCTAAGTAATCTAAGAGCACCTTCAGACTGCCCCGCTGCACTTTTGCTAAAGCGCAGCTAACCTGTGGTTTTCGTGTGGGTTAGCTATGCTTTCCCATAGACTTCTGTGAGGTCCTGTGGTTTTGGTGCAGTTTCAGAAAGCGCTCAAAAATGCCTGCATGCTGCATCTTTGGTGCACTTTCTGAAATCATAGCAAAGCGCAGCAACACCGCACTGGGGCAGTGTGAAGCCGCCCATAGCATCATTAAACTGTGTATTTTAATCATTTTATATTAGTTTTGCTCTGTTCCTGTTTGCTACTCCAGCAATGTGTGACACCTCTAATCTTTCCATTTAAATTTTAGATGACATATTACCAATATATGCCTATCCACACTCCATGGGGAAGTCGGTCACTGGGGGTTACATCTACCGTGGATGTCAAATGCCTAACCTCATGGGGCGCTACATCTTTGGAGACTTCATGAGCGGGTGAGACCGAAACTCAGAACCATAACAGGCTGACATTAATTTATAATGCAGACTTTAAAAAAAAGATAATATGCAATCAGACTTATTTTAACACTTTTTAAACAAATATCACTACGAAAGACACAGTGGAGTAGATTTACTAAAGGCAAATAGACTGTGCACTTTGCAAGTATGTAGGCAGGTGCAGTCTACTTTCTCCACTGCAGGTGGCGCTCAACCACAGCGGCATAGAGGGGGGAGAGGAAGTCATGGTTTCCAGGGTCACTGAGGAAGTTATCCGATTGGATGCTGCCGTTCTATGTGAGACATCTTAGGTCGGGCATAGCCTATTTAAGGCCCCGGCTCCCAGGTTTGACATGCATTTGTGTTTGGGTAGGGACAGGTTACCCATCTGTCAGGGATAGTATTCGTGACAGTAAAGATTCAGATGAGAAGAGAAAGCTTAGGGCTCACAATCTCCTTGGACATCTTCCTGTTTGAGTATGAGAAAGAACAAACCCCCCCCATTCGTTTTGGTCTGAATGTAAATTCAGACACATTTTTGGATATTCAGAGATTTGGATGTATCCAAATCTTCAAATGAAATTAGTAATGAATTTTGTTGAAATTTGTTTTGTTTATTCGTTTTCTAATGTGTTCCAAATTTTTAGAGCGATTCAAATTCTATGTGAAGAATAGCTGGTTATTAAGGAGCGGGCCAGGATGCCGGTTGCTGCGTCCTTAACAACCGATGACTCATCAGCTGTCCCCTCCCTATTCAATTTTAAGGGAAATCCCATGCCCAACTTTTTTTTTTAAATGGCGTGGGGTCCCCCTCCAGAGCCCCCCCCACCACAAAGAAACTTGTCCCTATGTTGATGGGGACAAGGGCCTCTTCCCTACAACCCTGGGCAGTGGTTGTGGGGGTCTGTGGATGGGGGCTTACCAGAGCCCCCAGATCCCACCCCCCCATGTAAATGAGTATAAGGGGATTGAATAGCTAAGCGTTGGAGTTACCTAATGACGTCAGCGTGTGACCCCGCCCCCTTGTGACATCACCAACAGGGGCATGCTGGGTCAATGACATCATCAGCTGACTCCACCACTTAGCTTTTTAAGAAATGTCAGATGGAGGCGCAGGCAGTTGGCGGGGAGCCTTCGATGAGGCCGAAGGTTTTTGTTTTTTGGGTTTTTTTGGGATCCGGCGGTACGGGGAAGTTTTTTCTTTATTTTTTTAATACAAGAATTGTCAAAAACTTGTGTTGTGTCCTTATTCACTTTTTACACTTTTTTGGTGAATGGGTAGGCCATACTCATTCACATGGGGGAGGGGCGCGGATCTGTGGGCTTCCTTGTTAAAGGAGGGTTTTAAATTCCTCTAAGCCCCCCGCCCGCAGACCCCCACAGCCACTGCCCAGGGTTGTGGGGAAGAGGCCTGGTATGGTTTAGGAGGAAGGGGGAGCGATCACTCTTGGCCTGCCGGGCTGCATGCTCTAATAAGGGTCTTCTATTGCACATGTCTAGTGATACATGGGCCCTTGCCTCTCACAGGACATGTAATTGCCCTTTCTGGTGACACACATAGGACACTAAGCAAAATATGACATCCATATTAACTGTATTCATTATTTTCTTTGCTCAAGACGCCTGATGTCACTGAAAGAGGACAAGGATGGCCAGTGGCAGTACACAGAGCTCTGTATGGGACCAGCTCGGGACTGCAACTTTCCCAAACTCATCAATGGCTACTACCCTTATATTATATCATTTGGAGAGGATGAGGCAGGTAACATTGGGAGACAACATACTAGTACAAGTAAATGGAATATATACAGTGTATAAGACTGTAAATAGGTTAAAAATAGAGCAATAAAATGAATTGTGTGGCATGATAAGAAGAGTTGCCAGTATTAGATGTGTGGTGGCTAACTAGTCGTAACACTTACTTTGTAGTAATGTGGTCCCAGTTTCAGTCTCCACCAGAACACTATTTTCATGTAGGTTGATCTAATTTCTATGGGTTGCCTCTGGTTGCTACAGTTTTTTCTACCAGTCCTTTGGGCGGTGGTGGCCTGTCCATTAGGGGCGCACAGGCGCTGCCCCCCCATCCATGCGTCTGGACCCCTAATCTACATGCAGGGTGCCAGACACATGGATTCCAATGGGTTTTTTTTTTTTTTTGAAGCATGTGATTAGAACCATAGGCTTTAAAAAAGGGTGGGCTCCAGGCACAGAGCACTGAGCCCTGAGCCCACCCAGTTCTGTGACACTAGCGAATTAATATTCGCCATTGTCACACTGAATTCTCCTCCCAGCCAATCATTAAGCGGGTCCTGATATCCGTCACCCGATTGGCTGAAAAGACAGGTGATCCTATTGGCCGCCTAGAAGGAGGAGGAAGGAGGAGACGCACGGCCACCGTGAGGAGACTCACGAAAAGCAGCCGCCCGTCACCCGAAGGGAAGCGCTGCCTGCTTAAAGGGGGAAGGGTGGGTGGGGGGTGTGATTAACCTGACCGAGGGCAGGGGGCGCTGTGGGTGCATTGTTTGCCGCCCCCCCCCATAAATTAAAAAAAAACACCAGCCGCCATTGCCTTTGGGGGACTGATGTAAATAGCTCTAAGGAATTGATTTGCATGAAATAGATAATATTTAAGGGGACCTCTAGAAAAACCACTACATTACAGTATAAATATGCAACGTGAATAACTATTTAACCAAGTCTTGTTTCTGTTTTCGGGTGTATTATTTTGAAGAAATTGTCATTTCACATGATTTCAAGCCTGAAGGTTGTGTCTGGCATTGTTCTTTTTCATCCTTCTTAACAAATAACCAATGTGGCCAGAGCAAAACTGGAAATCTACACATATTCAGTACAGGCCATTTGCAGTATGTTAAAAACATACATGTGTTTAAAACCTTAATGATTTTTACCTGGAGGTTTCCCTTAAAGCGGAAGTAAACCCATCCATAAACTGTTTCTTTTCTGGCACGTGCCGGAAATGTAACACTCCCATTGGTTGTGCTCTCAACCAAACTGTCAAGCCATCCAATGGCTGGTGTCATAACTGATCACATGTGCAGCATCATGGCAGTTGTAGATTAAACAGAGGCAAAGATGGCAGCTTCCTTGGCTGAAAACGATAGGAGGGTTTACTTACACTTTAAAATATATTTTCAGATACAAATGCAAAGGTAAAATGAATGAAGACATACAGTACTTGCTTGCTGTCTATAGTCTAAGCTTGCTGTTGGTGCTGTCTCTAAATTAGGCCTATAGACAGAACAGGAAAAGAGGGCAACTGGTTCTATTAAGTGGTTAGTGGATTGGATTTTGTCATACAAATTAAAGGCCCTGTTCACACCTGAGTGATTTAAAGCTTCACCACTCTACACTAGGATTCCAGTTATCCTCAATATACCTGAGCATAGTGCTGCTTGTAGCCTTATGCCCATCACTCGAAATAGTACATAGGCTTCTTTGAGCCAGGGTCTCATGTTTTGGCCCTATTACCCTCAATGAGAGCACCTAAAAAAATGCAAAAACATGCTTTTAGAGCATTTGCTTGCGACATAACTAGCTTTCCATTCGCCAAAAAAAAGCCCAGGCCTGAAATGCAAGCAAAAACATCTGCACAAAGGCTCAGCTCAAATGTAAATTGGATCCTGCCTCCTGCGAATCAGCAATTACACCTAAAATTGTAGGAGAGAGTGTACACTGCTCAGGTGAACGAGTGCTCAGCCATCCAGTGTGGGTGCTGGCTCCGGCTCCCCACCGTTGAACACGAATATGGAAGAAAAACAGCCGTACACCACCAGGAGCTTGAATGAAGAAATATGCCAAAGATATGCCAGAGGTAAACAGGATACAGATAGACACGTTTCACACTCAACGTACTTGTTCACTCTCGTTGAGTGTGAAACGCGTCTACCTGTATCCTGTTTACCTCTGGCATATCTTTGGCATGTGCGAATAAAGGACCTTTCTTCATTCAAGCTCCTGGTGGCGTGCGGCTGTTTTTCTTCTATATTTAATTACACCTAAAACACAAAGCACATATTATCAGTACAATGATCGCTGTTTCATACTGCATTTTTCTCTCTTTTCAGGAGAACTCTATTTCTTGTCTACGGGGACACCCAGCGCTGCAGTGGCTGCAGGAGTCATGTATAAAATAGTGGATCCATCCAAGTAAATAACTGCTTACATATTTATTAACTGGTGTTGCCAGACAGGGGGTATATAGTGTGGTTTTATGGACTTTTTTTCTGGTTTTTGGTTCCATAGACTTGAATTGATCAAAAATTGTATTGAAATGCGCAAAATGCACCTGGAATATGCAAACTGCAACCTGCATAGGTGTGAACCAGGCCTTAAGATTGTGACAATGTATAAATAACGGTGTATGAGATGAAGTGTTTCTACAAATTCAGTGGGAAAAAAATTGGGTGAAAACTATGTGGAGAAATGTCACCTCTTTTGGGAAAGGCCTATACGGCCTAATGGTAGATCTAGCCCTAATTATTTTAGTATCTATGTATAGACCCTATTTTAGTACATACATAATACATAATACATAATGCATAATACATGGTTACATATAGTTACATAGAGGTCAAAAAAAGACACAAGTCCATAAAGTCCAACCTATGTGTGTGATTATATGTCAGTATTACATTATATATCCCTGTATGTTGTGGTCATTCAGGTGCTTATCTAATAGTTTCTTGAAATTATCGATGCTCCCCGCTGAGACCACCGCCTGTGGAAGGGAATTCCACATCCTTGCCACTCTTACAGTAAAGAACCCTCTACGTAGTTTAAGGTTAAACCTCTTTCCTTCTAATTTTAATGAGTGGCCACAAGTCTTGTTAAACTCCCTGCTGCGAAAAAGTTTTATCCCTATTGTGGGGTCACCAGTGCGGTATTTGTATATTGAAATCATATCCCCTCTAAAGCGTCTCTTCTCCAGAGAGAATAAGTTCAGTGCTCACAACCTTTCCTCATAACTAAGATCCTCCAGACCCTTTATTAGCTTTGTTGCCCTTCTTTGTACTCGCTCCATTTCCAGTACATCCTTCCTGAGGACTGGTGCCCAGAACTGGACAGCATATTCCAGGTGAGGCCGGACCAGAGTCTTGTAGAGCGGGAGAATTATCGTTTTATCTCTGGAATTAATCCCCTTTTTAATGCATGCCAATATTCTGTTTGCTTTGTTAGCAGCAGCTTGGCATTGCATGCCATTTCTGAACCTATCATCTACTAGGACCCCCAGGTCCTTTTCCATCCTAGATTCCCCCAGAGGTTCTCCCCCCATTGTATAGATTGCATTCATATTTTTGCCACCCAAATGCATTATTTTACATTTTTCTACATTGAATCTCATTTGCCATGTAGTTGTCCACCCCATTAATTTGTTCAGATCTTTTTGCAAGGTTTCCACATCCTGCGGAGATGTTATTGCCCTGCTTAGCTTAGTATTGTCTGCAAATACAGAGATTGAACTGTTTACCCCATCCTCCAGGTCGTTTATGAACAAATATAACAGGATTGGTCCCAGCACAGAACCCTGGGGAACCCCACTACCCACCCCTGACCATTCAGAGTACTCCCCATTTATCACTGGTGCAGCTGGTAGAATGATGTAAAATCCCCAACAAATGCAAGATGAGAACTGACATGAGAGATACAGAGAGAGTAGTTATTAGATGTGTATTGCAATGCAAGTGAAAGAGTGACATGAGCGTTGCTGTTGAAGAAGTGAAGTTAAAGCTCTCTAAATGCAGGCTGGGGAGTGATGTAAGTAGGGTTGCCACCTTTTCTTCAAATCAAACCCGAACACTTTAGCGGCGCTCAGAATTTTTTTTTTGTAGTATAA
This sequence comes from Lithobates clamitans, assembly GCA_037952925.1. Taxonomy (NCBI): domain Eukaryota; kingdom Metazoa; phylum Chordata; class Amphibia; order Anura; family Ranidae; genus Lithobates; species Lithobates clamitans. Next base: position 2,372,567 of record JBBGZY010000230.1, read on the forward strand.
ACTATACATATATTTTGCTATTAAATAAAATTTCTAATCATATGAAGTTAATAACAAGAGTCCCCCTTTACATCAGAGTCCACAGAGTTCCCCTTTTACATATGAACTTGCAGAGTTCCCTTTACCTGTAAGGGGGGACTCTGCAGATTCTGATGTAAGGCAGAACTCTGGGGACTCTAACATAAGGGATCCTCTGGGAACCCTGATTTAAGTTGGAACACTGAGAACTCTGATGTACGGAGAGGATCCTGATGTAAGGGGAAACACTGTGGCCTCTGGTGTAAAGGGGAGCTCTGATGTAAGGGGTGCTCTGAGAACTCTGATTTACCTTAGTGTACTCCCTCAGAGGCAGGAGAGAAAAGGGGGATACTTCAGTCACAGACAGGGATGGATGGTGAGCTCACTCACCCCTTGGCAGTCAGCACCTCTCATCCAGATGTATCTGAGGCTGCTGGACTTAAAATTTCCAGCCCACACTTTCCTTTTCTGAGGCACAGTGCCGGGGATTGGAGTGTGGGCAGACACAGAGGGATAGGGGTGGGAGGAAGAGGTGCAGATGGAGCCCTCTCTCCTCTCCCATCTGTATGTGGGGGGGATTGTTAGTGCTGGCTTTGGGCAGCATGATAGAGAGTCTAAAAGACACTCTCAGCTTAGACAACTGGAGCCAGCAACCCTGCTGGGAAACTATAGTCCAGTCTGACTAATGTGTCCGGGTTTCAGGCAGTCTGAAACCCGGACGCATGATGCCAAACCCGAACCGTCCGGGTGAATCCCGGACAGGTGGCAACCCTAGATGTAAGGCCTATAGAAACAACAGCTGAAAAATAGTTACAACATTAAATTGTAATGCCATAGGTGTGGCTGATTCATTGGCAATGTATTATGAGCTGTATGTTTGTGTGTCATCAGGAGAGCTGCTCCAGGCAAATGTCCTCTTAATGCTCGGTCTGTCCCTATTAAAGGAAAACTGGTGGATTTCTATCCAAGGCAAAGTAAGTAATGCTCTATAGATGTATATTATACTACAAACACACACACATGCCCATCTCTGTTCTGTTAAAGATTGTGAGAGGAAGAAAGATGTGGTTGTTGAAATTGCAGGTAGGATCTGCCTATTTAACGTATAGGCCTCTTGAACACTGGCACCTGAAAGCAAGTATAGCATACACGGGAGTATGCAAAGAGTACAACATATTCTATTTTTATTTTTTTTTTGCATATGTCTTTACACCAGTGTTGATTTTGCTATCAAATTTTTATTTAGTTTTAGTTATAAACTTTTTTAGTTTTAGTCATATTTTAGTCATCTGAGTTGTTTTCGTTTTAGTCGTATTTTAGTCTACTAAAATCTAATGGGTTTAGTTCAAACATTATATATTCCTGGAGTAAAAAAAAAAAATCTAATAACGCGTTTATTATTTATGGTATTAAGGTTTGAACATGCACTACAGACACAGATTTAGCTGTTGTGATATAAATTCAATTTAGTTTTAGTCATAGTCTTTTGACTAAAATGCCATTTTAGGTTTAGTCGTATTTTAGTCATCTGAATTGCTTTAAGTTTTCGTCACATTTTAGATGACTAAAATAGTATTCATTTAGTTAACAAAATTTACACTGCTGTACACTATACTTGTGTATATGCAAGCGCTTACCGTATACCCGAGTACAGCCGCATAACACAGCTATTTAGGTCTATGGGCGAATGTGCGCAGCACCTGTGCTTTCCGGGCGGGGGAAATGCGCTAGCATTGGCTCAGGCTCCCATATGCAAGAGCGCTTTGGGTGGTTTATTATTGGTCTGTGCAACATTTGGACATTAGAGTTTTTAAGGCATGTGTAAAGCAATGTAGTAGACTTTGTGCTGCTACAATGATGGCCATGATCTTCTAGGTGCCGTGCTGAGCAACTGTCCTTCTGTATAGTATTCACAGGGGTTTGCTCACTCAGCACAGCTGTCCAATCAGAGAACGCTTTTCATTAATTGCCAAGTGAGTGGCCCCCTTGTGGTCGTTACTGTCAGGGCTGGTGCAAGGATTTTTGACACCCAAGGTGAAACCTAATTTTGCCACCCCCACCCCCCTTGCTCCACCCCTGACTCCACCCCCTTTGCCCTGCCAATGTATACCCCACCTTTTTATTATGTACCCATCAAATGCAGCCTCACCAGCACCCATCAAATGCAGTCTCACCAGCACCCATCAATGAATGTTTGCTTGCTTCCATTTCGGGAGTCGAGACACAGATAGAGGCGCAGCGGCAACAGAAGACTATGTGCGAACAGAGCAGTGGCTGCCTGCTGATGCTGAGACTTAGTTGCTTGCTGCAGAGAGAAGAGAGTAGGAACACCAGTGGCTGGGCTTCCTAGGCAGCAGTGCGCCCTAGGCGACTGCCTAGTGGTAGCACGGGCCCTGGTTACTGTAGTAGCTCGGGCTACTACAATAATTTACAGCTTACACAGAAACCACTCAGGAATCACATGTGTATTTTTACTTTGGACCAATCTGGCCCAATGTAAGTATGCCAGCTATATTACGAGTGCAGCTTTAAATACATTTTTACAAAGTTGGGCGTTTTGGGAAGGACAAAAACAAAAATGGTATATGAAACCAGTGGCTGGGTTCATCTATAAATAACATGTCAGTTTCTGGTGGACACTTCCTTAAACTACAAGTAGACAAACTATTAAAGGAATTGTAAAGGCAGAAGGCTTTTTATCTTAATCCATTTTATGCATTAAGATAAAAAACCTTTTGTGTGTAGCAGCCACCCCAGCACCCTCCTAATTACTTACCTGAGCCCCATCTCTCTCAGCGATGTCCACGAATGTCTAAGCCGTCTGGGACACTCCTCCTGATTGGCTGCGACACAGCAGCGGCACCATTGTCAATCAAAGTCAGTCAGCCAATCAGGGGAGAGAGGAGGCGGGGGCCGGGTCAGGGCTCAGTGTCTGAATGGACACACGGAGCTGTGACTCGACTCCAGTGCCCCCATAGGAAGCTGCTGACTGGGGGGGGGGGGGTGTCAATAGGAGGGAGGGGCTAGGAGCAGCAAAGAGGGACCTGAGAAGAGGAGGATCCGGGCTGCTCTGTGCAAAACCAACTGCAAAGAGGAGGTAAGTATAACATGTTTGTTATTTTTTTTTTTAAACAAGACTTTACAATCACTTTAAATAACACGGATATAAAAATAATGTCTGAAATGGACAGTAGCCGTTTATGAACTGATCTTTTTTCTGTAGATTTTTTTACCGGCAATTCATTATTTCTGAAAATTTTAAATCTGTATTGTTTTTATTGTCCACTTTTTAGAACTTATTCTTAAAACAACCACCGAATCTCCACCAACATCTCCAGCATCAAGATCCCTGAATCCAACCAAGTTCAGCACAACCACAGAACCTCACATCACAGTCACTCCTCCTACCAGTAGCTCTTACAGGAAGACAAGCACGCCCGCTTATATTACTGCTGCCCCAGTGCCTAGACTAGCAACTCCAAGAAAAACAGTCACACCTGCACCTAAAGCAGAAAAAGGTGCAACGACAGCAAAAAAACCTGTAAAGGTCACTGTCACTTCACGGCCTATGACAAATCGTTGGATCCAGACCAAAGGATGGCAGAGTGAATTGAAAGATTTGTTCACCTCCAGGACAAGATCACAGTCGGCACAGATCCCAATACTGTTGACCACTGGGCAGCCATCTCAGAGAAGAACCCAGTCAGGTGGCAAAACCGAACCCAAGAAGAGCCCGGGAATAAAGAAGACCAAGACAAAAGTTGTAAAAAAACAAAGAGTGAAGGTGCTGAAGAAAATTAAACATGGAACCGTGCGTCTGGTCAATGAGGAAAATCTGCCTGATCGAGGTAGGGTGGAGATTCACATAAACGGAGAGTGGGGGACTGTCTGCAATGACAGGTTTGACAGTAAGGCTGCTTTAGTGGTGTGTAGACAGCTGGGGTACCCTTATGTATTGAAGGTCGCCCGAAGAGCAGAATTTGGTGAAGGCAAGGGACTGAGAATCCTTTTGGATGAGGTGAAATGCCAAGGACGTGAGAGGACACTCTTGGAGTGCCAAAGGTCTAAACTTGGTGAACACGACTGTGCTCATGATGAGGACATTGGCGTAGTATGTGGGATGCAAGAGAAGCAGGAAGATGAGTTTAAGTTAACTTAAAGTAAGTTAGTCCCTAAGCAAGATTTAAATGTTGTACAGCAGACTGAAACAATGAAGAATCACATTAAATTTATGCAGTCGTTGCATGAGTAACCAGCAGTGAAAATGGTCTTGCACATTCCATTGACTTTTTCAACTCTCAAGTAGAAAGCTGCATAGAACTGGCAGGTACCTACCCTGCAGGGAAATAATAAAGACAACCCATCCTAGCATCATCTCTGTTGTGTGTTCTACCACCAGGAACAGAAGTCTAATTTATCAACGTGCTTTTTTGCAGAGAGAGATTTTTGGATGAATAGAATCAATTCATTTTATAAGCTTTTGGATCAAAGCATTCTTTTAAATGAATGTCACAATTCTGGGAAACTGAATGAACTGAACCACTGAGAAGGCAAAGTTAGTTACATTACTACAAGACTGTAGTATAACATCTGAAGCTTTCACAGTAAAGATCACTTCCGAATAGGGAAGTGGTTGGGTGTCCCCAGCTGGACTTAGGATGGTTGTACATCCTGCACATCTGTATGCTGGACATCTGTGTGTTCCTGCACATCTGTAGAAAGGACATCTGGATACAACATAGACCTTCTACAGATAGAGTATATAGTATACATACACAGCCGGTCTGTGCTGTTTTAATGTTTCACTACAGGGGCGCCAGAGACCATCTCAAGAACTGAAGCTTCTCTTACTCAGTGAAAAGTTGAGACAGTGGTTTGGAGCAACTCTCCTCTAATGAACAGATGTTCCAGGCATCGCATGGTCAGCTTTTCTTCACTGGTTGAAAGATGCAGATGATTCATTTATTTCCCCCTCCACGTGTCACGCTGGTGAAGACATCACGTGTCAGTAGATCCACTGGTTCCTCATTAACACTCAGCACAATTTGTTGCAGAATTGCAGACTAAATGTAAGAACAAGCTACCAAAAAATTTCTGCCTTAGTAGGTATATGACTTTGATGACTTTGCGAAAGGGGACTTTTTTTTTCGCATGGCTTTGACAGATTATAATTAGGTTGTGCTGATCAGCTGGTCCCTTTATGTATGTCATAAGTGCCAGCCATTTCACATTTTAAAGGACAACTCCACACTTAATAACGAAAGGCAAAAATTTATTTTTTAAAATTAATTTTTGGATACAGTGAAAAGGGTTTTTATTGCTGTCTGTTCTCCCATTAGGAAGATTCACCCTATCTGCTTATCGTGTTTACTGTTATCACTGGAAGTGAAAATCCCAAGTTTTGGGTTGTCTCCAGAACAGGAATAAAAGGGGAAATCTGGGATCACTAGTTCTGGTAACAACACAGGATCTCTTCACTTTGGCAGGGATTTCCTCTCACCTCCGGTCTTGGCCATGGGACAGAAAGTGAAGGGAAATCTCCCCAATGGGACACAGATGGCTTAAATAAAACTGACAGGGGTGCTAACCCTCCCCTGCTCTCTCTGAAAGGTATACAAAAAAGTTTTCCCTTTACTATTTTAAAGTGACTATCCCCGAACTTAAAAAAAAAATTAAAAAAATAATAGTACCAATTCTTATGATGTGCGCACTGAACTCAGTTCAGAACTCATCATTTGTATGACAGCTATGGGTAAAAATGAAGCGATGATCTGTGTTTGCTGAAAAATCCCTCAGCGCTAGGCCATTTGAAGAAGAATTGCAAGGACAGCAGGCTGTCTCTTGTGTTGTGTTTTACCTTATTGTATGTATGCTCAACAGTATTAAAATTATTTGCTTGTTATGTGATGACAGCCAAATGGATGTACCGTATTTGTATTTCTCTGGCAGTAATTGTATGTTTTATAATGTTTTTGACATTACAGCACCCTCTATTGGTAGGATGGGTCTTCTAAAATCATAGACAAAGTCTAGTTTTGCTGTACTCAAGGAGTTCTATAGGTAGGCCATTATATTCCATGGCAGAAGCAGGGGCACATGCAGTGCTTTACACAGTGGCCCAATACGACCACTGCGTCTGGTGGATACAGCGGTTTCGGATCATACTGCTCTTCGCGCCCATTGGGGGGGCGCTCAGTGTGCATGAGTGGGCCACATACTGGTATGTTGCAGTGTCGGCTCAAGCCACCAACTAGCAGTAAAATTACTGTTGGCCGGCCATCAAGAGGTTATAGAGGTCTGTAGATTATACCAAAAATATGGACAACTAAGAAGGAACGAGATGCAGAGACATTGAGTTCCCAGTGAAGGACAGTTGTGAGGTATAAACCAGTTGCCCTCTGGAAGGTTTGCCCCCCTTCATGACCAGGCCATTTTTTGTGATACGGCACTGCGTTACTTTAACTGACAATTGTACAGTCATGCAACGCTGTACCCAAATAAAACGTATGTCCTTTTTTCCCCACAAATAGATCACCTCTGCGCTATAAATAAAAAAACTATATTTTTTACTTTCTGTTATAAAACATACCCAATAATAAAATTGAAGAAACACAAATTTCTTCATCAATTTAGGCCAATATGTATTCTGCTACATATTTTTGGTAAAAAAAAAAAAAAAATCCCAATAAGCGTATATTGATTGATTTGCGCAAAAGTTATAGCCTCCACAAACCGTGGAATATTTTTATTCATTTTTTTTTTCACTAGTAATGGCGGCGATCAGTGACTTATAGCGGGACTGCGATATTGCGGCAGACAAATCCGTGTCTGTGCTTTTGCAAGCACATAAAATCAAGGCCTTGCCTCCTCACAGAACTACCTTGTTTACATAAGTAGATCGGCGTTCTACCTGTGTACTGAATAATTGGCGGGTGGCGGTGGACTTAGCGTCCACGGTACCCGTTCCTGGGCTCCCGCTGCGTGTGATCACAGCGTAAGCAGGTCGCCGGTGGCGCGCATGCAAGCCCCAGACCCGGAATTTTTAGATCACTACTAGGTAAGTGATCTGGCACAGAGCAGCCACCCTGCCACATTATATGTCCGGTGGGGGTCTGCAAGTGGTTAAAGAAGGAGTCCCGCGAAAAAAAAAATGTAAATGTCAGAAGCTACACATACTGCAGCTGCTGACTTTTAAAATAAGGACACTTACCTGTCTCAGGGCCCAGCGATGTCAGCCCCCCGAGGTCGAACCGTCGCTCGGCTCTTGGGTGCTGCCGTCGCCATCTTCTGTAAGGGATTCAGGAAATGAAGCCTAGCGGCTTCACTTCCTGGTTCCCTACTGCGCATGCGCGAGTCGCGCTGCGCAATCAGAATGGTCCCTGCTGTCTCTGGGACCCGTGTGTCCCCCAGCAGACAGCGCAGGGGGACGGGAAGTGGTGTAGACTCCCGTGGGAGTCTACGCCCGTAAGTGAGTGCAAATACCTGTATTAGACAGGTATCTGTACCCCCCTGAAAAGTGCCAAATGTGACACCAGGGGAGCAGGGTTCCAAAAAGTGGAGGTTCAATTTTTGTGTGAATCTCTGCTTTAAGGTATCAGTATTGATGTAGTTGATCTGGTTCCTAGGCAGACAGCTTCTACACCCCAGAGGATGTCTATGGTCTTCTTTGGCTTGTGGTGTAAGGTAACAAAGTGTAAACTGAAGCGCCACACCGCTGCTAAAAGGCCCAGATTCAACTTTATTCCAATAGGTCAGGGGACAATCGAGAGAGTATCCAACGTGTTTCTGGGGTTCACAGCTGACCCCTTCATCTGGGTAAAAAAACATAAGGACATTTCCATATCAGTACAATAGTATCCCCTCCTTTTGGGCTATAGTTTAAACCAAATCCCCAATAGTATTGGGTATATAAAAGTGGAAAGCTTTTTTTTTTTTTTTTTTTTATAAACAGATGCTGGAGGCTGATTTTTTTCAAGAATTTTTGACTTGGGCTTTAAGAGCCCTTGCACACTGGGGCGGGGGCGGCGTCGGCAGTAAAACGCCGCTATTATTAGCGGCGTTTTACCGCCGGTATGCGGCCGCTAGCGGGGCGGTTTTACCCCCCGCTAGCGGCCGAGAAGGGGTTAAATACCACCGCAAAGCGCCTCTGCAGAGGCGCATTGCCGGCGGTATAGCCACGCCGTCCCATTGATTTCAATGGGCAGGAGCGGTAAAGGAGCGGTATACACTCCGCTCCTTCACCGCTCCGAAGATGCTGCTGGCAGGACTTTTTTTACCGTCCTGCCAGCGCATCGCTCCAGTGTGCAAGCCCTCGGGGCTTGCACACTGGAATGCAAGGAGCGGCACTTTCGGGTCGGTTTGCAGGCGCTATTATTAGCGCAATAGCGCCTGCAAACCGCCCCAGTGTGCAAGGGCTCTTAAGCTGAACTCTGGGCTTACTCTCAGTCTTGCTCAGTTGTACAGACTCCTCTCCAGTACTACAATTCCTTGCTTGGATTTCATTGCACACTGTGAGCATCTCACCGTATGAATGAGAAGCTACAACAAGGTTGATAGAGTCTGCCTCATTTCTAGATGGAGGACGTCCTTCATCGGATTTCAATAATGGAGGCTGATCAGCAGTAGAAATGCCTACTTCTCCAGACTCACACCCACCCATCAAGGCATTTTGGTATTTGCATAACTCCTCCAAAGAGGCTTGCATCCTGGCTGAAGGCTCTTGAGAAGAGTACCAATGTAAGGTGCTGTGATGTTTTTTATAATGCTATGTACAGCACCATACTGGCCCCTGCCATCAGCCATGATCTACTTTTATTGCTTGGAGAACCACCCAGTTCCAGTGATTAGGTCATTGCACCTTAAATAAGGTGTATAATAAAAAAACAGGAACCTTTTATTATAAATCTCATTAGCATGGCAGTGAGGGTAGGAGGAACCATGGACCGCAATATAAGAGTAGATTAAGCTTCAACTTCAAAAAGGTATACATTACAATAACAACATTACATGACCATCAAAAATCTTTCAGAAACCATTAAAAAAAAAAGGAATGAACAAAAGTTACAAGACTGACTGACATTTTATTAAAATATATATATACTGCATGAACAGCAGTCGGTGTGAGTACACAATTAGCTGTAAACAGTTTCAGCAAATACAATAAGTTATTGAAATGGCACAGCTCCATCATTCAATGAGCGTCATCAGACAATAGTTTATTAACATTCTAAAAATGTATTACAATATGCATGTAAAACTGTCAATGACAGATGATTCTAACGTGGGTAAGTCCATTCAGAACTGTGGGTGGTGCAAATAGTGCACAACAGATAAATGAGCTTCCTTTGGAAGGCTTGCTCATACATGGTCCATTATTCAAGCAGTGGCTCTGTTTAGAGTGCAAACTAAAGTGAACCTGTATACTTTTTTTTTTTCCATTTTTTTTTTTTTTACAATTTAAAAAAAAAAATGCTTAAGAGCAGACACCACATCTACTACATCACCTTTTTCACACTTTTTTTTTTTTAAATTGGGGTTTGGCTTTCGATGACATCATGGCTAGGTTCCATTAGCTGCTGCCTGCCTTGTGAATTTATCTCCTTACCTCTGTAGTGTATTTTTTTATATTTATTTTATTTTAAACTGCATAAAGATTTAAATAATAATTGGACCAACTTTAGATGTATTTCAGCCCCCCTCGGGACACCAGCACTTATGACTGACACCAATGTTGGTATTGTATTTCCACCCCTGTTAATGCCTTCCCATTTACAAAACACAGCCTGTGTTATATGGATGCTAAACAAAAATGGCAACCACCCCAAGTTATAACTAGCCTTTTTAAGCAAGGTGTGTTATCTACATGGGCAATCCTTCACTGGGCAAGAAGCTTGACAACAGCACTGGTGTCAATCATTGCTGTAGCTGTTGTCAGCAGGGGACAGAGGAAGATATATCAACAGGCCAACTATAAATCTGCTCATACAAAGAGCAATTTAACCAGGTCCTGTTGAGCAGGCTGTAACGTGAGCTATGGGTTGCACTTTTAGAACCTTCCCACCTGACATTCTTTGATCTGAACATCAAAGGAGCTGGGTAGATAACAGTCAGCCATGCAGGTAATGTATGGTTTTCTGATAGCCATTGGTGACAACTGTCAGAATACAATACCCAGCAGTGCAGATTTCCCCATCTATACTGTTCAGCATGGATGGGGGGGGGGGGGGGGGATCAATACATTTCTGTCTTTCAGTCCATGGGGCTAAACAAGATAAATCTTATTGTGTATGGCCAGTTTAAATGTGAATTTTTAATGCAGCTTTATATAAAGGAAAAATACTACACTGCAGAGGTAATGGGATATTGATAAGGATTCTAACTATATTAAAACTATAATGCACATAGCTCAGTACAGTTTTAAAGTATAACTAAAGACAAAACTTTTACATTTTTTGGGTGTGGAGATTGTTTTTTTTTTTTTATTGCTGTCTGTGCCCCGAGGGCTTTCACACTGGAGCGATGCGCTGGCAGGACGGTAAAAAAAGTCCTGCTAGCAGCATCTTCGGAGCGGTGAAGGAGCGGAGTGTATACCGCTCCTTTACCGCTCCTGCCCATTGAAATCAATGGGACGGCGTGGCTATACCGCCGGCAAAGCGCCTCTGCAGAGGCGCTCTGCGGTGGTATTTAACCCTTTCTGCCCGCTAGCGGGGGGTAAAACTGCCCCGCTAGTGGCCGAATACCGATGGTAAAACGCCGCTAATAATAGCAGCGTTTTACCGCCGACGCCCGCACCAGTGTGAAAGGGCTCTTAGAGTAGAAATCTTACAGTGGGGATACCAGTTCTGGTGATAACCTAGGATTCCCTCATCTTCTTTCACTTCTTTTTTTGGTCATGGGACAGGTCACAGGAAGTGAATGAAAATCTCCCCAATGGACCACGAATGGCAAAACAACTGGCAGGGGTGGCAGGGGTTATAAGTTTTGCCTTTAGTTATAATTTAGAGACAGCTGGGCAGCTTGCTGGTTAACTCCTAAGCAATAACAAGCACTCCCAAGTATCAGAAGTGATTACTCTCATTCATACAAAAAGTTCGGCATGTTGCAAAATCTCTGTAAGGCTGGATTCACACCTATGCAGTTTTAGTGCTTTTTGCATTTTGCAGATTTGCACTACAGTCCATTTAACATGGTTTCCTATGGAACACGTTCTGTAGTGCAAATCTGCAAAATGCAAAAAGCACTAAAACTCCATAGGTGTGAATCCAGCCTAAAGCTTTAAAGAGCTTTTCATTTTACCTACAGGAAAGGAGTCAGTGCTTTTGCAGTGCATCTATATGCTGGTAAGGAAATGGCCATTGCTTGATCGCAGCAATGAGACACATCTCTTGCATCTGTGCAGTCTAAAGCAGTGCAAAGCAGAAACCTCATTTCATATTCACATTATGAGCTTACAGAAAAAAGAGACGCCTGCTGATTGGTTACTTTGGGTAACTGCACATTGATCTTTGCCCTATAAGGTTTATTACCATAGATCTCTGATTGGTCGCTAGATAAAGCAGCAAAAGGAAACATTAGAAACATATTTAACCAAGCAGTGCGGCAACCCCTAACAACCAATCAAAAACATTTGGTTAATGACCTGAGTTCGGTAAACTCAAGTCTGACTGGTTGCTATGAGATGTGTACTATACACATTATCACTAGAATCTGCAACGCTTTCCTAATTCCATAAGAGGGTTGATTTACTAAAACGGGAGAGCTCAGAATCTGGTGCAGCTGTGCATGGTAGCCAATCATCTTCTAACTTTAGCCTGTTCAGTTAAGCTTTGACAAAAAAAACCTGGAAGCCGATTGGTTTCTATGCAGAGCTGTACCAGATTTTGCAAGCTCCAATTTTAGTAAATTATCCCCCAGATGTTTTTAATTTTAATGTTATACAACACAACACTAATGTCCTTAAATCCAGTGTGACTGGTACATTCTCCCCCAGCGTAAACAACAAGCTCTTGCATCACACTGAAACAAAAATACTTGCTAATCAGATTTTATCTTACTGATCCATGGTTGGTACTATTGGATTACTGGTTCCTCTTTGCCGTTTGCATTTCTTTACTGGGCAATTTTATATAAAAAAAAAAAAAAACATAAAAAACACACAACATATGCGATTTTTAACATATTCTGGAATGTCTGAACATTTTGACATTCATATTGACATTTACAACAATCTCACGATTCCCTTTATTATTATCAAATAAGGAAAAGAAAACAAGGTGCAACAATTACAGCTAATCAGAATTCATCTTAGCCACCAACCTGGATTTAGTCTGCTGTAGTCTGTCTATGGAGGACAAACACTTAGTACATCGTCTTTTCTTTATACAGCTTTTCTGAATAAACTTGATATTTTAATTATATCTTATTCCAGGCTTTTCATTTAGTTTCTACAGCTAAAAACAATGCTTACAAGTAATCAGTACAACTTTATTGCCTCATGATTCTTCCTTCTCTTAAAGCCCAACTCCAGGAAATGTGAATGTTATCCCTGGCAATGGGGCTGTGCCTGCACATTTTGTCATGGGGAGTGGAGAAACCAGTTTATTTACCTGATCCTCTGCTGCTCCAGCAGATGGCGCTCCTTCATGCTCTGGTGGTGGACTGTCCCTCAGCACCATCACGTCCAATGCATTGGCTTGACGACATCAGGACCTTAGACCACTGGAGCAAAGGGGAGGAGAGGCTGTGGGGACCAGTCTAGCAGCACAGAGGAGTGGTTAAGTAAATCTACTCTTGAAGTCCCCTAGATCTAAACAGCAGTTAACACTGCTCCCACACAGCAAGAGATCATTTTCAAGTTTCCCGGAAATGGGCTTTAATTTATTGCGGTTTACCTACTAAATGTCCGTTGTCCAATCCTGCCCATACTATTGGAGTCAAGCAAACATCACAATATCCATGGACTACCACAGGATGCAACAGACACCGTGGTTGACCAAGATTTGTAACGGATGTTTTTTAGATGAGTGTTTTCTGAAGCTGTAGAATTTGGGCCTAAATGTCCATGTGCCTTCCAGGTCAAAGACTGCTTAGAATTTAGTCTGTTGGTAGGCTGACCCCAGCCTACCACATATATATTTAGGGTCAACTTTAGGCCTAACTGTGGGAGCTCCAAACCAAATAGTTTAATTTGGACAAGCTCTCAATAAAACATGAGAATTGAGACTTGTCAGATGGTTTTGCAGTCACCATTCAGTTCCTTAATCTTAGCCATACACTGCTTGAATTTCAATTTGCTCCTGCTGAATCAGCCACAATTCAAGCCATGGATGGCCCTGTCAGCATTACCAGCTTGAAAAAGTCAGTTTAATTAATTGACTGAGCTGGGGGAAAATGTCTTGTTTGAACATGGACTGCATCCCATCAGATGCAGTCGTCCAAGTATTCTGGCAGCTGAAGCTGCCTGAATACAACACTTGTCATTGATTCCTCCATTCATGCTATTTAACATGAATAGGGGAATTTATTGATTTTCTCTTGTTTAGTCCACAGGCTAAAAAAGAGAAACCCCAAAGTGTATGGCTAGCTTTAATCTCCTGGCTGGTCCTTTTCTGCCTGAGAGAGTGTAAAATGTGTAGAAACGTGCAAGAAGTTTTACATATCACATACATGTCTGTATTAAGTACTGTGCCTGGGTGGTTTTAGGCACAAGGTCATTCCCTCAGCACAGGTTTGAACTGTCATACATACACAACACGGAAGTTTGACCATAAAAAGTAATCTTGAACGTTGAAAGGCTTACATTGGAAGGTGCAGATATTTAAAGAATATGTGAATTTAAATTTTTTTTAAAAAGTCCTCGTGTCAAAAACAAAAACAACAACATTGAATAAAATAATGTTAAATATAAATTCTTCGATTACTACGCTAATTTCAGTCAACTTAAAGCTGAACTCCAGATATAAACGATACAAATGAACGCAGCTCTGTAATCATTAATGCATCTTTTTTTTCCAATGCAAGCAGTACCTGAATTTGACCTGGTATTAGCCTCTTGAAGTCTCTGTACGTGTGACAGAAAGAAGCAGCACAAGGATCAAATCAGTTCAAGTGCATCTATGACGGGAAAACAGAGTGACATAAGGAATGAGCTCATTACTGTGCTGCTTCTGCTTCTACTGTCCTGTCACTGGACTGGGAAGGTCCAGGATGAACTGGGCTCACAAATACTGACTTAATGGTGCTGGACATCAGACTGAACATGCATCTAGTGGCAGAAAAAAAAAAAAAAGTACTGCAAGGGAAATCTATGGCTTGAAGGTGAATATTGCAGTAAAATCTGATTTTGTTTTCATCTTTTAAAGGACAATTCATTTTTATCTTGTTATTTTAGCTGGAGTTCTGCTTTAATTGAAAAACAAAAATAAGAGTGTGCATTTTTTTTTACAACAGGTGATACCAATCATGTGCATTCTAAGTTATGGGTAATAAAAAAAGTGAATAGTGGATGTATAAAAATATATCACATTTTTGTGATAATGTTACATCAGCTCTAAGTTGAGCTGGCACCAAAACCGATACATATGGACTACAGAACCTAAAACAGGATGGCACAATGACATGAGGTTAGTCAGGTTATGTAGTTTAAAGTTTGGATGGAAGCTAAATAGCATATCGGACTTTGACTGCACTAAAAACAGTATATTGTGCTTTAAAAAGTTTATTTGACCCCACAGCTTTTGTCTGTTTAGGTTATCGATTGATGGATGAGTACCCGGATTGATTTGTTGTATTGAATGGTTTCTTGGGCTCAGGCTCATTGATAGTGGTAGAGTCTGGGGTGTCCAGAATGGGCTCCTGGTCTTCGTGGTCATGGAGGTGAGGGAGGTAGAAGAGGTCAGTGAGTCCATGAAGATCGGCGGCCTTGTGGAAGGTCTGAAGGACGAGCAGCATGGCCATAAGACCAAGTAAGAGGTAGACTGTTGAGAGAAGAGGACACAAAACTATGAAAAAGACACTTTAAATTGTCACTTCAAGGCTGACAAATTTTATATATATAATTTTTTTTTTGTATAAAATACAGATTAATCCTTTTTTCATATAAATAATATAAATAATTCAGTACACCAAAGAAAATGGTCTTTGAATCTTATTTTACATTCATCAGCAGAAGTATAACACAGTTGTACACATTGAACAGGGAATCACACAAGTCCTGAGTACTATTCCAGCTTTAACTTGTATTCAGTATAGGTAAAGCTGGCCATACATGGATCAAAACTCAGCTGGTTCAACAGAACCAACAAATTAGACCCACGAATGGGCACCCTGGCTGTACAGAAGTCAATCGATCAACTTCTGTACAACCACCCTTTTGGTGTTTTTCCCAAGCAATCAGTGCCATTGGCTAAAGCCAGCAACACTGATCATTGTGTTCAGATGGTGGGGAATGCTCCCGCCATGAGAGCACAAAATTTAGCAGGAGCCATTCCTCCATTCACACATTTGAGGCACATTTTTTTGTTCAACCTGTTTGTTGAACGAAAAAAAAAATGTATAACCTATGGCTTGCCTAACATTATGTAGATACCGTAGGAAAATGTGGCGCCCCCCTGAACAGAAACATTTCAGAAAGTTACCATACACAGAGTATGCAGATGCCAAACATCAGGTGAAGGTGCCAAAAAAGACAAGGTATCGAGGAACTTGTCTCCTTTCTTGTTTCAAATCCTACCATATATATTATATAAAACAACCTTACGATTGAAAAACCATTTTCTTTGGTGTGCTGACCTATTTGATTGTGTTGGAGACATGTTTGCGGAGGTTTCCAGTCTGGTTACAGAACTTGCCCACTGCTTATTTTTAATGTATAATAAAGAGTGTGCATTGTCCATCTACAGCCACTTCCTGTCTGCATGCACTCCATCACCAGCTGCATGTTAGTTCTTAGGGCAAATTTCTTGATGGTGACAACAGTCCTCAGTGCATCAACACGGCTGCTAGTCATGTCTACGGAATGAGCATGTAGCAGGGTGACAACACAGATGCCAATTAGTAGACAGGGAGATAGGTCATTCCTGTTACAGGGTGATAGCACTATAATTACATTTATGGCAAAAGTATTCTATTATTATAACCTGAAGATTTAAATGTATAGAAAATTACCTTTGAAATTACTTTAACATATTAAAGCCTAAGGCTCGGTTCACACTAGGGGCGGCACGACTTGGCGGCACATGACTGCCACGGCGACTTGCAAAACGACTTCTGTATAGAAGTCTATGCAAGTCGCCCCCAAAGTAGTACAGGAACCTTTTTCTAAGTCGGAGCGACGCGAACGGTTCCATTGTACTTAACCGGACGCTACTTGTCAGGTGACTAGGTCGCCTGACAAGTCGTCCTAGTGTGAACTGAGCCTAAATGACATTTTAGTGACTGGGTTTACATATACTTTACACCAGCCTTTCTCAGCTAGGGTTTCTCCAGAGGTTTGTAGGGGTTCCTTGAGTAATGATGGTTTGTTATCTGAGAGGCAAAAATTGCTCGACACCATTGATCTTTTTTGGTTTCTGTGAGAGAGGATTCTTCCCACTGACCACAAATGTGTGAAGCATTCTTCCCAATGACCTTCATGCTAATGTACATTGAGTTGTGAATAAAGTAATTATTAACAGGGGTTCCATGAGATTGGAAAGTTATTTTAAATGGAAAGTTCCTCTATGTTAATAAGGTTGAGAAAGACTGCTTTAAACTATCATTAACCACTTGCTGACAGCCGCACGCCGATGTGCGTCCAAAGTTTGCCGGCGGATATCGTTGTTATGGCAGCAGCTAGCTGCCATAACCCCGGTTATTCCCATTTTCGTGCGGCGGTCGGCTTTCGGATAAAAGTGGTCTCTGCGGCGGATTCTTCGTGAGGTCACTTTTATCGGTGGCGGGAAAGGGGCCCCCCCTCCCGCCGCGATCTGGTGCCCTCCGCCGCTTACCGGAGCCGGCGGTAGTAGCGGGGGCGATCGCGTCCTTCTCAGTGCTGTGCCTGAAGACGAGTGAGGCTAAGATGGCGCCCACTCGTCTCCATGACACTGCTGGGCGGATGCAACGTCAAAACATCACTTCCGCCCATACGTCTTAAAAGGCACATTTTTTTCAATGTCATTTTTTTTAATTACTGTTTTTTCTTTTTTTTTTATTGCATTTTAGTGTAAATATGAGATCTAAGGTCTTTTTGACCCCAGATCTCATATTTAAGAGGTCCTGCCATGCTTTTTTCTATTACAAGGGATGTTTACATTCCTTGTAATAGGAATAAAAGTGACACATTTTTATTTTTTTAAAACAGTGTAAAAATAAATAAAATAATGTAAAATAAATAATAAAATTTTTTTTTTTTTTAAAAACCCCCTGTCCCGACGAGATTGTGCGCAGAAGCGAACGCATACGTGAGTAGCGCCCGCATATGAAAACGGTGGTCAAACCACACATGTGAGGTATCGCCGCAATCGTTAGAGCGAGAGCAATAATTCTAGCCCTAGACCTACTCTGTAATGCAAAACATGCAACCTGTAGAATTTTTTTAATGTCGCCTATGGAGATTTTTGAGGGTAAAAGTTTGACGCCATTCCACGAGCGGGCGCAATTTTGAAGCATGACATGTTGGGTATCAATTTACTCGGCATAACATTATCTTTCACAATATAAAAAAAATTGGGCTAACTTTACTGTTGTCTTATTTTTTTATTCAAAAAAGTGAATTTTTTCCCAAAAAAGCACGCTTGTAAGACTGCTGCGTAAATACGGTGTGAAAAAAAGTATTGCAATGACCGCCATTTTATTCTCTAGGGTGTTAGAAAAAAAACAATATATAATATTTGGGGGTTCTAAGTAATTCCCTAGCAAAAAAAACTGTTTTAAAAATGTAAAACACCTAAATTCCAAAACGAGGCTGGTCCTTAAGTGGTTAAGACTAAAAAGGCCTTCTGGGGAAGATTGGCAAAGAGGATAAGGGTCAACTGCCCTATTGTCTTGGTTTTAGGCAAGGGAAGATATCTGTGGCTTGCAGAATATCACAAAAGTCAGGAATCCAAGCAAGTTTGTTTAATGAACTGTATGATCCTTAACGGACTGGATTTCGTGCATGGTGGAGGGTGAATAACAAAGTAACAGCAATCACATTTCACACTAATATGAGCAAAACACAAATCCAATCTAGCCATGAAATGAACAAATCAGTTGGGATAAAAGCAGTGCAAGATTTATGAATGCCTCGCACTCCTGCTTTGTTGGCGATCCATTTCAGAAGATAAATTTAAATTGACACTATAAAAGGTTTGGGGTAATTGTTTAGGGGTGGGCTGGGTAGCAACATCTCTAACTGTAGGTCTGCTTTTTCCCCATGTCCCGCAGCCCTGGCATCGCTTTAGTTTCTTTACGCCCAGAAAGTGGGGTGGGGAGGACTGCCCGATTACTTGACTGCTGTGATTTGCTGTCATAATGGTCACATGATCAAGCGCCGGTCCCATCAGCTCCCAATCATAGGACCTCTTTCACACTGAAGCGCCAGTCATTTTTGCGGTGCTTTAGCTGCGTTTTTTGCTGCGCTGCCCATTAAATTTCAATGGGGAGGGGCGTTTTGGGAGCGCCATTTATAGTGCTCCCAAACCGCCCTAAAGATGCTGCTTGCAGAACTTTTTCTAACATCCCGCAAGCACATCGCCCTAGTGTGAAAGCACACATTGCAATGAATGGGAGGCAGTTTTCAGGTGTTTTTTCAGAGGCTATTTCTAGATTTAAAACACCTGAAAACTGCCTCAGCCCGCTTTCACACTGAGGCAGTTTTTAGGCGTTTTAGCTCTAGAAATAGCCTCTGAAAAGCCCCTGAAAACTGCCTCCCATTCATTGCAATGTGTGCTTTCACACTCGGGCGTTTCTGCAAGTCCTGAAAGCAGCATCTTTGGGGTGGTTTGGGAGCTCTATTAATAGCCCTCCCAAAATACCCCTGCCCAATGAAATGAATGGGTCAGTTGTCACGTGACCTTAAAAAAAAAAAAAAAAAACGCGCTGCTAAAGCACTGCAAAAACGAGCGACGCCTCAGTGTAAAAGGGGTCTTACTAGAGACAGGAAGCCATCTATGACAGCTCGGTCACTGTGTGCTCAGCACGGAAACTTTGCCCATGGATGCATGTGTGTAACTTGTGGGATGCACATATGGGTTACCTGGGCACCAAGAGGTTAACAGTAATCGTTCAGTAATACATTTTGCAGCTGATATCTTACCTATCCCTTTCAACATTACTTAGCGTCTGAACTACATCCTAAAATGTGCACGGGGTGCATTCCTTTTAGAAGTCTGACTGGATGCCTGAATATATAAATCTGGAACACATCCAACCTAATCTACATATACTGAGATAAAACTACAAATCCTCAGGCACAGCATCTGTATTAAAATCTAACAATGCTTATTAATAGGAGATCCCCACCTGTTTCGAGAGAGAAATATATGGTAGTGTCTAAAAACTTCTGAAGGATGCAAGTAGAAAGTACTTGAATAAAGTCCAAAATGAAGCCAAGACTGACGCTTACATCTCACTGAACTGTGACAGCATCAAGCTCATTACAGGCACAGCAACCAAAAGTTCTCTTTGTTTTTTGCTAGAAGTCATATAATGTAAATTTTACCAAAGTCTGGGGAAAAAATTAACCACAGCATGTCTGCAGGTCCTTCATCTTCACACCAGGATAAGAATCTGTATCTTCAAATCTCACTAAACTCAATTGAAATGAAAAACTTTTTTTAAAGTAAAGGTTTCTTACCCTAGTCATTTACGTTAAAGGTTAGTAAGATGGTGGGGAACGATTCAGTCCCGTCTGCAATCACAGCAGGTGGCTTATAGTTCCCAATTAACTACCTAGGCACTCATCGGGGCCCTTGTAGTTCACTGACAGAAGGCTGTCAGGAGTGTCTGCAGGGGCCTGACATTGTACCCATGATCCACTGATCGGGTTCAATACTTTGCAAAATTGTAAAATAAATAAATTGCACATTTTTTTTTTTTTTTTTTTTTTTTTTTTTTTACAAAAGGTCAGCCTTTATAGATATCAGCCCTATAGACTGGACAAGATAAAGCAGTAAATCCCCACATCCATGCTAAATAGTGTGGATGTTATCAACTGGATATTGAATCGTGATGATAACAATTTCCCAATTCTCTTTGGGATTAATAAAGTAAAGTATTCTGTATAGAAGTCAGTGCTCCTGCAGCTGTCAGAAAACCTGTACATTGAATACTATCTTATTGGCTGCAGTCACTGTTCAGCCAAAGAATTTCAGCCCAGCACCTTTGATCTTCAAATCAAAGTTTGTCAAGCTGGGTGGTGCCCAGGCTCATATTTTAGTTGCTTTGGCAGGAATTGGCCAAATGAATAGATCCACAGTGGATCGCTTTTCAGAAGGCATTTGACAGGAGGCTGGGAGATGCTATTCCATCTTCTCACTGCCTGTTTTAAAACTTGAAAGCCTGTAGCCCTGCACCCGCTTGCATTACACATGGCTGCAGAACAGTTGTGGTGCAGCCCTATTCACTTGAATAGGTCTAATTTTTCCACTTCCTGCTGAATATGCCCTGGGGTATACGTTTTGTGGCAGCATGTGTGCCATGCCCTCTGGCTGCCATTTTAGATTGGGGGCTGTAAAACAGCTGAACTGCCTATTTTTTCCATCCCCTCGGCTTACCCTACCCCTCCCAGGCTTTGCAGAGAATTATAGGAGAATATAAAAGCGGAAAAAAAAAAAAAAGATTATATATATATATATATATATATATGTATATATATATATATATATATATATATATATTTATTTATAGAGTTGATTGGAGTTACATATATTTATCTTTGTCTATACATTTATGGACAGTTGGCAAAGCTGACCCTTCGAGTGTTTTACAAACTATAGAGGCAGTATTGCTGTGCTCATTTACAAAAATAATTCAACTCCTCACCCCTTCCCAGATTCCATATACTTACATGCAACAGACACCTTGTAGAGTTGTCGTAACCACTGGTTATTCTGCTCCCCCGGGACATAGTCTCCTAGGCCGATAGTGCACAAGGAAATGAAACAGAAGTAAAAGGCATCCAGGAAACTCCAGGTACTTTCTATGGTGTTAAATATGGCGGCAGGAATAATAAGAAACAGAATCAACACCAACAGACTTATGACAACTATGTGGACTATGGTCACTTTCTTCCGGTCAAAGCCTTTGTGAAGCTGGAAGTAACGAATAGGTCTGTAAGTGAAGGTGGCCATGAGACGCTGGACAGCAGCACTGAGGACCAGCATGGTGAAAGGGACTCCAACAAGAGCATAGAAGATACAGAATGCTTTCCCAGAGTCTGTCAGGGGGGTGGTGTATCCATAACCTGAAAAGAAAAAACACAAGTGGGTTCATTATTGCTGCATGCCTCCGGTCAAGTCTGAGTCTTGATATGTAGAAAATAATTTTCATATATATACTCCTCATTTTAAAGTTTATGTCTGGGCAAAAATAACAAAAAAAAAAAACATTCACTACATGTCTTCAAAACAAGCACCTTTCCCTATTTTTTGCATCTGAACAAATGCTTCAAATACAGAAAACACCAGTTAATCTGCCAAAAATCCAGTGTACTCCTAACTTCCTGTATGAGATGACAACGTTACCTCTGTTGCACTAAAATTTCAAGCATTGTTTGTCAACCAAGTTCTCCCCTGCTGGACTACAGAAACTCAGGGTAATACACCTTATTCTTGCGCCCCTGCACTAATGAGCATTTAATCCTAGCAATGTGGAATGGGGGCACTGCAAGCATAGAGTTTGGTCAATATAGGTAAAAATGGCCACTCAACCTCCCCTAAAATGTCAGTCTGGAGTCCCCGCTACCAACAAACCCAGCACTAACACAAATTCCTGTTTCCTGGACTACCACAGACTGAATATACTATCTTGTAAATTTTGATAGTAGAGTATTTGTGGAAAAGATAGTATTTTCAGTCCCTAGTAGTCCATAAAACAGGATTTTTTTGTTAGTAAAGGATCCAGTTTGCAGCTTCAGTCAGTCATTTTTTACAAGTGTTTCCGATTTGTTACTCTTTCGCTGCTTTACATTTTCTTGATTTTAAAAAAGATTTGTAAATGTTCCCTGTAGAATTTATCACTTAAGGGATGTGTTGACACTGCAACTTTGCTTTACTGCTCAAGTCTATGGGCCAGATCTGACCGTACTGAAAACCAATAGTTTGTCCTTAAGGCTAAATGAGCTTATCTCAGCAATTGTTAAAGTAAATCTGGAACAAGTCTGAGCACACAAACAAAATACAAAAAAAAAAAAAAAAAAAAAAAAAAGAAAAAGAAAAAAAAAAGGCGCCATGACCTGCATGACAGCCATGACAGCCCATTGGGGGTGAAGCCTCTTTAGCTGACATGGTCAAATATCATAGATGACCATATCTGGTCAATATATCACACGTTGCTCCTCCTATTGCCGCAGACTAAGCTGTGGTTTCATTCCTTAGCTTAGGGTGGAGACTGTAAGCCACAAAGTCATATGTCAATGTTTTTATTGAAAGAATAACAAAGTACAGAATAGCCAGACACATAGGCAGATTGGCGTCAAGTTATCAAAACATCACATTCCAATACAGAAAAATAAAGGTATGTTCATAGTACCTATCATCTTTTGCAATAACAGAACATAATGAGTGTGATAAGCAGTGGCGTCGCTAGGGGGTGGCTTTTGGGGCTATAGCCCCGAATCTGGGGCCCATAGCCCCGAGTCTCTGCAGGAGTCCCCAAGGTAAGGGGAGGCTCTCTGGGGACCCTGATGTAAGTGGGGGGCTCTCTGGGGACCCTGATTTAAGGGGGAGGCTCTCTGGGGACCCTGATTCAAGCTGGAGGCTCTCTGGGGACCCTAATGTAAGGGAGGCTCTTTGGGCACCCTGATGCAAGAGGGAGGCTTTCTGGGGATATATACACACAATCACACGTATATTATATACATGTCAATGCCCACCCAAGTGAATGACTTTCTTTACTACGCTACTATGGGCTCTAGCCCCAGATCTTTTGTAGACCTAGCAACGCCCCCGGTGATAAGTATCCAAAAATTGATGGGATTTAACAATAGCCTCCCAGTTATGATCTGGATAACCCCAGTGTGAGGGGATGGTATAGAACCAGAGTCCTGGGAGGTCCCGGTCATGGTCTTAGGGACAGTCCCAAGGCTCATGGCCGTAGGAGGCCTCATATGTGATCATCTGCATTGTGTATGAAATTTCTGGAGAAAGAAAAAAAACAAAAATGGGAGAGAAGAAAGGAAGAAACAAGAGAGAAAGTGAAAGGGGGGAGGGAGAGGGTCGTCCTGGAGTACGCTATGGAGTCGAAATGTAGTCAATCCATGGGTCCCATATCTTATTAAATTTCTTGACTTTATTACAAAGGATATGAGTGAGTTTATCATTGATCATAATCCAATTGAGTTTATTTTTAACCTGGTCAAGAGGGATTATCGACTGTTTCCAATGTCTTGCGATCGTAATTCTTGTCGCCAGTAGTATATAATTAATCAATTTTACAGATTTTTTGAGTGTTTCGTCAGGCAATTTTTGAAAGAGGGTGGCTTCAGGAGATCTGCGAATGTTTACCCCCATCACTGAATTGATTAAGTTGAAAATTCGGATCCAAGATCTAATTACGAGGGGGTATTGCCACCAGATATGGTGCATCGTCCCCAACCGACCGCATTGTCGGAAGCAGTTTGGCGAAGTGGAAGGATGCATCTTAGCTACTCTAGTGGGTACCAAGTACCAACGTAGGAGCGTTTTATAGTTGTAAGTCACAAAGTTAAAGTTAAAATACAGTATGCTCCTGTGCAATATTCTCCTCTGACCTTAGAACTGTTTAATGAGTGAAAGGTCAGTTTCTTGAACTAGTGAGCCAGGCTAAATTAGTAATTGGTTAGCTCCCTCATACATATTATGGCTAGTCAGCAGGTACGGGGGCTGAACATACTGTATGATCAGGTGATCAGTTTCCTCATTCGGGGTAAGGACAAAATGTTAAGCAACACAAACATATAACCACCATGTTCCTGAACTTTCCATCAAAACTGTCAGTTCAGACCTCAAATGCTGACATCTGCACCACACATGTGATGAAACTGATTAATATTCTTCAGATATAATGCCAGAAGACTCCATCCTGTTTTCATATAAAAAAAAAAATAAAAAAAAAAAAATCACAAAACAACGTGATGCTGTAAGCACGGTTATGGCATTGCCCCAAACATTACATTCTTTAAAAACAATGTGCATTTTAATGTATGTGTGCATAGGTGTATTCTGTATTCCAGGTTTGTTCTGAAATATGAGTGGAATGTGTTATACACAGTCACAGCACACCACAACTACTATGGCACCTGCAATGGATGTGCAATGTACTGCTCTATTTAAATACTGAATTTAATTTATTTCCAGACGCACACACCCTTAAGTCCGGTAGGGCTGACCCAAAAAAAAAAAAAGTCCTGCAAGTGGTGTATACCCCGCTCCTAAACCGCCCCTGCCATTGAAAGCAATGGGCAGTGCTGCCACAATGCCTGCAAAGTGCTTTGGCAGCGGCACTTTGCGGGAGGTTTTAACCCTTTCCTTGGCCACTAGCGGGGTTAAAAGCCTCCCGCTAGAGGCCAAAAAGTGGCGCTTTAACAGTGGTAAAGTGCTGCTAAAACTAGCGACGCTTTACCGCTAACGCGGTCACACTAGCAGTGTGAAAGGGGTCTTAAACTAGACTTTACAAAGCTTTTTTTTCCAAACCAATTGACAGTGTAAATTTTGCTGTGTGTCTTAATGACCACTTTTCAATCTACTGCCCACACATTTTAATCTAGAACGTATCACTTTATTCTTGTTGGTACGACACTGTTGCAGTAGAGCTCAGAGAATTTTTGTCATGAGGGAAGAGTTCTGTAATCACTGACACCAATTAACATCCAAACTGTGCAGAAATGAGACACATGACCTTCTAGCTCCTTTTCTGTCTAAGGCTCGATTCACACCTATGCATTTTCAGTGCTTTTTGCATTTTGCAGATTTGCACTACAGAATGTGTTCCATAGGAAACCATGCTGGATGGACTGTAGTGCAAATCTGCAAAATGCAAAAAGCACTAAAAATGCATAGGTGTGAATCCCAATAGGGATTGATAAAAACTTGTACCATCATCCAGGAGTAATTGAATAGCAAAATTGGTAGCCTGATCCCCAACTTTCAATTATGATGCTGTTTTACAAGTCTTTACCTGTATGTCTTTTGATTATTATATTGTATCTCTGATCCTATCACAGATGCCCTCCCGATGAAGCAGGTATTGCCCGCGAAACTAGTAGAGGAAAATGACATCTGTGATCTATTGTCCTATTATGATTTTCCCCCTCTAGGGTTAATCTTTTCACTGGTGATATATTTGTACCGCTACCATGTTTTTTATCTGTAACTGACGATTGGTTTTTGGCATCAATAAAATCTTCTGTAATTTTTTATATCCTGTTATATTATTCCAAGTTTCTACTGTACCGTGATAGTCCAATTGCCCTCATTTTCTTGTGGCAGCCTGGTTGGGGATCAGGCTACCAATTTTACTATTCAATTGATTTAAATCAAATCCACCCTGTGACTCAAAATGTGTTTTCATCACCTCACAGCCGTGTGCTGCTTTCAAAGTCCCAAATTTCCTGCCTTGTATATTGTATATGCCTTATGTATTGTATATTTGTATGTTTAGGGAGTTGCAAGTTGGTGGAAAGAGATTTTTTTTTTTATTTAAAAGGGAATTTTTTTGTATCTAATCGTCCTCTTTAAGAAGCCAGTAAACATATTCATTCTGGAACGCGGAATTTCCCTTAGTCTAGGAAATACTTGGCAGACCTGTAGAGTGTAGCTATAATCAGGCAGCTTTTTGGCATCAGATTTCCACAATGGAAAGATTTACACAATGCCGTTGCACACTGCCCTCAGCTAAACAAACATTAAACTGCTGAATGCCTCATCTGCAGTGAAATAAAAGCCAACAAATTTTTTTTGCAGTGTTTGCACGTTGGATATTAGCACATAGTGGAAATGGAGCCAAAAGCAGGATGGATAGAGAGGGTGGCATAGAGTCTCAGAGGTACACTTCTCATATACAGTACATGATCTTTAAAAGGAGTTACATAGATTGTACCCAAGAGCACAAGATGAAGATCACTCATTGTTGCTGCTTACAGTCAATCAGGAAAACAATGGTGTCTATATGAACCTGTGTCAGTGAACTTTTTTTTCCGGGTCAGACGGGTTATGCATTCCAATATGCAAAATTCTCTCAGAGTAGATCAAATCCAAGCCAGAAGGGGGTCAGTTGCACCTGTCAATGAATTCGAAATGGTCTCATACTGATGCCATTAACACAAGCTCGTAGCCCACTGACAAAGGTTACAAGCTGCAGGTCTTCTCTAGACATCACCGCTCAACCAGTGTTTGGGTAAGAACAGAATGGTCACGTTATCAAATCATTATGATTCTTAAGGTAGGGACGGTGCCAGGGATGTCTGCTTACGGATTGAAAAAGGATGAAAAGCACCCATAAAATTGACAGCGGTGAATGACTGTGCACACTCGGCCAATATGAGCATGCATATTTATACCAGAATGATACAGCAGTAGAATCCTTCAACCACTCAAAGTTTGTGGGTAGAGATGGGCCAAAAACTCGAACATTGCAAGTTTGGACCCAAATCACAAACCCTATTAAAGTCTATGGGACCCGAACTAGAAAAATCAAAAGTCCCCATTTTGAAAGCTTATATGCAAGTTATTGGCCATAAAGAGGGTAGTGTGTGGGGGCCAGGGTACTGCCCTGGGGGACATGTACCAATGCAAAAAACGTATTTTTAAAAAGATAATTTTTAAAGGAGCAGTGATTTTAATGATGCTTAAGGTGAAACAAAAATCAAAAATTCCTTTAAATATAGTGCCTAGGGGCTTCCCTTAGTCTGCCTGTGAAGTGGCGCCTCTGTACCATGTAAAGAACCTGCTGCTCAGTGAATGCCAAAAGGGACTGGCACCTCCGCCTCAACCACGGCTGTATCCTTCATTTTTAAAGTTTTCCACACAAATGCAATCAGTGCGTCCGCCAGCGCCTTCTCCTGTGCAGCCACCAGGGCAGAGGAATCATTCTCACTGTCCGAAAAATCTAGGAGCGCGTCCGCAGACCCTACAGGGAGGGGCCCCATCCACGGCAGCCGAATCAGATTCAGGATCTGACGACACACATGGAGCAGGGGAAGGTGGGGGACGCTTCTTGCTAGTCCGCCACCCAAGAGCCACCTCTACCCAGGACATAAAGGACTCCAGGGCCGCCGTCAGTGCGTCAACGGATGGCAGGGACCCAGAGGGACCTGCAGCCTCTGATAGGGGGTCAGGTGGGGAAACATGCTCCTGAGACTCCATAGGGGGAAGAAGAGACCCCCCACACCAACAGTGACCACTGAAAAGGGACAACCCCCACGCCGGTAGCGGTACTGGAACACCAGGACACCCCACAGCCTGCAGCAGAGAGAGGAAGGGACCCCACCAGCATAGCGCTTGCTGCTTCAGGTGTAGACCCGCACACACGTGGCGTCCGAGGATAACACAGGAGTCCACCCAGGGTTAAAAGGAGCAGCTTCTGCCTGCTAAAAATGCCATCTGGGCTTGAGCACAAAAACCTCCAAAAAGACTCCGGCTGCGTTACATGAGGCTGACACAGCCCCAGTAAAGCCCCTGAAAGAGAGAAAAGAGGATCCGGGCACCAGACCTCCGGGAGCGCACAGTGCCTGTCTTTCCCCACGGTAAGCACTGCACCTGCGGCACGCACCCCCTGCTCACCAGTACTCAACCCCATCACCCAAGATCTATCATGCCACCATACTACCCCATATAGAGGAGGGAGGGGGAAAGGGGGGCAACCAGGGGACCTCCAGGGACCATCCACCCCAGAGGTGCAAAGGTGGAGGGAAACCCGCAAGACCGACCGACCCGGGGAGGGACCCGCGTCCACCGCAAACCCACCAAGGGGAGAGGGAGGAATTTACTCACCATACCAGGACCAGGCGGGCACCGCTCCAGACAGAACCTCCTCGCCACCGAAGTGAGACCCAGTTGTATGCGACCTCGCGAGACGTTTAACTCGCAGGGCCAGCCCCCGTCCAGTGGGGCTATGTCGCAAATGACCTAGTGCGTAGCTGCGGTCTGCACATGCTCGCTGGCCAGACTGGGGAGACCACCGAATCAAATGTCCAGCCTGTCGCCCAGTCCAGCAGTTGATTGCAGATCTCACTGGAAAAAATCCAGGAAAAAAACAAAAAAATATCCCAGCAGGGAACTAGGTCCTTACTCCTGACTAGGCAGAAAAAAAACTGAAGGCCTATAGCAGAGCGGGGGGCGTATATAACCTAGGACTGCCCATGGGCGTAGCCAAGTCTTTTTTCTGCCTAGTGTCCTTCTCCTGTAGGGGACGATATAACCCTATGGTTCTGAATAAGGAAGCGCTGTGTCTGTCAATGAACAAATGAGAAAATACGTTTACACTAGAAATATATCAAATAATATATCTAGATAAAAATGTAATTATATATGTACAAATGAGTTGTAATAATATTCAGTCTGCGCCCCACCCCGCCCCCTGCATGTTGGGCCTCTCTATGTGGCCAGGCAGTGAAAAAGTCCCACACATGTGGTATCGTAATACTCAGGAGGAGTAGCAGAATGTATTTTGGGGTGTTATTTGTGGTATATAGATGCCATGTGAGAGAAATAACCTATTACAATGACAATTTTGTGTGGGAAAAAAAAATCTTAATTTTGCAAAGAATTGTGGGAAAAAATGACAACATCAAAAACCTCACCATGCATCTTACTAAATACCTTGGAATGCCTACTTTCAAAAAAGGGGTTATTTGGGGGGTATTTGTACTTTCCTGGCTTGTTCGGGTTGCAAGAAATAAGAGGCCGTCAGTACATCAGGTGTGATCAATTTTTTATGATTTGCACCACAACTTGTAGACTCTGTAACTGTCACAAAGACCAAATAATATCCACTAATTTGGGCTATTTTTACCAAAGATATGTAGCAGTATAAACTGTGGCCAAAATTTATGAAGAAAAATTAATAATTTGCAAAATTTTATCACAGAAACTAAAAAAAATGCTTTTTTTTTTTTCAAAATTTTCGGTCTTTTTTCATTTATAGCGCAAAAAATAAAGAACCCAGAGGTGATCAAATAACACCAAAAGAAATCTCTATTTGTATGAAAAAAAGGACAAAAAATTCATTTGGGTACAGTGTTACACGACTGAGTAATTGTCATTCAAATTGTGAGAGCGCTGAAAGCTGAAAATTGGTCTGGGCAGGAGGGGGGTTCAAGTGCCCAGTAGGCAAGTGGTTAAGTATGGTCATCCATAAACAAGGGACGTCGCACAGACAGCAAAATAATAACTTCTTCTTGTCCACCCATGCACATACTTGTAGCAAACTATATTATACCATTATAGAAACACAATAACCAGCTTTCCTGAACCCCTAACCCTACTCAGTGATCTCTAAACTGAATTACATTCATTATCCTCTTTCCTTTCATCTTCTCTGTGTACGCCTGTCGTGTAATCCTCTTCGGGTAATTAAGCAAAGCTACACCAGCTTCTCTATTCAATACACTGAACACAGAGGCATTGAGGAGGGCCAGACGCGAGTAGAGGAGAGCCGATCTGCTGCTCTCCTGTCAGTGCAGCAAACCCCCCCCCCTCCCAAGATGCCCACATAGGACCACCAGGGATGCCACCATGACCACCACTGATGACCACCAGGTATGCCACCTATGGCCACCAGGGATGCCAATCTGTGCCCCAAATCGATGCCAGTGTCCACAAATGGTGCCAGTCAGTGCCTCCATTACAGTGATTCCCATCAGTGCCATCTATCAGTGCCAGCCATAAGTACCCATCAGCGCTGCATATCAGTGCCACCTATCAGTGCCCATCATCAGTGCCACCTCATCAGTGAAGGAGAAAAATTACTTATTTACAAAATTTTGTAATAGAAACAAAGAACCTTTTTTTTTTCAAAATTTTTTGTCTATTTGTTGCGGAAAAAATAAAAACCCCAGCAGTGATCAAATACCACCAAAAGAAAGCTCTATTTGTGGGTACAAAATGATAAAAATGTTCTTTGGGTACAGTGTAGCATGACCGCACAACTGTCATATAAAAAGCGACAGCGTTGAAAGCTGAAAATTGGCCTGGGCAGGAAGTGGGGAAAGTGCCTGGTATTGAAGTGGTTAAATAACAAACATGTCATACTTACCTGCTCTGTGCAATGGTTTTGCACAGAGCAGCCCCAATCCTCCTCTTCTTGGGTCCCCCATCAGCACTCCTGGCCCCTCCCCTCTGCTGAGTGTCCCCATAGCTGCTTGCTCTGAGGGCACTCATGCGTGCTTGCTCCCAAGCCGACTCTGTGCATCTATCAGACACATGGGGTGGGTCTTGGCCTCAAACCCTCCTCATTGTTGCAGGGATGGGGTCTATTGTTGCTGGAGGGGATCTGTTTTACTGCTTTTCTTGTTATTAGACAATAACAAATTCTATACAAATTATTTAGCACCACAAAATGATACTTGGGGCAGTACTGAGAGGTGGGTATGGGGTGGAACCAAGGGACAGTGCTTGGAGGTGGGTAGGGTATGGAGACAAGGGGAGATTAGGGGAGAAGGGGGGGGGGGGGGGAGTTCCTGCTCCTATTCTCTGATAAAAAAAACCCTGGTCATAAATCTAAGAAGCCAAAATTGGCTTCATTTGGCTATATGTGCCAAGCACAGACTATGTTATCCATGGCCACTAAGTGCAATTCTGAAAACTAAACTCTAAAACTGAATTTCAGTGGTGGCTCTGGGCAACAAGTGTTGCTTCTATTTAGGACATAATGATAAATGCAACTATCTGAATTTACACTTGGCAGGCATGATGAGGTCATTGCCATAGATCAGTGGAAGTGTGAATCTAATTGGATACAAAAGATGGAAATCAAACAACGCCTTGAAAAACAAGACCTATTATAATGAAGCTAAATCAAAATCTGCGAAAAAAAGCTCTTTCACTTCTCCAAAGAGTTGCAATCTGAATGGGACTTTCCATGCAATAACCTCCCACATCTTAGTGAAAATAAGAGAACTAAAGTCCTTCTCTTGTTAGATGTAAAGCAGAGAAGAAGGCACTTCTAAGTGCAGTAATAAAACTTTAATGAAAAGGAAGGGTAAAAAAACACTTACAAGATGGGAGTGAAAAAAAGGCATATAAATCAATCCATAACATCCATCGGGATGCCTCCTGGGAGTAAAGACAGCTGCAAGTGGAAGTTCCAGCTAACCAGCGGTGAGAAACACCGTCTCTCTGATCCAAGATGGAGGGCCATGCTGTCAGGACCAGCATGGAGTCCAGGCAACCGGAAGTGACGTCAGAGTGGGCAGTTACATAAATCGGGGCAGGCCCAGTCACTCCTTCTTCAAACCAATGGAGTAATGCAAGGGGAAGGGGTTTATAAGAGTCAGGAGCGGGACAAAAAAAAGCAGGTGGTGGGCGGGACGGATAATGACTGCCAGATCATTACATAGCAGTATGTACTGGAATAAAATACAGTAAAATACAGTAGAATAAAGTAAAAAGCTCACTGCAGTAGAGGTAAAGATACACAAGACAAACACTGACTGGGACAGAACTGCAACAACTAAAACATAGATAGATTAAATAGCAATATTAAGAAAGAGTGTAGACACTCATACAGGATGCAAGGTGTGCAGCATGGGACTACAAGTGTCAGCAACATCATAAATGGGGGAAAATATGACAACAAGTATAATAAAAGGCGATTGGATGGCTGTAAACACTGTGCAGCAGGAGACAGCAAGTTTCAGCAATGTCAAAAGTAAGGAAAACTATAAATGAATAAATAATAAAAAATGCAATACAATATGATCATTGCTGTGAGCATATGAATATGGGACAATGTAAGTGTGATGGATGTCAGTTAATATAGCCAGAGGGCTGCCCCAGGAGGGTCTCCTTTGATTTAATACCCAAACACACACAGGCACGTACGCAAGATCCAGGGTGCCAATTAGCATAAGTGGGCATGTTTAGGGGCTAGTACAGATGCAGTGGCACTATAATAGAGTATGAATTTCCAGCTCCTCATTCAAGCATCCGGGGGACAAAACATCTAAGGTGTATATCTAATAGATCTCCCTCTGGCAGAGCTTGTGGAATCGCTCAGCCCGATGGAGGTCCCGGGGAGCAGCCTCAATGACCCTTCCCCTTGCATTACTCCATTGGTTTGAAGAAGGAGTGACTGGGCATGCTCAGAATCATGTAACCGCCCACTCTGACGTCACTTCCGGTCGCCTAGATTCCATGCTGGTCCTGACAGCACGGCCCTCCATCTTGGATCAGAGAGACAGTGTTTTCCACCGCTGTTCGGCTGGAACTTCTACCTGCAGCTGTCTTTACTCCAAGGAGGCATCCCGCTGTACGGTATGGATTGAATTATTTGCCTTTTTTCACTCCCATCTTGTAAGTGTTTTAACCCTTCGTTGTCATTAAACTGTTTTATTACTGCACTTAGAAGCGCCTTCTTCTCTGCTTTGTTTTTCCTGTAAAGTGTGCTTCCCTCTTCTGAAGTGCTGCTGTGGTGCATTAATCACATTTCAAGAGGCAGTCATGTACTGTTTGTTAGAGTCTCCTTGCTATCCAGAGTGCCCCATTCTCCACACTTCTTGTTAGATGTGATTAACAGACTGAAATTTAACCACAAAATCAAGATTCCCATACAGGATATACAGTATAAAGAAAAAGATTTCAACGTAAAACTAAAAGCAGCATTGTAGGCAGCTTAAGTTGGCTGGCACCACAATTCTCAGCTGTGCCAACCTGCTATCGAGACCATGTCAGAAACCCGGAACTCCCAGAACTGGACCACACGAACATTTTCACTTGCTTCCCCTAATGCAATCTGAAGTCCTATACAAATACCGATATGTAGATAGTCAGTACAGACATACCCCACTTTTAAAGTACACAATGGGGTTTATTTACTAAAGCTGGAAAGTGCAAAATCAGGCTCACTTCTGCATAGAAACCAATGAGCTTCCAGGTTTTATTACCAAAGCTTAATTGAACAAGCTGGGGTTAGAAGCTCATTGGTTTCTATGCAGAAGTGAGCCTGATTTTGCACTTTCCAGCTTTAGTAAATAAACCCCATTGCATACTTAAAAGTGGGGTATGCCTGTATTAGCATTTAATTTGGGGGTGGGCCCGAGTTATAGATTGGGACTACAGGAGAGTGAAGTCGGGAGTAGACATCTTAAAGTTTCGTTATACGTCTTCACACTTACTTTTCAATCTCTTTCCTCATGACAAGCTCACATTAAATTTATAGCACAATTCTCCAAATTCCAGAACAGAGATAGTGCTGCAGGTGAAGTCTGTAGTGCAGGTCTTTGTTCTGAAAAAACGCATGGCCTACAGGAAGTAAAACCAATGGTTTACTACCGTTAGAAGTTCAAAGCAAATAAGACTTTCCAATCTTCCTGGAACTTCTCTGAGCTTTGCCCTGGATTTACCGATCACCTCACAAGTTTCCAAGAACTCATAAAGAAGATGTAAACAAGGGTCGGCATGAATATCACATGGATAGATTATCAACTTCACTGTCCCTGTAGCCTTTACCATGACATATGATGTTTACAATCTAAACAGACTGCTGACTCAGTAATGGAGGGCTCCCAGCCAAGAACAAAAGCTGTATTTAGATGGGGAGTGGGCACTTCAGGGTACACTTAAGGTCAGCACTCATACCAGTTTTCAAAATGATACAGACATCTACAGTCAAACCCAGCTTAGACTCATAAAATATAATATGCTGTAAATAAACTTTCTAAGAAGAAAAGTATTAATAAATGTGGCTACATGGCTAGAACAAGTAACCAGATCCAACGTGCCTTTTCATATATACTGTGGGTGCAAACCCCAACAATGAAATTCTATTATTTGCTCCCTTTGGTCTCGATAGGGACTTTCGATAAGTGCAACCTGTTAATTCTGCCAGAAATCCAGTGTGGTCATAACTTTCTGCAGTGAGCCAACAACATAACCCCTGGAATTCATAAAGACTGGCTAGCAATCCAGCGTGGTCATAACTTTCTGCAGTGAGCCAACACCCCTGGAATTCATAAAGATCTTTTTTTTGCGAATGTGTATCACATGCATTCTAAAAGTGGCGCAGTGTGAACCAAATTCATGTACCCGTCTATAACTTGTACTGAAATTTGACGCATGCTGTGCCACTTTTAGAATGCATGCGAGACACTTTTGCAAAATGTGTCCCTGTTCCCCAAAAGTTGGTCTTAATTAGCTCCACTTTCATAAGATTTCAACTACCGGTATTTTATTATAAAATTATGAATTGTTATGAATTTGGAGGTGCTGCGCCACAATGAAGAAGTGGACCAAACTATAACTACCTGAATTTGGCGCACGCGTTGCTGTCAGAACTAACACTGTCACAGATTTTTTCTTTTAATTAGGCTTAACACCTGAGTAATTCACGCAAGAAAATTGGCGCGACAGCGTTGTTGAATTACCCCCAATGCTTTTTTGCTATACAGTGAACTCTAATGCCCCGTACACACGGTCGGACTTTGTTCGGACATTCCGACAACAAAATCCTAGGATTTTTTTCCGACGGATGTTGGCTCAAACTTGTCTTGCATACACACGGTCACACAAAGTTGTCGGAAAATCCGATCGTTTTAAAAGCGGTGACGTAAAACACGAACGTTGGGACTATAAACGGGGCAGTAGCCAATAGCCTTCATCTCTTTATTTATTCTGAGCATGCGTGGCACTTTGTCCGTCGGATTTGTGTACACACGATCGGAATTTCCGACAGCGGATTTTGTTGTCTGAAAATTTTATCTCCTGCTCTCAAACTTTGTGTGTCGGAAAATCCGATGGAAAATGTCCGATGGAGCCCACACACGGTCGGAATTTCCGACAACACGCTCCAATCGGACATTTTCCATCGGAAAATCCGACCGTGTGTACGGGGCATAACAGTCATATTACCCCTGCCCAGTTCTCTTCTGTGTTCTAAAAAACGCTCCCCCTTATGACAGGAGGAGGCGTTTTGAAGTCCTAAAACACTTCCTGTCTGGAGGTCTCAATGTTGCTTCTTCAGTGGTACAGTACAGTGAGTGAGCATTGTCACCTTAAGAATGGAACTGTGGTACCGGCAGGGTCAACAGGTAAAAATAAAGGGGGAAAGCCTGAAAAACCATCAGAAACTAATGCATGCAGATCCAATGACCTCAAAACTGCAATATAATAAATTTTTCACCAAATATAGTTACTAAGGGGTGCACAAGCCTCAAAGTAAGCAAATACTCCCTTTAGCAAGTCAAATTCTGCTTGTGTCTTACACTTTTCCTCTCCCAGACATTGCAGCTCCAGATGGCCAGGTGCTAAATGAGAACGATAAGCTACAGGCTTTATGCAGTGAGAATGGAAAGCCACATCTCCTGCTACATTTTTTCATCTCATTGTGAAGCAAGCACCAGGGCAAGGATTTCTGTCTACAGGTGTCCACAAAAGGTGCAGCAAATGGCTGGGGATTCAGATTTTACGGGCCCCCTATCCTGGCGCCCTAAGACAGCTGTCTAAGCCACCTTATGCTGGCAATGGCAGCTATACAAGAAGCTGTAGTTCCACTTTAAAGGAGAAGTACAGCCAAAGCTTGTTTGGCTGTACTTCTCCTGTGGATCACAGGAGTGCAGTTCGTTCTGCACTCCTGTGACCCATTTTCAGCAGACAGCGGGATGAAGCCTGCCCTCATCTGACATCACAGAGCCGATCCAGGCTGGGGTAAGATAGTGACAAAGTCAGGATCCGCCCATATGTCTGGACCGGCACCTGGCTCAGCCTTTTAGCGAGCCACTGAGAGCCTAAACTGGCCGCTCCGGCCCCCATCACAGCCCAGTACTCCAGTGAGCGTGGGGGGCAGAGCAGAGAGCCGGTGACTCACAGTTGCCGGCTCTCTGCTCATGGAGCTCTGAGAACCGAGTAATCAGCGGTCTTTGATCGCTCGGTTCTCAGTGTTAGAGCTGGCGGGGGACAGATGCAGCATGGGACCAATGCTGCATCCACCTAGGTTAGTATG
Organism: Lithobates clamitans; assembly: GCA_037952925.1. Classification (NCBI taxonomy): domain Eukaryota; kingdom Metazoa; phylum Chordata; class Amphibia; order Anura; family Ranidae; genus Lithobates; species Lithobates clamitans. The sequence continues at coordinate 2,408,894 of JBBGZY010000230.1, forward strand.
TTTTTTTTTTTAAACGCCAAACTTCTCTTTTAAGGCAAGATTTGTCTACAAGAAACACTTTATTTTATCCCCTTTATTTTGATGAACAGGGATGAAAGTATTAACTTAATGGGCTGCATGTTACAATGTATCACACGGTACAAGTTATTCCAAGACTTGATACTAATCTACAGTCTGGATGTACCTGGTTTAAAGATAAACACTTAATTATAGTTTGATGTAACCAAGCCCATTAACAAGAATCAATATTTCTGTGACTCAAGTCCATTGTAATTGCTTATTAAATACAGTAAACACAGGTCAATCTGTGCAAGATTGTAGTAGCAACAGATAATTGTCAAATTAAAATGTTCCTGTCATGATTAAAGCTGAAAATTTAGCTGTGAATTTTATTGCATAGTTAGATTCAGCTTGGACCAATATAAATTATACTTCAGCAATCCCTATGGAAGCTGCAAATTACTGTAGTGGATACCACTACTACAGTGATAGCAGCAATCTGCTGTAAGCGAATTGTGTTTGGGTGTTTGGAGGACACACACGTGTATACTCTTTTGCCTCCCCTCTCCTTTCTGTAGGTTAGAATAAGCCTAGGTTAACTGGTTAGTACTTTTTCTTCTATGCAGGGTTTTCCTGCTCTGTAGATGTGCCTTATTTTAATATATTTTCAAGATTCTGAATACATATCTTTTTGTGCACATTTTGATTGTATGTTTTTTCACCTGCACTGGCCTGCTCCCACATCCCCCCCCCTGGGAAAGAACCATGCCCGAGTTACGCTTTTGATTTCTGCATTGGTTCGTGCCATTTAAGCAGTGGGTACACTTTATGGCTCAGCCTGGAGATCTCTAATTTACTGATGCTTTGTGTGTGTGGTTGCTGTTGTTATTATTAATTTTTTTATTAATTTATTTTGTCTGTTTAGATTATTAAAACTATGCCTCCATTTCTGCCTCCTGAAGAAGCGGCTCACACAGCGAAACATGTAGTAACCATCATATAATGGTTGGAGTTTGTGTTCCCTTGTATTGTACCTCATCCCGGCATTGGGGGTATTAGATGTATAAAAATTGCGCCAAAAGTGTCGGATTTGTCCGCCATGTGTCACAGTAATAATTTAAAAAAAAAAAAAAAAATCGCTGATCACCGCCATTACTAGTAAAAAAAAAAAATAAATAATAAAAATGCCATAAAACTATCCCCTATCCCCTAAAAGAAAGCTCTATTTGTGGGGAAAAAAGGACGTCAATTTTGTTTGGGAGCCACGTTGCACGACCGCAAAATTGTCAGTTAAAGCGACGCAGTGCCGAATCGCAAAAAGTGCTCTGGTCTTTGGGCAGCCAAATGGTCCGGGGCTTAAGTGGTTAAAGTGGTTGTAAACCCCATTCATGAAATCTGTCTGTTATCAAGATGATAATGTCTGACAAGCTCTCCTACACAGGAGATAAAAGCAGCTGAAAATTTGTGTCGGGGAGGGAACTTGGAGATAGATTAGCAGAGAGCTGGTCTATTCACACTGCAGCTCTGCAAGTTTCTTCGTTCCTCTGCCTATGTGGAGTGGGGGTGTGTGCGCCTTATCTCCAATCAGCTCTCATACAGTGTAAGCCCAGACTCCACACCTACTACTGAATCAGAAAACAAGATTTCTAACACGATGTGCAATATCTAAAGAGTGTGGAAAGGTGAAGACAGCAGATATACACGTAAAACGTATGTAGGAGGATTTGTTTCATTTGTGTACATCATCTGAGGCTGTTCACTTCATTGGATATAGGAGAGGGTTTACATCCTCTCCAACATGCACGTAACAGAGTTCCAGTTATTCCACGACACATTTTCATTTTCAATAAGCACATTTGGAGTCATGGTATTTGCCATAAAGGAAAACTTCACTGGGACTTTCACGTTTTTATATTCTTGTGCTTCAATATTTATGTTACTGTCATAGGCATGGGCATACCCTAATCATCCTATGCGCAGAGGGGAGATTGGAAAGATCTTCCTCTTATTGGCTCTGTCATAAAAGAAATGCTTACATACTTCTCTTTCAATGTGTCGGCAGAGAGATCAATGTGCTGGGGCCATATATTTACAGACACACACATGCATGTGTGTTTGAGCTTTGGGGTGCACACCCTAATGCAATAGACTGCACACACCTATGGTTAATGTGTTAAAAACAAATGGATCTGTTATATCATTACTACACTGTGATCCTAGGAGGGGAACTATCTATTGTCTTGTCAGTACTCTCTGGTCCTAGGAGGAGACTGACCCCAATATTAGTTCATTATCATCAGTATGCTCTGGTCCTTAAAGGAGACTGACCCATTATGTCACAGTCATCAGTACTCTCTGGTCCTAGGTAGAGACTGACCCCATTATCAGTGTACTGTCATTAGTACTCTCTGGTCCTAGGTAGAGACTGACCCATTATCACGATACGGTTATTAGTACTCTCTGGTCCTAAGAAGAGAATGACCCATTATCAGGTTACTGTTATTAGTATTCTCTGGCCCTAGGAGGAAACTGAACCCATTATCAGGTTACTGTCATTAGTACTCTCTGATCCTAGGATAAGATGGACCTCATTATCAGGTTACTATCAAAAGTACTCTCTGGTCCTAGGAGGAGACTGACCCCATTATCAGGTTACTATCAGAAGTACTCTCTGGTCCTAGGAGGAGACTGACCCCATTATCAGGTTACTGTCATTATTACTCTCGGATCCTAGGTGGAGACTGACCCATAATGTCACTGTCGTTAGCACTCTCTGGTCCTAGGTGGAGACTGATCCATTATATTAAACTAGTAATATTTTGACAATGAGTGTTCTTTGGTCTTTAGAAGGATTCACTGCCCAAGTCACTGCAGGTTGTTGACACCATGAGGAAGTTCTCTTGAAGTGTTGCAGTCTATTTGCTGTAAGATATTACAAATAAGCCGTTTTCATGGGGAGATGTTTGCACAGAGATCTTTGCATTTCTCTGTGTCTAGCTGGATATTACATGGATTATGGAGTCCTATAGATTTCTTTAGTTTGCAGTTTGTAACAAGAGTGAAGCTGTTGCAGTATCCTGCTCATTGCCGGTCTGCTTGTGATAAACTTACATCTGGCCTGTGCAGTGACTGGTACAGGAATGGGGCTGATCTGTGAAAGGTGGAGGCAGAGTTACAAAAGCAACAAACATTGCATTCTGGGATTGCCGATTGAAGTGCAGCCACCAGGAAATGAGTATAAGGCAAGTTAACTGATTACACACCTATGACAACAGTGATCATCTGGTGTCAGAGACCTTCAGAACTTTTCCATGTCAGGGCCACAATTACGGTAAATAATAACTCATAAAACAATTTTTACTATGCCACCCCTGCTACTCACCAACAGTAGTCACCAAGGTGCTGGCAAAGAACAGGGAAGATGCCATATCCCACTTGCTGTCACTGGAGGCATTGAATAAGACTGAAACTCCATATTTGTTGGCACTGATCACCTTCTCAAGGAAGGCTTCCAATCCACTCTCATTGACACATGGGCTCTCGTTTAAGAATATCTGTTTTAGATGCTTTAGCTCTTTTCTTAGTTTTCCTTCATATGGAGCTTCAATGCTGGAGACCACCCATGCGCCCAGTAGGAGGTAGATCAGATAACCTCCGATAAGCAGCGTAAGCACCATCCAGGACTGCATGACAGTTCTAGGCAAACAGAGACATCAAATTAGACCTTTACAAGTCAGCATGAGCAATTAACATGTCAAATTATACAGCAACAATATAATATTTCAAACATTCTCCATATTTTATTAAAAAAAATGAATTCCCTTGAGCTCTGGCTAAGAGACTTTGCCTGAGCTAAAATGTTGTCATCATTCTTCTGCATTTATGTCACACACCACATTATAAAGATGCAATACAGAGAGGCATTGCCATGGTCATCTCTAGATTTGAACTCTGCTGCCATGGTTATTAGGACTATAATAGAGAAGCAGGCAAGGTTCTTCAATTTTTACACTGATGGCAGTATGCAGCAATTGATAGATGCTACTGCCCTCATACACAAAGGATAGTTGTAGAACTACAGTAAAATCATCCTTGTAATATGCACAGCTATGAGTGGAGGTAGATTTCCAAAAGAAGCAGAAAAAAACATGTCTATTCTTGAAAAGCACTGATAGTGAATGTCTATATCCATATCAGGGAAGAAAGACCTTAGGAGACCATCTTGAGTTACCCTAACACACACCAGGCACATTTGTATTATCTTGTAAATGTCATAATCTTACAGTATACTGCTTTTATCATTGCAAATCCAGAGACTATTGATTGCTAATTAGTAGCTATGTCAACAGCTTTTTTTTTCCTTATGGTGGTTTCTGAGGTTGACTGGAGCTGTCATTATACCCCACAGAGAGCAATTTTTGCCCAAATATATTAAAAATTGCAGGTATGACCTTTTGGGTTTGGGTGTCTAATATTTTGTTGCATCATAAAGAATAATAATAAAACAATATATATATTATATATAGATAAAATGTGGAAACAAATCCAGACAATCACCTTGTCTGATTTTTGAAAGAATTTATTTGCAAATTATGGTGGAAAATAAGTATTTGGTCACCTACAAGCAAGATTTCTGGCTCTCACAGACCTGTATCTTCTTTTTTAAGAGGCTCCTCTGTCCTCCACTCATTACCTGTATTAATGGCACCTTTTTGAACTTGTTATCAGTATAAAAGACACCTGTCCACAACCTCAAACAGTCACACTCCAAACTCCACTATGGTGAAGACCAAAGAACTGTCGAAGGACACCAGAAACAAAATTGTAGACCTGCACCAGGCTGGGAAGACTGAATCTGCAATAGGCAAGCAGCTTGGTGTGAAGAAATCCACTGTGGGAGCAATAATTAGAAAATGGAAGACATACAAGACCACTGATAATCTCCCTTGATCTGGGGCTCCACGCAAGATCTCACCCTGTGGGGTCAAAATGATCACAAGTACGGTGAGCTCAAAATCCAGAACCACAGGGGGGGACCTAGTGAATGACCTGCAGAGAGCTGGGACCAACGTAGCAAAGGCTACCATCAGTAGCGCATTACGCCACCAGGGACTCAGATCCTGCAGTGCCAGACGTGTCCCCCTGCTTAAGCCAGTACATGTCCAGGCCCGTCTGAGGTTTGCTAGAGAGCATTTGGATGATCCAGAAGAGGATTGGGAGAATGTCATATGGTCAGTGTCAGATGAAACCACAGTAGAACTGTTTGGTAGAAACACAACTCATCATGTTTGGAGGAGAGAGAATGCTGAACCAAAGAACACCATACCTACTGTGAAGCATGGGGGTGGCAACATCATGCTTTGGGGTTGTTTCTCTGCAAAGGGAACAGGACGACTGATCCCTGTACATGAAAGAATGAATGAGGCCATGTATCGTGAGATTTTGAGTGCAAACCTCCTCCCATCAGCAAGGGCATTGAAGATGAAAACGTGGCTGGGTCTTTCAGCATGACAATGATCCCAAACACACCGCCCGGGAAACGAAGGAGTGGCTTCGTAAAAAGCATTTCAAGGTCCTGGAGTGGCCTAGCCAGTCTCCAGATCTCAACCCCATAGAAAACCTTTGGAGGGAGTTGAAAGTCCTTGTTGCCCAGCTACAACACCAAAACATGACTGCTCTAGACGAACTTTTGATATTGACAAAATACTCATTTTCCACCATAATCTGCAAAGAAATTCTTTCAAAAAATCAGACAATGTGATTGTCTGGATTTGTTTCCAAATTTTGTCTCTTATAGTTAGTGAGAGCATATTTTGCTATACATGGAAATCTAAAAAAACAACACAGTATGTATTGTGTACTGTACAGTGGTTTTAGACCAGTCGGTGGCGTAATATAGCCAACTCCTTCTATGCTATACACAGTAGTTATCATTGCAATGCAGTCTGTTGGACAGGAAGCAGTAAACAATTTTTACAATATGTGGCAGATACAACTAAAGAAATTTCCCTTGTTGCATTTCCTGACAATTCATTACCCATAGCATCACTGTTATGCAAGGTGCTTGTATTCCTAAAGCAGGCTATAGACATGCAATGACAACTGCCTGATCCTCAAGCGATGGTCTCATGTCTCTGTGTTGGCTAAAAAAGGCACAGACCAACACCAATCAGGCAGTTTTGAACACCTGTAGCAATTGCTGTCATCAATTGAACATAGAAACACAGAGGAATGACAAAAGAAAAATACCAAAATGGTCTATCATCAAGTGTGCCCCATTTTGATTCCCCTTGCACATGGGGCCATCTAGGTGCAGTGCATCCAGGAGGGACAGGTGCAGAATTCAGCCCCACTGCCTACAGCCTGTCAAAGTCTATGGCAGGCTGTGCGAGATGGGGCTTAACACGGTCTCGAGCGTCTAGCCACATCCTGCCATAGACTTTATGCACAAATGCACAGAACGTGGGTCTTCAGCCCTGTCCAGCCGCAGCCTGCCATAGACTTCGACAAGTTGCAGGCAGGACAGTGCAACAAACTGGAGGATGCATTGCATTTAGATGTCTCTGTATGCAAGGGCCTTGGAGGTCTAGGTTTGTCCCGAGCATGTTTACATTCCCTTACTGTTGACTGACTCGTTCCGGTTCAAATCCTCAAATACTCTTTCAGTAAAATAATACTTTTTAGGTTAATTTAGGTTCATTTTGAACCTTCCAGTAGTTTGAGGTCATATACAGGTGTTCTTGATTTTAGCTTCATATAGAAAATTCTGCCCTCTTGAACCTTATTCACACCCTTGGTGTATTTAAAGGTTTCAATCGGGCCCCCCCTTTTCCCTTCTTTCCACAGGATTGTTCATATTAGGCTCCTGTAGTTTCTCTTTATATGTTTTATCGCTCAGACATTTCACCATTTTTGTTGCCTATCTCTGGGTTTGTCCCATCTCATCAATATCTATGCTAATAAAGAGAGTTCCCTCTGATGACATTTCCTTGATGTTGGAAACGTTGATACATGAGCTTTAAGTTCTAGAAGTACAACTTGCTCAGAGAACAATGTCCTACCCTAAGGCCCCCTCTTTTATATTACCCTTCCCTGTAACTAACACAATCTCTTCCTGCAATTCTAATCCACATACTGGTCTTACACATGCAATATAATAGAGCGTTCTAACTTTCAATTCCATTATTGTTGAATGGCAATTTTGATTAAAGCTGGCCATGCGTTGAGTGAAGCAACTGAAATTCACTCAGTAGGTGGTCCTGCCAGCTCCCATTCTGTTTAATTGGCTTTTGTCTCCTGTTTAGCCTTCAGGATGAACATAAGAAATCTCTAATGCCCCGTACACACAATCGGAATTGCCGCCAGAAAAAGACCAATGTGAGCTTTTGGTCAGAAAATGCGACCATGTGTATGCTCCATTGGACTTTTGCTGGCGGAATTCCAGCCAGCAAAAGATTGAGAGCAGGTCCTCTATTTTTCGGTTGGAAAAAGTTCCTATCCGAAAATGCGATCGTCTGTATGCAATTCCGATGCGCAAAAAAACACGCATGCTCAGAAACATTGAACTTCATTTTCTCGGCTCGTCATAGTGTTGTACGTCACCGCGTTCTTGACGGTCAAAAGTTCAGAGAACTTATATGTGACCGTGTGTATGCAAGCCAAGCTTGAGCGGAATTCCGTCGGAAAAACCATCCAAAATTTTTCTGGTGGAAATTCCGCTCGTGTGTACGGGGCATTAGTGTGTGTATGGCCTGCCTAACTTGAGATGGAATTGAAACTGCTGGCTTTCAGTATTTTGTTGGAAGGTAAGGAGGCATGTATAAATACAGTGGCTTGAAAAAGAATTCATACCCCTTGAAATTTTCCACATTTTGTCATGTTACAACCAAAAACATAAATCTATTTTATTGGGACTTTATGTGGTAGACCAACACAACGTGGCACATAATTGTGAAGTGGAAGGAAAATAACTGGTTTTCAAAATTTTTTACAAAAAAAAATGTTGAAAGTGTGGCGTGCATTTGCGTTCAGCCTCCGAGTCAATACTTTGTAGAACCACCTTTCACTGCATTTACAGCTGCAAGTCTTTTTGGGTATGTCTCTGCCAGCTTTGCACATCTATGAGAGTGAAATTTTTCCCCATTCTTCTTTGCAAAATAGCTCAAGTTCTGTCAGTTTGGATGGAGAGCGTCTGTGAAAAGTAATTTTCAAGTCTTGCCACAGATTCTCAATTGGATTTAGGTCTGGCTTTGACTGGGCCATTCTAACATATGAATATGCTTTGATCTAAACCATTCCATTGTAGCTCTGGCTGTACGTTTAGGGTCATTGTCCTGCTGGAAGGTGAGCCTCCACCCCAGTCTCAAGTCTTTTGCAGACTCTATTGCCGTGTACACACGGCCGGACTTTTTGACAGCAAAGGTCCGACGGAACGAATCCGCCGGACAATTTGATCGTGCGTGGGCTTCATCGGACCTTTGCTGTGGAAAAATCAGATGGACTTTAGAAATAGAACATGTTTCAAATCTTTCCGATGGACTTGAGTCCGGTTGAAAAATCTGTTCGTCTGTATGCTAGTCCGACGGACTAACGACGCAAGGGCTGCTATTGGCTACTGGCTATGAACTTCCTTATTCTAGTCCGGTCGTACGTCAGCACGTTCAAATCAGTCAGACTTTGGTGTGATCGTGTGTAGGCAAGTCCATTGCGTCGGAACTCCGTTGAAAGTCCATATTAGTCGTTCATATCACAATATGCCCCAGTAGAAGGACCTCTAGTCCGAAACATGTCGGGTTGCGATTGATTTTTTGTTCCTGGTACCACGCTACTTTTTATTGTGATCACTTTTATCCTGGCTGCTGTTATCTGGATTTTTACCCTATTCGGTTTAAAATAAACCTGCTTCTTTGGATTTAAGCACTATGTGGAGCCTTTTTTTCCTTTTCCATGTCCCCATGATGGCTTTGTGAAAGGTGCATTCCTCCTATATACACCTGTCGGAGAAGTGCGTACAAGCAGACTTGGAACATCTGATGTCTTTAGGTCGTTTACCATTGCTGCAAAGGAACCAGTTGAACCTGCCGTATACGCCTCTACAACAAACATCTATTTGAATCGATCGATCCTTAAGCCTGTATGACACCTAGCCGTACGGCAAACGTGTCCACCTGTTCCGGTAAGCGTATTCGCTCCATTCATTCTTTTCTGTGGATACTGAGTATTGGAACACCACCTCTGTGAAACCACGTAGCACCCTTGAGATACCTCTCACTCATCTTACATTTATAATGCTCACCTTTGTTGAACATTTACATGATCATAATGTTCACGTTATTGGTCGTTGATACGATTATGGACTCACTATAATAATACAATATTGTATTTGGCTTCCTGCATTTTTTATATTTAGTTATATACTATCATGCTGCACAGCTGATAGTCACATTTGTGTTGATTTTTATGTATAGCGCTGCATTGTTTTTTCTTCTCACTGTTCACATTGTCACTACTTTGTTGATGCTGGCTGCTATACACCCTTTTTTTCAGTAGCGCAACCATATCGTTATTTTATATTTTGTGTCAAGGTTTTCAGTTGTGCCATACTCTCTTTCCATTTTCCGATGATGGATTGAACTGTGCTCCGTAAAAACGTTCAAAGCTTGTTTTTTTTTTTGTTTTTGTTTTTTTAATAACCTAACCCCACTTTAAACTTCACAACTTTATTTCTGACCTGTCTGGTGTGTACCTTGGCCTTCATGGTGCAGTTTGTTAACCAAGGGTCTCTAAAAAAAAAAAAAAAAAACTCTGAGGAATCCACAGAACGGCTGTATTTATACTGAGACATAATTACACACAGGTGGACTCTATTTACTAATTAGGTGACTTCTAAAGGCAATTGTTTCCACCAGATTTTAGTTAAGGGTATCAGAGTAAAAGGGGGCTGAATACAAATGCACGCCACACTTTTCAGATATTTGTAAATACATTTGAAAACCATTTATCATTTTCCTTCCACTTCACAATTATGTGCCACTTTGTGTTGGTCTATTACACACAATCCCAATAAAATACATTTCCCTTCTTGGTTGTAATATGACAAAATGTGGAAAATGTCAAGGGGTATGAATACTTTTTCAAGGCACAGTATATAACCAGTTTCTGATCTGTTTTTAAATGGCCACAAACTCTAAAGTCTGTAGGTACCTACAGATTGGAAATATTATTTCTACGATACTGTGAAACCTGGCAATAAATAATAGGCTAGGTGTTCCCTAACTATTCCACCATGGTTTGTATAAAGACAAGAGCCAACATCTTTTACAATGATCTTATCTATAGGTAACAACTGTCCAAAAAAGCAAGCAATTGATCTATCATCAAAATATCGAACAATCTAACATACATGGTATTTTTTTAGCGAAAACTACTGAGAAGATTGAAAAATACAAATCAGTTTATACATGTAAACAGTGATCAGAATTATAAACAGTTCTCCGACATCTTTGTTTCTTTTAAACAGAAGCAATTTACAAAAATCCACCACGACGGATCAACTTGGCAAAGTCTAAATGGATTGAGAGCACTCTAAATCAAGGGTCTCAAACTGGTGGCCCTCCTGCTGTTGCAAGTCCCATGAGGAATTCCAAGGCTGACCGTTACAAGCATGACTCCCACGGGCAGAGGCATGATGGGACTTCTAGTTTCGCAAACAGCTGGAGGTCCGCCAGTTTGAGACACCTTCTCTAAATCGATTAAATAAAAGACGTAACCTAAAAATGCTCCAATCAGTTTGGTCTTATTGAATTATCAATTAAATTATATTGATGCGTATGCGGCCACTATTAGATGGTGGTCTAATGGACAGGTATCCCCAATGGAGCAGAAGGACGAAGAGTGGGTAAATCTCCCCAGCAAGGCAGCATTTAATACCGCACAAGACAAAACTATTGAATAAAAGTTTTGGCTTTAGATAAACTTTAAGGCCCCATTCACACTTGCGAATCGGGCAGACTGTGATTACCCACAGGAGACTCAGAGGGGTTCCCTGCGAATAGCTGCAGGCGGGAAGCACCATTCAAAGCAATGAGAGGCTGTCAGGGAAATCCTCCAGAAATGTTCATCCGCAGGCGAATGCTGCATGACCAGTTTGGATCATGTTTGCATGTAACCGGTCATGCATTACTTGCGGATGATCAGCCCTGTATGATTTGCTTGGCAGCCTCCTATTTCCTTGAATGAGACTTCCTGCCTGCAGCTATTCGCAGGGAACCCTGCTAAGTGAGCCTTAGCCAAGTGTGTGATTGGGGCATAAGTCCGTTACATTGCCTAGAACAATGCAACTTAGAGCAATTTTCTAGCTATTTAAAATTTTCTAGCCATTTCAACCAGCTTTCAATCACGAAATCAAACAAACAAACAGATGAAAGCAGTCTACAAACTGCATCTGTATTATGATGGAAATTGCTAGTAAAGTGAACTACCCTAGGGCTGACCAACATTAAGGCCTAGGAACACGGATTTTTAAGTAATATTTCTGAAGGACCTTATATCTGAATTGTATATATGTGAGAATGTTCACTTTATGATTGCTTGATTTTTTATCACCACCGAATTATAGGTAGATTTATCGCACTAAATACAAGTCAATTACAACACAATGTAAGGTATATTAAACTTATTATAAATGTGCTGTAAACTAATAGTATGTCCAATTTTTCTCTATGAAAAAAGGAAGCACAGAGTCAAGGTCGATGCATCTGATAAGAAGCTCTCATTACCTCACCCTTACGCAGCCCATCTGTTGCAATCAACGGCTAAAATAACTGCACCTCTTGAGTTTATTGACAAGTATGATGGCCCATACAATAGTCTTTACATGTGTAAAGGAAAATTTTTGCATATGTATTAAAAAAGATTGCACAATATGGAAAAGATTCCATATTGTACCTGTAGCAAGGTCCCAGGGCCCAACATGCCTAATGGTGACTTCAAGGGTTAGGAAGAGCCAACATCCTTCCTTGTAGAGTAGGTTACCAGGCATGGTTTGTGTAATACAAGCTGAAGTGATGGGTGCCAGACAGTTTTTGAATGCAAAGAGATTTATTGTCTCTTGAACAAGAACTTTGGGAGAGAGGGTTAGGGCCAGGACACCCTAAGTAGATGCAATGACAATTGGCAGAGTCTGTGACTTCTATTAGGTAGACAGCTATACAGTGGAAGGCCTCCAGGCGGACACCATTTCTGCATAGGTAGGACCGCTGTCTCCCATGGCAACAAATCTTGTAACAGTCACTAATGGTAGTTGTATTTAACTATTGTAACACGAATAGTTCTCCTCCCACTCTACAGTCTCTCACTGTAGGTCTTCACTCACCGAGCTCCCAGTCTCTCACTAGACTCTCAGACCCAATCGCCACTGGATCCCCTGAGCTCTTCCACTTCCATAACTCAGTATTGTCCCTGCTGGGTCCCTGGCTTGGCACTCACAAATACTCAAGTGTCACCTCTGCTCTCCCGCTGGGTCCCTACCTCGGCCTCTGCCACTTCTTCTCTGTCCCCGGCTGGTGAGAAGACTGCTCTGGTACTGGCTCCAGCTTGCTCACAGTCGTCTCCGGTAACAAGGTGGATGGTCCCTCAGTGGTGACAGCTTCCCCTCTACCTCCACCCACAACTGGTTCCCCGTCTGGCTGAACCCTTACTCTCGGGTTGGGGATCAATATTTTTTTTTATTTTTATTTATTTTTAGGGTTGAACTAGATGGACTTGTGTCTTTTTTCAACCTGACTAACTATGTAACTATGTCCCAACCCTGTGCTGCTTCTCCTGCTTTTGGATAGGCCCTCAGACAGCCTAGCAGCTAGATGTCCCCGGGCTTGGCCTCAGGCTTCCGGCCTAGCAGCCCAGGGCAGCATAACACACGCTCACCCAGACAGCCATCCAGGTGGCACAGAACCCCGATCACCTGACTCCACCCAAAAAATAGGCTCTCCCAGCAGGCCTAGGGACAGTAGCGACCCGTCCATAGGTGGCGCCCAGGCTTAGTCCACCCCCCCCTCCCACCCCCCCCCCCCCCCCACCCCGGCAGTCACAAAAAAATAAAAATAAATAATAAATGGCCCTTTAGGATATGAAAGAAAAAAAGAAAAAAAAAAGAAAGAAGGTCCTTATTGCAGACGAGGCGCTTCATTTGCGGGGTTTGGAGCTGCTTTGTGGCGCAGTCCATCGCGCCGGACAGCTTCCCCCCGGCGCCTGTAGTGTATCAATGCGAGACATCACTTCCGGCAGGCTACAAAAAGATGTCTGCCACTGCCGTAAGGGCTAATCCCCTTGTGTTCAGTGGAGAGGGGAGGCCCCTCCCCTCTCCACTGAACACACGGAGAAAGCCGGGAACTAGCTGCCGCTGAAGGGGATAGAGACACGGCGCGGCATGAAGGAGGGCTGTGCTGCCGGGGAAACATGTGAGAAGGACTCTGCTCCGCTGATGGGGACACTGATGTAAAGAGGGACTCCGCTGATGGGGACACTGATGTAAAGAGGGACTCCGCTGATGGGGACACTGATGTAAAGAGGGACTCCGCTGATGGGGACACTGATGTAAAGAGGGACTCCGCTGATGGGGACACTGATGTAAAGAGGGACTCCGCTGATGGGGACACTGATGTAAAGAGGGACTCCGCTGATGGGGACACCTGCGGATGATCAGCCCTGTATGATTTGCTTGGCAGCCTCCTATTTCCTTGAATGGGACTTCCTGCCTGCAGCTATTCGCAGGGAACCCTGCTGAGTGAGCCTTAACTAAGTGTGACTGGGGCATAAATCCGTTACAACATTGCCTAGAACAATGCAATTTAGAGCAATTTTCTAGCTATTTAAATTTTCAAGCCATTTCAACCAGCTTTCAGTCACAAAATCAAACAAACAGATGAAAGAAGTCTACAAACTGCATCTGTATTATGATGGAAATTGCTAGTGGAGTGAACTACCCTAGGGCTGACCAACATTAGGGCCTAGGAACACGGCTTTTTAACCACTTCAGCCCCGGAAGGTTTTACCCCCTTCCTGACCAGAGCACTTTTTACAATTCGGCACTGCGTCGCTTTAACTGCTAATTGCGCGGTCATGCAATGCTGTACCCAAACGAAATTTGCGTCCTTTTCTTCCCACAAATAGAGCTTTCTTTTGATGGTATTTGATCACCTCTGCCGTTTTTATTTTTTGCGCTATACACGGAAAAAGACCGAAAATTTTGAAAAAAAATGATATTTTCTACTTTTTGTTCTAAAAAAAATCCAATAAACTCAATTTTAGTCATACATTTAGGCCAAAATGTATTCGGCCACATGTCTTTGGTAAAAAAAATGTCAATAAGTGTATATTTATTGGTTTGCGCAAAAGTTATAGCGTCTACAAACTAGGGTACATTTTCTGGAATTTACACAGCCTTTAATTTATGACTGCCTATGTCGTTTCTTGAGGTGCTAAAATGGCAGGGCAGTACAAAACCCCCACAAATGACCCCATTTTGGAAAGTAGACACCCCAAGGAATTTGCTGAGAGGCATGTTGAGCCCATTGAATATTCATTTTTTTTGTCCCAAGTGATTGAATAATGACAAAAAAAAAAAAAAAAAAAAAAAAAAAATTACAAAAAGTTGTCACTAAATGATATATTGCTCACACAGGCCATGGGCATATGTGGAATTGCACCCCAAAATACATTTAGCTGCTTCTCCTGAGTACGGGGATACCACATGTGTGGGACTTTTTGGGAGCCTAGCCGCGTACGGGGCCCCGAAAACCAAGCAACGCCTTCAGGATTTCTAAGGGCGTACATTTTTTATTTTACTCCTCACTACCTATCACAGTTTTGAAGGCCATAAAATGCCCAGATGACATAAAACCCCCCCAAATGACCCCATTTTGGAAAGTAGACACCCCAAGCTATTTGCTTTGAGGCATGTTGAGTCCAGCTCTCATTTGTTTTTGAAAATAAAGAAAGACGAGAAAAAAAATTTTTTTTTTTCTTTTTTCAATTTTCAAAACTTTGTGACAAAAAGTGAGGTCTGCAAAATACTCACTATACCTCTCATCAAATAGCTTGGGGTGTCTACTTTCCAAAATGGGGTCATTTTGGGGGGGTTTTGTGCCACCTGGGCATTCCATGGCCTCCGAAACTGTGATAGGCAGTGAAGAGTGAAATCAAAAATTTACGGCCTTAGAAAGCCTGAAGGCGGTGCTTGGTTTTCGGGGTCCCGTACGCGGCTAGGCTCCCAAAAAGTCCCACACATGTGGTATCCCCGTACTCAGGAGAAGCAACAGAATGTATTTTGGGGTGTAATTTCACATATTCCCATGGCATGTTTGAGCAATATATCATTTAGTGACAACTTTGCGCAAAAAAAAATAAAAAAAATAAAAAATTGTCTCTTTCCCGCAACTTGTGTCACAATATAAATTATTCCATGGACTCAACATGACTCTCAGCAAATAGCTTGGGGTGTCTACTTTCCAAAATGGGGTCATTTGGGGGGGTTTTGAACTGTCCTGGCATTTTATGCACAACATCTAGAAGCTTATGTCACACATCACCCACTCTTCTAAGCACTTGAAGACATAGCCCTTTCTGACACTTATTGTTTACATAAAAAAATAATTTTTTTTTGCAAGAAAATTACTTTGAACCCCCAAACATTATATATTTTTTTTAAAGCAAATGCCCTACAGATTAAAATGGTGGGTGTTTCATTTTTTTTTTTCACACAGTATTTGCGCAGCGATTTTTCAAACGCATTTTTTGGGGAAAAAACACACTTTTTTACATTTTAATGCACTAAAACACACTATATTGCCCAAATGTTTGATGAAATAAAAAAGATGATCTTAGGCCGAGTACATGGATACCAAACATGACATGCTTTAAAATTGCGCACAAACGTGCAGTGGCGACAAACTAAATACATTTTTAAAAGCCTTTAAAAGCCTTTACAGGTTACCACTTTAGATTTACAGAGGAGGTCTACTGCTAAACTTACTGCCCTCGATCTGACCTTCGCGGCGATACCTCACATGCATGGTGCAATTGCTGTTTACATTTGACGCCAGACCAACGCTTGCGTTCACCTTAGCGCGAGAGCAGGGGGGACAGGGGTGCTTTTTTTTTTTTTTTCTCTTTATTATTATTATTTTTTTATCTTATTTTTAAACTGTTCCTTTCATTTTTTTTTTTTTTAAATCATTTTTATTGTTATCTCAGGGAATGTAAATATCCCCTATGATAGCAATAGGTAGTGACAGGTACTCTTTTTTGCAAAAATTGGGGTCTATTAGACCCTAGATTTCTCCTCTGCCCTCAAAGCATCTGATCACACCAAGATCGGTGTGATAAAATGCTTTCCCAATTTCCCAATGGCGCTGTTTACATCCGGCGAAATCTACGTCATAAAATGCTCGTAGCTTCCGGTTTCTTAGGTCATAGAGATGTTTGGAGCCACTCTGGTCTCTGATCAGCTCTATGGTCAGCTGGCTGAATCACCGGCTGCATTTTCAGGTTCCCTGTTGAGACAGGAGAGCCAGAGAAAAACACGGAAGATGTTGGGGGGGGGGGGCATTCCCTCCCACTGCTTGTAAAAGCAGTCTAGAGGCTAATTAGCCACTAGGATTGCTTTTACATGAAAGCCGACCGCTGGCTGAAAAGAATGATACCAAGATGATACCTAAACCTGCAGGCATCATTCTGGTATAACCACTCAAAGTCGTGAATGGCATACCTGAAGACAAAAAAATGGTTAACAATAAAGCACAGTAAACGGTAAAGTATAAATAATTACATACCTGAAAAGCAAACGTGATAAAACATAACAACAATAAAACATTGCAGAATAGAATACAGTAAAAAAGAGCAGAACAATAGAGAGAGAATAGAGAGAGAGAGAACAATAAAACGACAACTATTTTTATTTTATATTTTTGTTTGTGTTTTTTTTTTTTTTTACACTTTTTTTTGTAACTAACTTTTATAACTGTAACCGGTTCCAGGTTCGGGTCTCTCAAAATGCGATGGCATCTCGGGAGACCCTGTGAAAGTGTGCCTAGTCTGTGCAATGCTGTACCCTACGCTAATACTCAACTAGTGCATGGTAGCGTTCAAAACATTCACCAATGCAAAGACCAGGATTATCAGGACAGGAGGGACAATAATAGCGGGTGTCACGCCTATATCCGCGCTTTCTGCAGACACGACATCTTTTTTGGGGGGGTTCGTTGGGTAGGGGTACTCGGGAGGACATACGGGCGCTGCAGAAGCGGTGGGTTCCCAATTAGGATTGGCGAATGCAGCAGGAAGGGCATTATGGGCACGACGGGCCTGTGTTTGTCTTTTTGGTGGCAGCGGGACACTACTTGTGCTTGCCACCTTACCAGCTTGAACTGCACTTATGGGACTCGCCACGTCACCAAGTGTTACTGCAGTGCTGGTTTGACTACGACCGGGGTGTACTAGGCCGCTGGCGCTTGCCAGTTCACCAAAACGCTACAAAAAAAACTGTTAGCGATCACAGGGATCCGGCCTGACTCTGCGAACGCTGCAGTTATGCGTTTAGTGTTTTGTAAGTGACAGTGATCGATCGATACTGCACTTGGGTGGGCTGGGCCGGGCCGGGCGGAGGGGCAAAACGCAGGTGCTAGCAGGTATCTGGGCTGATCCCGCTAACACTGCGTTTTTGGGAACCCTAAACTGCTGGGGACGCTAGTATAGATCAGATCGGATCGGATCAGATATTGATCCGATCAGATACTATACCACTAAGGGAGGCGTATGCTGCGTGCGTGGGTGTTAGCGGTACTGGCGCTAATCTGACGCTGCCTGGGGCTGGTGCTTGCCAGTTCACCAAAAAGCTACCAAAAAAACTGTTAGCGATCGCAGGGATCAGGCCTGACTCTGCGAACGCTGCAGTTATGCGTTTAGTGTTTTGTAAGTGACAGTGATCGATCGATACTGCACTTGGGTGGGCTGGGCTGGGCTGGGCGGAGGGGCAAAACGCAGGTGCTAGCAGGTATCTGGGCTGATCCCGCTAACACTGCGTTTTCGGGAACCCTAAACTGCTGGGGACGCTAGTATAGATTTGATCAGATCAGATATTGATCCGATCAGATACTATACCACTAAGGGAGGCATATGCTGCGTGCGTGGGTGTTAGCGGTACTGGCGCTAATCTGACGCTGCCTGGGGCGACGCATATCACCGCCGGGCGATCAGGGGGCTAAACCTTTATTCGGTAATAAACGGCGGGTGCCCTGACACTATAAAAAATAAACGAACTAACCAGCGTCACCCGTAACAGTTATACAGTGATCAGTGGTGAAAGGGTTAACTAGGGGGCAATCAAGGGGTTAAAACATTTATTAGGTAGTATATGGGGGTCCCTGTCGCTATAAAACACTGACGGCGAACCTAAATATTTACGTTCCTAACTAGCGTCACCAGCGACACTAATACAGCGATCAGAAAAATGATCGCTTAGCGACACTGGTGACAGGGGGTGATCAAGGGGTTAAAACTTTATTAGGGGGGGTTAGGGGGGCACCCTAGACCTAAAGGGGGGTAATACTCACTGCCCTAACACTAACTGTCACAAACTGACACTATGCAGTAATCAGAAAAAAAAAAAAATACTGCTAATGTCAGTTTGTGACAGGGGGGGGGGGTGATTGGGGGGGGATCGGGGGGCGATCGGGGGGGGATCGGGGGTGTAAAGTATGCCTGGCATGTTCTACTGTGTGTGTGTGTGTGTTGTGCACTCACTTGTCTTCTCTCCTCGGCGCTGGAACGGAAACTGCCAGACCGAGGAGAGATGACATCACATCCTCTGCCTGTGTGAAACGACACACAGGCAGAGGAGGATTCCCATTGGCTGGGAGCGATCGCGAGGGGGGGGCCACGATCGGATGGTCTCCCCCTCGCCTCCCGACGCTCCCAGTCAGATGCCGACCGCCGATGGCACCGGGGGGGGGTCCGATCGGACCCCCCGCCCGCGGGAGGCAGATCACGTACGGGTACGTGATTTTGCCTGCCCGTGCCATTCTGCCGCAGTATATATGCGGTAGGCGGTCGGCAAGTGGTTAAGTAATATTTCTGAAGGATCTTAAATCTGAATTGTATACAGTGGCTTGCGAAAGTATTCGGCCCCCTTGAACTTTTCAACCTTTTGCCACATTTCAGGCTTCAAACATAAAGATATAAAATTTTAATTTTTTGTGAAGAATCACCAACAAGTGGGACACAATTGTGAAGTGGAACGAAATCTATTGGATATTTTAAACTTTTTTAGCAATTAAAAAACTGAAAAGTGGTGCGTGCAAAATTATTCGGCCCCTTTACTTTCAGTGCAGCAAACTCATTCCAGAAGTTCAGCGAGGATCTCTGAATGATCCAATGTTGTCCTAAATGACTGATGGTGATAAATCGAATCCACCTGTGTGTAATCAAGTCTCTGTATAAATGCACCTGCTCTGTGATAGTCTCAGGGTTTTGTTGAAAGCGCAGAGAGCATCATGAAGACCAAGGAACACACCAGGCAGGTCCGTAATACTGTTGTGGAGAAGTTTAAAGCCGGATTTGGATACAAAATAATTTCCCAAGCTTTAAACATCCCAAGGAGCACTGTGCAAGCGATCATTTTGAAATGGAAGGAGTATCAGACCACTGCAAATCTACCAAGACCTGGCTGTCCCTCTAAACTTTCAGCTCAGACAAGGAGAAGACTGATCAGAGATGCAGCCAAGAGGCCCATGATCACTCTGGATGAACTGCAGAGAACTACAGCTGAGGTGGGAGAGTCTGTCCATAGGACAACAATCAGTCGTACACTGCACAAATCTGGCCTTTATGGAATAGTGGCAAGAAGAAAGCCATTTCCCAAAGATATCCATAAAAAGTCTTGTTTAAAGTTTGCCACAAGCCACCTGGGAGACACACCAAACATGTGGAAGAAGGTGCTCTGGTCCGATGAAACCAAAATCAAACTTTTTGGCCACAATGCAAAACGATATGTTTGGCGTAAAAGCAACACAGCTCATCACACTCAACACACCATCCCCACTGTCAAACATGGTGGTGGCAGCATCATGGTTTGGGCCTGATTTTCTTCAGCAGGGACAGGGAAGATGGTTAAAATTGAGGGGAAGATGGATGCAGCCAAATACAGGACCATTCTGGATGAAAACCTGTTGGAGTCTGCAAAAGACCTGAAACTGGGACGGAGATTTATCTTCCAACAAGACAATGATCCCAAACATACAGCAAAATCTACAAAGGAATGGTTCGCAAATAAACGTATCCAGGTGTTAGAATGGCCAAGTCAAAGTCCAGACCTGAATCCAATCGAGAATCTGTGGAAAGAGCTGAAAACTGCTGTTCACAAACGCTCTCCATCCAACCTCACTGAGCTCGAGCTGTTTTGCAAGGAAGAATGGGCAAGAATTTCAGTCTCTCGATGTGCAAAACTGATAGAGACATACCCCAAGCGACTTGCAGCTGTAATCGCAGCAAAAGGTGGCTCTACAAAGTATTAACGCAAGGGGGCCGAATAATTTTGCACGCCCCACTTTTCATTTTTTTTATTAGTTAAAAAAGTTTAAATATCCAAAAGATTTCGTTCCACTTCACAATTGTGTCCCACTTGTTGGTGATTCTTCACAAAAAATAAAAATTTTATATCTTTATGTTTGAAGTCTGAAATGTGGCAAAAGGTTGAAAAGTTCAAGGGGGCCGAATACTTTCGCAAGCCACTGTATATGTGAGAGTGTTCACTTTACGATTGCTTGATTTTTTACTCCACTGAATTATAGGTGGATTTATCGCACGAAATACAAGTCAATTACAACACAATGTAAAGGTATATTAAACTTATTGTAAATGTGCTGTAAACTAATAGTATGTCCAATTTTTCTCTTTGAAAAAAGGAAGCACAGAGTCAAGGTTGATGGAATGCATCTGATAAAAAGCTCTCATTACCTCACCCTTACGCAGCCCATCTGTTGCAATCAACGGCTAAAATAACTGATGTAAGGACAGACTCCGCCGGGGGCACCTGCTGTAAGGACAGACTCCGCCGGGGGCACCTGCTGTAAGGACAGACTCTGCCGGGGGCACCTGCTGTAAGGACAGACTCCGCCGGGGGCACCTGCTGTAAGGACAGACTCCGCCGGGGGCACCTGCTGTAAGGACAGACCCTGCCGGGGGCACCTGCTGTAAGGACAGACTCCGCCGGGGGCACCTGCTATAAGGACAGACTCCGCTGGGGGCACCCAATGGCAGGCGACATGGCAGGTGACACGCTCAGGGCTCCCACTGATTCTGCATTATGGTGAGTTGGATGATTAGAACAACCATGGTGCCGGGATGATTGAAGCGCTAACACCAGGTGTTTGGAGTATCTTTATCTGCTAATTGTTCAACTTTCTGGAATACACATATTTCTATTGTTGTGTAGGATCTGGGCCTGCTGTCCATCCATCTCTCTCTCCCTCCATCCCTCGTTCATCTCAGATACTAACCACACTCCTTTAAGTCACGCCCACTATTCCACTGAAACCATGCCCATTTTTGCCAAGTGGGAGGGGTCAAAAAGGAAGGCCGGGGTCTGGCGCCCCCCCCCATTCTAAAACTTCACCAGCCGCCACTGTCTAGGGACTAAAGAAACCCTTGTCTATCTAATGAATAGCTCCCAACTGTCCTTGATTTCGAAGGGACTGTCCCCGATTTGGAGCAATGTCCCTCATTCCACCTCATTTTGGTCTGATCTATATAGTTGTATACAAAATGCACTTTTTATCTTTCAAAAAGCGTTTCCCAGTGCTAAACCTTTCATCCAAATTTCTAAATTGCTGCATTTGTACAATTTAAAATCCAATATAAAGGAATAGTAGTGGTAAAAAAAGTCCTTGTGGATTTAATTAACCTTTTTTTTGGTTAATTCTTCTTTAAGGGGGTGTGGCAGGGGGCGTGTCCTATGCTTACATACGTTTGTTAGTAGGTGTCCATCATTCCCATCTCAAAATGTTGGTAGGTATGATCTAATGTCACCAGAATAACACCACCTAGCGACAGAAGAGAAAAGGTGCAGCAAGTCCAGAACGAGAGAGGAATCAGTGGATCTACTGACAATTACCAGGGCAACTACCACCTGGCAAACTAAATTTACTAGCAACCCTGCCTAAACACCATGCTACATACCATCATATTGAAAAATGTATATTCTTCCAAGCTGCTGTAAAACGATAAAACTAAAAACATAGGTAGAAAAAAAATAATTCCTTTATTATGCAGCACTTATCAAATACTAAAGGCATATCTAAACCCCAAATCAAAAATGTAATATATTGCAGTTTCCCAGTCCTTAGATGTGGTTGCCTTGTTAAGCTGGCTGTACACAATTAGATCATTTTTGTTTAGTCTGCAAGCTACACACGTATGCAGCATGGATGAACTAATCCCCCTGCTGGTCTATTGTATGCTACCAACTGTCAGAATACCAGAACAGGGGCTGTATTTGATCCCTTTACATCTGATCGGCCGAAAAGTTTCATTTGAAGTATGTCAGGTGGGAAGGGGCCGACAGAGCCACCCACTATGAAATTTTTGGCCACGATATCAGGAACCAGATGATATTGGAACAACATATATCCAGCTTTACTTTTTTTTGGCCAAGAACATTTTCAGCAAGTACAGAAAATACCTGTGGATCTTGCTACTTCCTGTGAGCTGGAAGACGGCAAAATCAATGTTATCTTTCTTGTGTAAACTACTAATCCTATCAATACACTATGCAATGAAGAACAAAGGCGGGCACGTTTGAAATCCTGACCACCATGATGCCCTTCATAGATAAAATGATAAATGAGTGTAGACACAAAAGGGGGGGGGGGGATTTACTAAAACTGGGAGTACTCAGAATCTGGTACAGTTGTTCATAGTAACCAATCGCCTTCTAACTTCAGCTTGTTCAATTAAGCTTTGACAATAGAACCTGGAATCTGATTCTACGAAGAGCTGCACCTGATTCTGTGTGCACCAGTTTTAGTAAATCTCCCCCAAAAGGACATAAAATATGTGTTAAATGCAGGATAACTAGGTGAAAATAAAAAGGAAAAAAAAGACCTGAAAAAAGGAGAGCTAAAGACCAGTAAACTGCAATGTAATACACTTTAACAAGGCCTTTCTCAACCTTTTCACCCCATAGGAACGCTTTAAATAATTTTAAGGTCTTAGGGATCCTCTTATGAAAAAAAAATGTATTCATTAAGTGACTGTAAAGTTTCTTTAAAAAAACAAAAAAAACAACAAGCATACATGTTATACTTACCTGGTTTGTGTAATGGTTTTGAACAGAGCAGCCATGATCCTCCTCTTCTTTGGCCCCCTACTGGCACTGTGGGCTCCTCTTCTTCCCAATGTGGCACCATAGGAAGCCCCTTCCTATAGTGGCACATGTGCAGGCTCGATCCTGAGCTTGTCTCAGCCCCCAGCTCCCTCGTCACTGGCTCCCGCTGCAGTCCATCTGCCCTCTGAGAGCTGGCACAGTGCTGGATCGAGATCAGGCTCAGGTATAGGGGGGGGGGGGGGGGAGCTACAGAAAATAAGTTAAGGTACAAAACCTGAAGCCTTTAGAACCACTTTCAGTGGGGAAAATGGTCCTTACATTGGGGATCAGCAAAGAATGCCCCTTAGTTTGGGGATCAGCAAAATAATTATTTTTACATTGGCGATAAGGAAGAATACCTCTTACAGTGATGGTCAGGGAAGAATGCCCTTCACATTGGTGGTCAGGGAAGAATGCCCCTTACATTGGCGATCAGGAAAAGAGTCCCCTACAGTGGTGGTCAGAATTCCACCCTTACAGATAGCCAAATAGATCATTGGTGCCTGGACTGATTCCTGTGACATCAGCAGAGAGCAGGTCACACTGCTGTTGCACTCCTGTGACCCATAGGAGAAGCCCAGCCAAACATGCTTAGGCTGGACTTCTCCTTTAACTAGTAAGAAATTGTGGGGGTTTTTTAACCGCTTCCCGACCACTAGCCGCAGTTATACTGCGGCAGGTTGGCTCCCCTGCGCGAGCCGTCGTAGCTATACGTCGGCTCGCGCGGTCGGGATAGCACAGCGGGGGTGCCAATGCTCGCGGCCGCCGGCCACGAGCGATCGTGAGCAGGAGACACAGAACAGGGAACAGTGTGTTCTGTTCTGACAGGAGTGACAGATTGTGTGTTCCTATTAGCTGTCAAAATTGTCAAGATGTGTCCGCCATAATGTCGCAGTCACGATAAAAATCGCAGATCGCCACCATTACTAGTAGAAAAAAAAAAAAAATAATAAAAATGCTATAAATCTATCCCCCATTTTGTAGACGCGATAACTTTTGCGCAAACCAATCAATATATGCTTATTGCGATTTTTTTTTACCAAAAATATGTAGAAGAATACATATCAGCCTAAACGGAGGAAAAAAATTGTTTTTTTATATATTTTTGGGGGATATTTAATGTATGTGTTTTTTTTTCAAAATTGTCGCTCTTTTTTTGTTTATAGCGCAAAAAATAAAAACCGCAGGGGCGATCAAATAACACCAAAAGAAAGCTCTATTTGTGGGAAAAAAAGGACGTTAACTTTGTTTGGGTGCAACGTCACATGACCGTGCAATTGTCAGTTAAAGCGACGCAGTGCCGAATCGCAAAAAGTGCTCTGGTCAGGAAGGGGGTAAATTCTTCCGGGGCTGAAGTGGTTAAAGTCATGTCACAATCTAGATGCATTTCATGCCTAAATTCAATGAAAGAGATACACTTTTTTTTTTTTTTTTTTTTTAGCAACAAGTTCAAATGTTAACTTACACTACACAAAGCAGTTTAAAGTATTGTACGTTTATGACTGTTTGAAATAGATCTGCAAGCAGAGATAGACGTGTGTGTATTTCACATTTCTGTCATACATAATCTATGCCGAGTATACAGGAAGGGGAGTGCATTGTCTCAGTCAGCACAAAGTACAATGTATGGTGATCAGTATAATGAGGCATGGCTCGTTCTATAGCATACAGCCGATGCATTTCATGTCTCATCTTGAATCAACTCTATGAAAAAGACATCCTGGAAGGTAGAGAGGCTCCAGGATCCTTGTATGCTGCATGGGGTGGAAGATGTGTACACCTGCTCTATTGCCTTCCGGAAGATCTTGTGAAAAAACACAATGGCAGTTATTTATTGAGGTAGATAACCACGTGACAGTACAGTAACCCATACCAACCAAGCAGAAGTGTTTAATTGTTCCGAGGTCAAATCTGACGAAAGACGAAAACCCGTCACTGGGTTACTGATTAATTTCTCTTTGCACTGACTTTGTGTTCATGCAGTTTTTAACACATTTTTTTCAATGTGCATTGACGCACGTTTTGCACATGCATTGACCTGCATTTTTAATGTTTTTTAGTTTGCCAATAAACTATTTAGGCTTATTACCAGGGGCTGAAAATACTTACATATAGTATGCAAGCTCTTGGAGGGGATTATAAAAAGGGACTATATACAAGATTTTAGTAATGAGAACGGTATCATTAGCAGTAATCAGCATGGATTCATGAAGAATCGTTCTTGCCAAACCGATCTATTAACCTTCTATGAGGAGGTGAGCTGCCATCTAGATAAAGGAAGGCCCGTAGATGTGGTGTATCTGGATTTTGCAAAAGCATTTGACACAGTTCCCCAATAAACGTTTACTGTACAAGATAAGGTCCATTGGCATGGACCATAGGGTAAGTTCATGGATTGAAAACTGGCTACAAGGGCGAGTTCAGAGGGTGGTGTTAAATGGGGAGTACTCGGAATGGTCTGGGGTGGGTAGTGGGGTCCCCCAGGGTTCTGTGCTGGGACCAATCCTATTTAATTTGTTCATAAACGACCTGGAGGATGGGATAAACAGTTCAATCTCTGTATTTGCAGACGATACTAAGCTAAGCAGGGCAATAACTTCTCCGCAGGATGTGGAAACCTTGCAAAAAGACCTGAACAAATTAATGGGGTGGGCGACTACATGGCAAATGAGGTTCAATGTAGAAAAATGTAAAATGATGCATTTGGGTGGCAAAAATATGAATGCAATCTATACACTGGGGGGAGAATCTAGGATGGAAAAGGACCTGGGGGTCCTAGTAGATGATAGGCTCAGCAATGGCATGCAATGCCAAGCTGCTGCTAACAAAGCAAAACAGAATATTGGCATGCATTAAAAGGGGGATCAACTCCAGAGATAAAACGATAATTCTCCCACTCTACAAGACTCTGGTCCGGCCTCACCTAGAGTATGCTGTCCAGTTCTGGGCGCCAGTCCTCAGTAAGGATGTACTGGAAATGGAGCGAGTACAAAGAATGGCAACAAAGCTAATAAAGGGTCTGTAGGATATTAGTTATGAGGAAAGGTTGTGAGCACTGAACTTATTCTCTCTGGAGAAGAGACGCCTGAGAGGGGATATGATTTCAATATACAAATACCGTACTGGTGACCCCACAATAGGGATAAAACTTTTTTGTGGAAAGAAGTTTTTACAAGACATGTGGCCACTCATTAAATTTAGAAGAAAAGAGGTTTAACCTTAAAACTACGTAGAAGGTTCTTTACTGTAAGAGTGGCAAGGATGTGGAATTCCCTTCCACAGGCGGTGGTCTCAGCGGGGGGGGGGGGCATTGATAGTTTCAAAAAACTATTAGATAAGCACCTGAATGACCACAACATACAGGGATATACAATGTAATACTGACATACAATCACACACATAGATTGGGCTTGATGGACTTGTGTCTTTTTTCAACCTCAGCTACTATGAAAACACATCATACATGCATTTTCATGCATTTCCATTGACTTCTAATGGTCTCAAAACACATTAAAGCAGAGAAAAAAAAAAACAGACTTAAGGCCAAATTCACATCTATCTGTGTCCACCTTTGTCCGCTTTTAGTGCATTTTGGAACATGCGCTGTAGTGCATTTCCACCCACTTTCAATATTCTATTAAGCATCTCATGCACAGAAAAATGGACATGCCTCATTTTTAATCGGTTGTTCAGACCTGAACAGCCTCATTGAATAAAATTGCATCTTATCACGTGCGTCATTTAGCTTTCCAACATACACAATAAAAAAGCTATTGGCCCTAGTACTTGTATGTATGAATGTAAGTGAGGGACCTTAGATTGTAAGCTCCTTGAGAGCAGGGATTGATATGAATATACAATATAAATATATATGTGTAAAGTGCTGCGCAAACTTTCACCTTAAGGCCCCTTTCACACTGGGGCGGTTTGCAGGCGTTATTGCGCTAAAAATACCGCCTGCAAACCGCCCCAAAACAGCCTCCGCTGTTTGTTCAGTGTGAAAGCCCGAGGGCTTTCACACTGAAGCGGTGCGCTGGCAGGAAAAGAAAAAAATCTCCTGTCAGCCGCATCTTTGGAGCGGTGAAGGAGCGGTGTATACACCGCTCCTAAACCGCTCCTGCCCATTGAAATCAATGGGACAGCGCGGCTATACCGCGGCAATACCGCGGCTATAGCTGCGCTATATGAGTGGTTTTAACCCTTTTTCGGCCGCCAGCGGGGGGTTAAAACCGCACCGCTAGCGGCCGAATACCGCGGTAAAACAGCGCTAAAAATAGCGCTGTTTTACCGCCGACGCCCCCTACCACCCCAGTGTGAAAGGGGCCTTACCCATAATAAATAAAATAAGGTATTGGTGTGAACAGGCCTGAGCTCTTTTCAAAAACTCGCTGTGGCACACAGACATCTACAGGTATACCATTACCTTTGATGTGTTTTAGTGTGTTCCGAAATAGGTTTTAAAATGTAAATATGTGGACGGCGCCTCGATAATCCTAATAATTACTTTTATGTAATAAAATACATGCGTTAACTATGGAAACTCATAGCAAGTCATCAATTCAGGCTTTATGAAGCTGCTCATTGCTGGGTGAAGAAAGCTTAATTTTAACTGATTGTCTTTGGGAATGGAAACCCTCTTTATTCATGGTTTGCATCCCCCCCCCCGAAAAAATAAAATAAAAAATAAAATCAACAAATAGATTCTTGTTAGCAAAAAAACTAGAACTTTCTTGAACAGGAAAACGTTTAACGTAAGCAAGACCAGACGTTGGATGACGATTTAGCAGTCGAAATATAAAGATCAACATTTAAAAGGGATTTAAAGGGATAGTCTTTAAACGTACCCGTTCGGTCCTCACTGTGTTCCTGGTCTCAGCTTCTTCTTGGAGTGTTGGTTATATCCGTTCTCTCGCTAGCTGTTTGCCTCATATACACAATGTACATTTGCTCTCTCTGTGTCTCTTCATTTACATTAAAGTCCCATATCTAGTGCAGTGGACGGTATGGATGTCTGCCCCTCACCCAGGGTCTAGTTCAGCCTGTCCTTCTGGTTTAGTCCCTCAGCTGCCCTCCCCACCTCTGAACAAAAACTTTTTAGCTGAGAGGAAAAAGTCAGAACTTCCTGAGGCTGCAGAGAGGGAGGAGAGGGTGTCAGCGGTGTAGGAGGAGAGACAGAAACCAGTCACAGAGGAGTGACACCATGTACAGTGTGAGGAAATAAGAAGAATAGTAAAAGAGCTAACTGACACATACAGGGGTGGAAATCAAGGTCAACATATCAACAAAATATGCAAAAATTGTAAATACAGCACAATGTACTAGTAAGATTTCATCACGGATGTATCGTAGGCTGCTGTGTTACATTTAGGTGTATGTATACTGTATAGCAACATATTTCGCAGTACTTTCTAGAAAAAAAAAAATCGCAATCACTTTTTTTTGGAGATCAAATAAAACTTTGGGGGTTATTTACTAAAACTTGAGAGTGCAAAACCTGATGCAATTCTGCATAGAAACCAATCAGCTTCCAGGTTTTATTGTCAAAGTTTAGAACCAGCTGAAGTTAGAAGCCGATTGGCTACCATGGACAGGTGCACCAGATTCTGTGTGCACCAATTTTAGTAAATCAATGTGATGTGCCGTGCCTTATGAATGTAATAAGTGTATATAACAAGCCTAAAAAAGGAGCCATTAGGAAGAAGGTACTACTTCGAAACGCGTCAACCAGCAGTGGTCCTGATGTCTTCACCTCTGCCATTTGGAGACTGTCGGTTCCAGGACTGAATTGCAACAATAAGTGGTCTTTACTGGCTTTTATCACGTTTGAGTAGTTTCATTGTTTTTTTAATAAATTATCTTGGGACAATGCACAAGGCTGGTGCGTCCTCCTCCACTTTATATCTTTTTAGTAAATCAACCCCTTTGCGTCTGTGTCAAAATGAGTTTGGGAAAGGAACGTTCATCCTCCAGACCTTGAGTTATCACATACTGTACATTAGTAGTGCAGGAATAATATTAAGATATTCTCTTAATTGATCAAATGCGATCTTTATAGGCTACTATGTCTATTACCTCAATGCTTGAAAATAAGTATGTTGTGGTGCAATACAAGGGATTCTGAATGGCACCCAATGCACATACAGTAAGTAAAAACGCTGCTACGGTATATTGTACCATAACACACCACAAGATGTAAATACTTTGTGCATTGTGGGGAGCTGTGTGGCAGCAAACATTCCGAACCCTGTCTGAATGCGACCCAATGAAGTGCTGCAACAACGTGAAATGCACAAGGATGTAATGCAGTAGGTCAGGGTTATAAGGGTTGAAACACGCAATGATATCACCTCACTGCCTTAGAAATGCCCTCTCAAAAGCAATCCACAGAAAATCGCATTTCAATGGGGCAACAGTATAGCCGCATGTATGAATGACCCCATAAGTTCCTAAAGCTGTGCCTAGTCCAAGTCCTAGCCCTTTCCTTTGGACTCCCTTCAGGTAATCATTTCCCATTATTGTCTCACCATACCTGGTTCTGCATGGTATCTGTGGAGGTGGCCATCTTGGTAGAGACAGCACTTTGCTTTCTAATATCAGAGAGTTAGTAAGTGAACAGTGTAGCAGTGCTATCCCCAAATCCCACTCTAAATCCCCTCAGACTAGCAGTCAGATACAGCAGTGCCCTATGCTGGCCAGTGATGGATCAAAATTTGGCTAGATCAGCTGGGACTAGCCAAATTTCAATCCATCTATGGTCATTCCTGCTCAAAAGAAATTGATGTAACAATCGACTTTTGGCGAACAGGAAGTTAGAAAATGTTCAATAGATCAGTGGCTGCAGCGCTGATCAGTGTATAGGGTAGGAGTCCCTGCTGTCTGAATACAATAGCACAGCAGGGAGGATTCCTCCATTTTTTTTTCCCCGATCAGCTCTCTGGCTGTTTAAAAGAAACCTATCCATCTATGGCCAGCCTTAGATATCACAATGCCAATACACAAATATGTGGCAGGGTACACTTACATTCCAGGAAAAGTGCTGCTATTTTTCGTGAGGAATTAAAGACAAAAAAGGTACAAATTTGAAGGTACTATTTCCTTATAACATTCAAATTTTAGGCTTTGTAATTCTATTCACGATCTTCTGATCTTACTGGGATGTGTTTAAAAAGAACCCTAGACATATCTATTATTACCAAACCTGAAATGTCACTTTTGTCCTACGGGAGATGTAGGCACGTGGTACGTTCTGTCTGTCAGAACATTCTACAGAGAGTTCAAATTAACTGTGAACCAGGTAAAAATAAAGCAGAAAGGGCAACTAAGGACTGCAGTATATACAATCTTTGTTTTTCAGGTGTAGCACCCTGGTCTTTAGGCAGGGTTGCTCCTAAATTTAACTGTCAGGTATAGCTACCTTGGCTAATTGTTAAGGATCAATTGATTTCACTCCAAGTCTGTAATTGCTGCACTTCTCTCTTTTGTCGCTAGGTGGCAAGGTCAGATTATGGGTATATGGGGTATCCCAGCCAACGGGCAGGGGATTTCTTAAATCATAGGAGGGTACATCGCCTCCAAAAATAGGCTGTGTGGGATCCCATTAACAGGAATTTTTTGTTCGGGCCAGACCTGTAAACGGTCCTGGACAGGACTGCAGCGAAGAACAAAGGGTTCCCCCCAAGCAAAAAACAAGCAGGGGAAGGCGCCCTTTTGTCATTACAGGAGATTTAAGCCGTTCAAGCAAAAGAACGGAGGTATGCATGGCCACAATAGACTTGCAAGACGCATACTTGTATGTACTCATAAATAAAAGTCATCAAAGATACCTAAGGTTCACGATCCAGGGGCTGGTGGTCACCCTGCATCTGCAGTACACATCTTTTGCCTTTTTTTCGTCTGGAGGGTTTTGGTTACTCTGGTGTTTTAGCACATAATCCAAGTATACCACCTCTGGCTTGGGGTCCGCTGCGATTTTTCTGTATTTGCTATCCATCCCATGTTATTGTGGATAGGAAATACCTGCGCAGAAGGTTTTTTTAAATTTTTTTTTAGGTTCTTTGCCGTATCTGCAAAGAACGGCAGATTGTCTATGTATGGTATCACGCCTATGCATTGCTGTCTCAGGCCCTTTAGTACTTCTGCTATAATATTTTAGATTCTGGGCACAGAAGAGGGGCCGAAAGGCAAAAGATGTGTACTGCAGATGCAGGGTGACCACCAGCCCCTGGATCATGAACCTTAGGTATCTTTGATGACTTTTATTTATGAGTACATACAAGTATGCGTCTTGCAAGTCTATTGTGGCCATGCATACCTCCGTTCTTTTGCTTGAACGGCTTAAATCTCCTGTAATGACAAAAGGATGCCTTCCCCTGCTTGTTTTTTGCTTGGGGGGAACCCTTTGTTCTTCGCTGCAGTCCTGTCCAGGACCGTTTACAGGTCTGACCCAAACAAAAAATTCCTGTGAATGGGATCCCACACAGCCTATTCTTGGAGGCGATGTACCCTCCTATGATTTTCAGCCACAGGGCTCTCTTCCCTATGACCGTGGTCCTAGAAGATATCTTACCATTTCAGCCGAGGAATCTGCTAGAAAAGTTGCCACTCTGGTTAGTGTGTGAATGGTCCTCACTAATTCTTCCCTTGGCGCATCTCCTAGCAACGCTTGCAGTTGAGACAGCCAGCTAATAGGGTGCAAACTGTGCAGGGGGAAGCCATTGGCGGATTCAAAATCGCCTCCTCTGCTTCTCATGCTCCGCATCATCAAAAGCCAAGTCGGATTTGTTTGTAACTCTCACGAGGAAGGTATCCACTTTGGGACATTTTCGCCCAAGTCTTGGTGTCTTCCTCTGCAAATGGATACCTGCGCTTGACTGCACCTGGTATGAAGAGCTTCTCCTGGGTTTTCTGGGCTGCAACCCCTTGTATATTTTGTTGTGCAGGGAAAGCCCTGCAGCTTTTTGCTCTTTGATACCCAGTGTGTCCGCTATAGCCTTTAGGCTGGGTTCCACTATTGCAACCAGAAAGTCGCACGATTTTTTGATGCAATTTTGCCGCGGTTTTGATGCCATGTCTTGAAACCATGTCTGTGTATTCTTGAGGTCTATAGACCTCAAGTCACATCAAAGTGGGACCAAAATAGTGCAGGGACTACTTTGAAGTCGCACAGATATGAACAGTACTCATTGGAAGTCACGGGGTAAGAATTGTCATGCGACACAGTCCCAAGTCGCATGAAAAGTCGCACCAGATGAGACCGAGCCTTGGAAGAATATCTGTGTCTCCTGAGGGAAATAGGGTGCCCTCTGATGCAGAGTCACCCTCTTCACAATCCCAGCATAAGCCGTCCTCTGAGTTCTGTTCGGAGTTATCTGAATCGACTAGATAGGGTACTGGCTTGGCTAGAGCTTGCTGGCACCTCCAGCTTCTCTACTGCTGAGCGTATTGGCCCAATAGTGCTCTTTATTTCCTTTTTGAAGGAGTTAAGCATGTCCTTAAGGAAGCCTTTTTGACTCCTTAGCCACCATTTTATGCATTTTTGGCATAGGGGCTTTTTTCACTCAGGAAAAAACTGGTAACCGCAGGAGGCGCATGCCTTGTTCTGGTCTGCGCCCTTTTTTCCTCTGGGGCCTTTGCCTGCAAGTATGCACAAAGGGCCTAAGTGCGGTGTACAATTCAATTGTACGCTTTGTAGAGAGGTAAAGACAGAGGTGACTCCAGAGTGTTCTGGCTTACCTTGGAGCTGTCCTGACATGCAGGATCTGCAGGGCAGGGTGGAGAAGCGTCCGACCTGGCTGGGCACCAGGATCCTCTGTTTAGAGAGCCCTTTCTGCTTCCTGCTCCAGCTCCAGCCCCGCCCCCAGCTTGACCCCGTGCGGGTTGGTGGACACACCTGCACCTGCCACGTCCTCTCTGGCATCCTCCTTCCTGGGGTTTCCAACAGGGAGGGGGCACATTAAAGGCCTTTTCCCTGGAAGCACCAGCCTCCACCAAGATGGCCGCCGACCGGACCGCACGATCGGAAATGATGCGTCCGACCTCTCTTTGCCATACCTCCCAGGACCGCAAATGAGGGGATCTTGCAGAGATGCTGGTGGGATCGGAATACGATTGGTGAGCAGGAGGGTCGGCAGCCAGGTCGCCTGCACAGCAAGGGAACCTCTAAAGCACCTGGAGTGCGGGGCTCAGCCGGATGGCCCTCCACCATCGAGGAGCAGTAGCTGTGGGGGAAAATGTCGGTGGCATGCAGTGCAGCTGGGGGGATAGTTGCATACCCCTCTGTAGGGGCGAAACTTCAGAGCCTTGATGCTCAGATTGCTGCCCCTACTTGCCCTCCCAAGGCCCCCTGGGCTGAATGGGATGCTGGTCAGGGATTCCCCTGCAGAAAGCACAGAGACTGGATAAAATAACAAACGTTTGCAGCTCCTGTGGTTCCGGAGCAAACACAAAACAACTGAGGCACACAGGTGAGACTAACAAATTTATAATGGTGGACTAATGTGTTTCCTGTTGCAGGAAGGAGGAGCCTATCTCTTGGATGCTGCCCTGGAAGACGATTGGAGAAAATAACCTTTTATCACACAAGAGACTCTGTATTTTTTCTTTATCTTTCTCCCCGGCCCATCACCAATATTTTTCATTTTTTTCCATTTGTACACAGAGCCGCATGTGCACTGTAAATACTGTTTTCTGGCACCAAAGCAAAGAACACCTACAAACCGAGATATAAATTAAAAATTTTTTGATCCTTAAACATGCTCTAGAACAGGAGGTTCTCAACCACTCAACCGACCACGGCCTCCCACCTTCCGGGTCTCAATTTAGCTGCAGATAATCTAACCCACCACACTGCCTTCCAGTTCCCATATTGCTAACCAGCCTCACATAGTGGGATGCAGTATCCCTCAACCTCCAACAGTGTCCCCAGGCCCCCTGAGAGTCTTTCCACCCCACAGTGTTGCGCAACCTCCTACAATGCCCCCTGCAGTGCCCCTCGTTTCGAGAAAAACCTTTCTGAGGGAAGCCTCAGAGAGGAGTTATAAATAGGCCACAGAATGACCAAAGAAATGCTTTTAACTGGCTTGTCATAATTTTTTTAATTGTACACTGAGCCGTATGCTCATGAGAGTTACTTTGTTCTGGCAGCAAGAAACAGGACATCTACACACCAAGGTCTAAATCTCCAATTTTTGTTACTTCCCAAACATGCTTCCCAAACCAACCGTATGAGAAGGAAGCCTTGGAGATCTTGAACACACAGGTGCAAGGCAGAGGCCACAGAATTGTGCCAGGGTTAAGAGTTCACACTTAATATGTACAGTATGTAAGAGTATGGAGGTGTTGATTCCTAATATTGTCCATAAACCTGGCAATTTTGGAGATATCCATCAGCTTTCAACCACATCAATAAGCAGCTCATGGTTTCAGTAGTTTTTTCAGTTTCAAGTGACTACATGACTGAATCTGGCATGGAAATTAATTGAATAGCTTTTTGACAGGAGCTGCAGCGATTTACACCAATGTCCACTGTACATTTTCACATACAGGGATTTTGTTTAATAAAAGGAAATCTGTCATTAAAAGAAAAATGATGCAAACTGCCATAACTCACCTCCTTAAAAAAAAACTAGACGCCTAGCTCTCGTGTAAATTTTTGCTAAGTAATGAGTCACCTATGTGGAGCAAGCATGCAGGAAATCTGACTTCACCTGCTTCATGCTTGTTCCAGGTCTGCAAATATTGAAGTCAGAAGAAGCCAGGTAGCATTTTCAGAAGGTCATTAATGGCAGCCTCCTCCATGCTTTCAGTACAGGGTTCCTTTAATGCTGTAATTAGATGAAGACTTGCCATGAAGAAAACCAAAAGCTTAGCTTCAAAATATTGGAAATAGTCCATAACTAATTTAAATGGCAAGCAAAAGCACATTTACAAAAAAAAAATGACTTTTTTTCCCCCTAGATAATCCTGTTAGAAATGTTAATGCCTAAAAGGTTATAAAAGGGATTACATATTTTATTTGCTTAGTATTATAGCACATAAAGAATATTTCCATTATTTATTCAGACTGATTCACTAAGTAGTGCCAAGAGCAATGAGAACATGCAATGTGTAAGATTCCAGAGCAACCAATCAGCATGCAGGTAACAAAGATTGTGCGCTACATGCATTTGTAAAGTGCAGATTGCATCTGATAGAGATGAATTATATAACACACACACGGTATATACAGTGCCTTAAAAAAAGTATTCATACTCCTTGAAATTTTCCACATTTTGTCAGGTTACAACCAAAAACATAAATGAATTTTATTGGGATTTTATGTAATAGACCAATTCAAAGTGGCACATAATTGTGAATTGGAAGGAACATGATAAATGGTTTTCAAAATGTTTTACAAATAAAAGATCTGAAAAGTGTGGCATGCATTTGTATTCAGCCCCCCCTGCTGCCACCACCATGTTTCACGGTGGGGATGGAGTGTTCAGGATCATGTGCAGTTCTAGTTTTCCGCCACACATAGCGTTTTGCTTTTAGGCCAAAAAGTAAAATTTTGGTCTCATCTGACCAGAGCGCCTTCTTCCACATGTTTGCTGTGTCCCCCACATGGCTTCTCGGAAATTGCAAACGGGACTTCTTATGGCCTGTATTCAACAATGGCTTTCTTCTTGCCACTCTTCCATAAAGGTCAGATTTGTGGAGTGCACAACTAATAGTGGTCCTATGGACAGATTCTCCCACCTGAGCTATGGATCTCTAAATCTCCTCCAGAGTTACCATGGGCCTCTTGGCTGCTTTTCTGATTAATGCTCTCCTTGTCCGGCCTGTCAGTTTAGGTGGACGGCCATGTCTTGGTAGGTTTGCAGTTGTGCCATATTCTTTCTATTTTCGGATGATGGATTCAACAGTTCTCCGTAAGATGTATAAGGCTTGGGATATTTTTTTATAACCTAACCCTGGTTTAAACTTTTCCACAACTTTTTCGTGACCCGTCTGGTGTGTTCCTAGGTCTTCATGACACTGTTTACTAAGGTCCTTTAACAAAACTCTGAGGGCTTCACAGAACAGCTGTGTTTATACTGAGATTAAATTACACACAGGTGGACTCGATTTACTATTTAGGTGACTTATGAAGGCAATTGGTTCCACTAGATTTTAGTTGGGGGTTTCAGAGTAAAGGGGGCTGAATACAAATGCACGCCACACTTTTCAGATATTTATTTGTAAAAAAAATTGAAAACCATTCATCATTTTCCTTTCCATGTCACAAATGTGTGACACTTTGTGTTGGTCTATCACATTAAATAAATTTTTATTTTAGGTTGTAACATGACAAAATGTGAAAAATTTCATGGGATATGAATACTTTCAAGGCTGTGTCTGTTTCTATATGCATATGTAGTACCCTCTACCTTAGGTAGGTAGGTGCTAGAGTAGTGTTTTTGTTTGTACTGCCAGTGCAGGTAAATTTAGGCAGGCCTAGCTTTGAGCTAGGCCTGTTGGTTTTTGATCTGGGACTGGGGAGTGGTTTAGTGTAGCAGCAGGGGACTGACATATCCTTTGTCTCTCTGACGCCTCCTTTGTTTTCAGAGGGTTCTGGAAAAGAGGCAGGGCAGAGAGTGAGTGACATGGAGTGCATCTGGGAGCCCTGACCAATCCCCAACTAGGATTGGCAGGGGGCAAGCCTCCTATATATACTCATGGTCAGCCTGCTGGGGGAGGAGTTGTCGGGTGGAAGAACTGAATGATGGAGTGTTAGACTGTTGCGGCCCTTGAGGGAACCCCCTTTCTAGGGGGGGTAAACTCGGGTCTGGAGCTCGGGAGCCTCTCTCTCTCTCTACATGGTTATTGAGAGGTGCCCTGGAACAGGAGCAGGAGGAGAACAGTTGGGAGCACTGCCGGGCGAGTCATTCAGCAGGGATCCATGCCAGTGTCGGTGAGTGAGAAGCACAGTGAGAAGCTCTGAGAGAGACATGCCAGGATTTGGATGTGAAGCCAGGAGGGAGAGACTGTGGTGTTGTGAAGTCAAGTCGCTGCAGCCAGGAGGGTTGGCAGGATTTGCACTGGACTTTCTGGGATCAGTAGTCCACCAAGTATCAGTTAGCACAACTATTCTTTTCATCTAAAATGGTTGCTACAACTAAGGGGACTGCAGACCCCTGCCTGTAAATGGCTACTAGTAATAGGTTAGTAATAGGTTAGGACTTATTCAGAGTGAGGCCTAGCCGGTGACAGGAATCTAGTAGTGTGCTGGAGGAGATAAACTACCTTTATTTCAACTAAGAAAGATTCATAATTTGGGCATCTCATGTCTCTTTTCCCCATCCAAGTTTAATCCCCTAATAAAAACATCAAAAACAAGTAAAAGACTGTTCATTGACTGGAGAAAGTGTGCCTGAAATGGATGTGTGACCAAGCAGGGTTATGAGTGGAGCTAGAACATGCAGCGTCCCCGCGGGGGAACCACTACACACGTGTGTGTGTGTGTCTGTATAAAAATTTATATATATATATATATATATATATATATATATATATATATATATATATATATATATATATATATATATATATATATATATATATATATATATATATATATACACTTGAATGTATTCAAAATGTATCCATGTGGTCCATTTTATGCTCAGTTTCCCATAAAGATTAAAATAAGATATGATTCTTAAAGATCTTTTGATTCTCTCATGGGAGTGAATATACACGGCATGAAGGGACACATTTGTAGCAGCAAACATACTGCATTACTGTATACAAGCCTGTATTTATAAACTGGGTGGATGCTTCTTTGAATCCTGTAAGCACAGAGTCTTGCCAGCCCAGGCCTCCACACCCTTGTCAAACCCTCGCAGTCAGAAGAAGCTACGTCATAAGAAAACAGTGGAAATGCTCTAGAATAGACAATTATATGAAAACATAGTGCATATGAATGCCATTCTAATTTTATGTAACCGATTCTTTTTTTAGTTAAAAGACTTCCAGACCTATAAATAAGCAGATTATTGTTTAAAGCCCAATATATTCTGGCTGAAACAAACCATTTCCATTACCAATATACGTGCCTGTTGTCAGTGCTATATAAACTGTATGTAGTGGCGGCTGGTGCTCCATTTTGGGGGGAGCAAACAAACTAACCCCCCTCACGGCCAATTCCCCCACCAAACCCAAGACCGTGCCGACTCTGGCAGTTTTACCACTGGGTGGGTGGACTGCTCTGCAGTGTGCCACGGGATGGGTGGACTGCTCTGCAGTGTGCCACGGGATGGGTGGAATGCTCTGCACTGTGCCACGGGATGGGTGGAATGCTCTGCACTGTGCCACGGGATGGGTGGAATGCTCTGCACTGTGCCACGGGATGGGTGGAATGCTCTGCACTGTGCCACGGGATGGGTGGAATGCACTGCACTGTGCCACGGGATGGGTGGAATGCTCTGCACTGTGCCACGGGATGGGTGGAATGCTCTGCACTGTGCCACGGGATGGGTGGAATGCTCTGCAGTGTGCCACGGGATGGGTGGAATGCTCTGCACTGTGCCACGGGATGGGTGGAATGCTCTGCACTGTGCCACGGGATGGGTGAAATGCTCTGCATACATACAAACATATAAAAAAAGTACACACACACACACACCCTTTCAAAAAATCAGCAGTACAGTACCTTGAATCACACAGCTGGGTACTGCACTGTAGGGGGAGGCATAGAGCACAGCAAATCGGGAAGACACCTCTCCTTCCTTTGTTTTCACTTTGCCGAGTGTGTTCACGATCTGGCGGAGCTCCCAATTCTCGATGCACGATGAGGAGTTCGGTCTGACAGCCTCTCTCCAAGAGCCACACAAGGCCCCTGGAGCAAGGGCGGGGTTGCATTTGCGACCCCTGTTGCTATGCCACTGGGTACGGGGACTTTCCGTTTTCTGCTGAAACAAAACCAAGCTGGGCAGAGTGCTGCTCTTCCAATAATGGGAAGCCTTGTATTTTTTCAATGAATACAAGGTTTCCTCTGATTGGCTGAGATGGAGATCATGAAGTCATCCACCCACCTCTCCACCTCAGCCAATAAGAGGAAGCCTTGTATTCATTGATAAAATATAAGGCTTCCCATTAATGGACTGGATTATGTTCCAGGAATGGGACTGTAAGCCCCTGTACAACCGCTGGAACATAGCACTGTATATTGTATATGGCTGATAGTACATACAGTTTGTATAGAGATCCTAGCAAGCACATGTATTAGTAATGGAAACCGTTTGTTTGGGCCAAGTGAAATGAAACCTAGAGTTAAGCTTTAAGGGTTCATTCACACTGTTTTGTAATAACATTTTTAAATAAAGCGAGTCTCACTACATTAAGGCAACCTATTCATTCTGCACGCTCCTCAGCACACCTGCACCATTTTTTTCCCAACATAGTGCATCACACTGTACAGATGATTCCCATCTTTGCTGTGTAGATGCATTGAGGTGCCTTTTGAAATGAATGGCCCGACACTGAGTTGCCTGTGTTACGCAAATCCACATTTTACCAAACAGGAACACATCAATGTGTATTGCACTTAAAATTCAGAGCTGTTGGTTTCAAGTCAGCTAGCACTTTTATCTACTATTCATGAAGAGGAGAGCAGCTGATAATCTCTCCAGTATATCACACTAAAGCCCTGTACACACAAGCTGAATGTCGGCCCGTGTGTATGTCGGTCTACATAGCAATTCATGAAATGGAATTTTGAGACATTACAATAAAGTTAACCGGTTCAATACAGGGCAATTTCACCCCCTTCCTTCCCAGGCAAAACTTTAGTTTTCAGTGCTGTCGCATTTTGAACGTCAATTGCGCGGTCGTGCGACGTTGTACCCAAAAAAAATTGACGTCCTTTTTTCACCACAAATAGAGCTTTCTTTTGGTGGTATTTGATCGCCTCTGCGGTTTTTATTTTTTGTGCTATAAACAAAAGAAGAGCGACAATTTTGAAAAAAACACAATATTTTTTACTTTTTGCTATAATAAATATCCCAATTTTTTTTAAAAAAAACAAATTTTTTCCTCAGTTTCGGCCGATACGTATTCTTCTACATATTTTTGGTAAAAAAAAAATCGCAATAAGCGTATATTGATTGGTTTGCGCAAAAGTTATAGCGTCTACAAAATAGGGGATAGATTTATGGCATTTTTAAAAAAAAAAAAATTATTTATTTTTTTAGCGGCGATCGCGATTTTTTTTCGTGACTGCGACATTATGGCGGACACATCGGACACTTTTGACACATTTTTGGGACCGTTCACATTTATACAGCGATCAATGCTATACAATTGCATTGATTACTGTGTAAATGTGACAGGCAGTGAAGGGGTTAACCACTAGGGGGCGGGGAGGGGTTAATATGTTTCCTAGGGAGTGATTACTAACTGAAGGGGGAGGGGACACTCAAGGGGAGGAGACCGATCAGTGTTCCTCCGTTCTGGGAACACAGATCGCTCTCCTCAGAGCTGACAGGCTGTGGATCTGTGTGTTTACACACACAGATCCACATGCCGGCCCGGTTAACGGGCAATCGCGGGTGCCCGGCGGACATCGCGGCCGCCGGGCACACGCACCGGGTCCCGAGGAACGCGGCGGGCGCGCGCGCACGCTCCCGGCGGCGCGCGCGCGCCCCCTAGGCGGCCGGGAATCCCAGGACGTCATATGACGCCCACCCAGGATGGGAGATCCCATCCCAGCACGTCATATGACTATGGGCGGGTAGGGAAGTGGTTAAAAAGGATTTTTTCATCATACTTACCTGTAAAAAAGAAAATAGGATTTTTCATCATACTTTACCTGTAAAATTCTTTTCTTTTTCATACATCATGGGACACAGAGTTAGGCAAATATTCATTACCTGCTGGGTTATACTTCATCTCCAGGTGAATGGACACTGATAGACCAAAGGTCCTTAGACAGGAAGTGATCCCCTATATAACCCCTCCCATACAGGAAGTACTTCAGTTTTGTAGCAAGCACTGAATCCTCAAAAAGAGGGAGGGACCTCTGTGTCCCATGATGAATTTTACATGTAAAGTATGATGAAAAATCCTATTTTCTTTTTCATACATCATGGGACACAGAATTAGGCTAATATGGACTTCCGATAGAATAGGCAAATGTCCCTCTGCCCAGGCTAGTATGTGCTTCACCTCCTTCAGAGCAGAACAACTCCTAGTACCGCCTTGGTGGTGTATATAGGCCGCTGCAGTGGCATTGTCGGACTGAACCCTGATAAGGTAGTCCTGAAGCTCCACCGTCCAGGACCGTAGGGCCAGTCATACTGCCCATAATTCCAGGACGTTGATGGGCAGGATCTGTTCTGTCCTTGACCATTTTCCCTGAGCTGTGAGCCCTTCCAGGGTTGCTCCCCAGCCTGAGAGACTGGCATCTGCAGTCAGTACTCTCCAAGTTACTGGGAGGAAGGATCTTGCCTTTCGCAAGTTCTGATCCTGCAGCCACCAGTTTAGGCTCAAGTGTGCCCGAGGAGACAAGAACATTGGATAATCCAGGGCTTGTCCTCTCCCGTTCCAAGCCAACAAGATGTCTGTTGTAGAGGCCTGGAATGGAACTGGGCATAGTGCACCGCCTCGAAGGAGGATGCATCCTCCCTAGAAGACCCATACAGAGCTGAATGGAGGGTTATCTGGTGCCCCTGATCTGACGCACCTGATTCTTCAGGGCACAGACCCTTGTGGGTGGCAAGAATACTTTTGCTTGGACCGTATCTAAGATCAGACCTAAATACTTTAGAGTCTGAGCTGGTTTCAAGGTTGACTTTTCGGCATTTATGATCCAGCCTAAGCTTTCCAAATACCGCACTGTGCATGTTATGCTCTGTTGTAGAGCCTGTAGTGAGTGATCTCTGAGCAGGAGGGCGTCCAGATAGCCGAGCGCCAAGATCCCTTGGGCCCTTAAAAGACCCAGTACTGGTACTAG
This sequence comes from Lithobates clamitans, assembly GCA_037952925.1. Classification (NCBI taxonomy): domain Eukaryota; kingdom Metazoa; phylum Chordata; class Amphibia; order Anura; family Ranidae; genus Lithobates; species Lithobates clamitans. The sequence continues at coordinate 2,451,280 of JBBGZY010000230.1, forward strand.
GACCTCCTGCTCCCTGTGTGGTCTGAAGAGGTCTCAGGGTTCCCAAAGAGGACCAGGGGGGCCCAGTAACCTCTGCAAGAGGCAACTTTAAGCAGACCTTCACCCTAAATTATATCTTAAGCTGCCCTGCCTCCTTCCCCTCCCTCTTTAACCTTACGGAGCATTTTTTTTCCTACAGTAGACTTCATTTGTGCTACGATGCAATTTCTCATCTAGGTGAGACATTCTAACTGCCCCCTGTGCAAATGTGCCTCAAAGCTCAGTTCCCAAGAGAGCCCTGCAGCACATCTGTGCACACCGTGATTTCCCCATCTGCACATGCATGGGGTTTCCCCACACAAAGACTGGCAACAGGGAAATCTGAAAATTTTCCTGTGTATGCACATGTGCAGATGTGCCCATGAGCTCTGCCAGGACCCAAAGGCACAGCCCCACGGGCATATCTGCACATGCATAAAATTGTGCCAGAAGGGGGTGAAGCCTGATAAGAGCAGGACTTAAAGTGGTTGTAAACCTCAGGCATGAAATATGAACAAAGCATATCCCTCTATAATGTGTACTTGTCTCAATTAAGAGCACTAAGGCTACTTTCACACTAGGACGCCCGGCTGTTAGCGCTAAAGCGCTGCTCTTTTTAACGGCGCTTTTCAGCTGCCAGCAGGGCGAAGTTAAAAAGTCCAGTTTTGCAGCGCTTTCAAATCTCTTTTCAAGCGCTTTGGAAGCGCTGCCCATTCATTACAAGGGGCAGGGCATTTTGAGAGCGCTAAATACAGTGCTCCCAACCCAAAGATGCTGCTTGCAGGACTTTTCGTAACGTACCACAAGTGCACCGCCCCAGTGTGAAAAGACACACTGAAATTAATGATTGGCGGTTTTCAAGCGGTTATCAGAGGCTATTTCTAGCGCTAAAAAGCCTGAAAATGTGTCATTTTTGTCTGCTGTTTCGTTCCTCTACTATCAGAAGGAGTCACTTCTGACAAGTTTCTTGATGCCAAGAGAAAAGTGGTGACAGGAAGGAATCTCCAGCTGATTGACAGCCTCAGCTCTGTTCTTGTGTGGAGGGTGTGTCCCTTCCCTCCAATTAGCTCTCAGAGCTCTCCTTACTGAGCTCTGCAGAGTGTGACTTCAGCCCTCTGCCCCCATTTTTCTGAACTCTCAGGCAAGCTTTAAAATCCTAATAAACAGGTACAACTTATGTAGGAGAATTTGTTTAATCTCTGTGTATTACTGGGTATATGTAAGGGTTTACTACCACTTTAAGATATGCTTTATTAAGTAACGTGAACCTTTACTCAAAAAAAACAAAAAACATGCCCCCATTGCATCCCTCTCCCCATTCACAGGGTGAAATAACTCCTTTCCCTCCCCTGGATGAAATAGCTGATTTTTTTATAATTGGGGGGGGGGGGGGGGGGTTGTTTATTTTCTTCTTGCCAGGTAGTGTTCTGGTTGGGATTCGAACCAGCAACCCTTTTTACTGCTAGGCGAGAGTGCCATCATGACTCTGCCTCTGGGTGTCATGCTTGTGGCTGTCAGAGTCTTGCTATGCCTCATGGGACTTGTAGTTCTGCAACAGCTTGAGGTCCACTAATTGCATATCCCTGCACTAGAGGAAGAGGAAACTGGTGTGCATTGACAGGGGGCTGGCAGTTTCTTTTAGGTTCAGGCAGCTGACCCTTGATGATGCACACCAGGTCCGTTATCCTCCAGCGTGCCATTAATATTAGAGAAGAAGATGGTGGCACAGGACCCAATGTATGGCAGCCAAGTGATGGATTACAACAGGATAATACTGGATTAACTGGGTGGGTAAGTATGTGAAGATATGAGGTAAAAAGAAACTTAAAAACAAGTGAACACAGGAGGGACACGAGCAGGGGGTAAAGTTCCACCTTAAATAATACATTTTAATAGAGATTCATTACGTTAGACCAGGGGTCTCCAACCTTTCTAAACCAAGGGCCGGTTTATTGTGCAGCCTTTAGGAAAGCCGGACTGTGGCCATTGGGAGCAGGCATTGCCCTGGCATCAGTGGGAGAAATAGTGTCCCATCATTGGTATCAGTGGGAGGAATAGTGTCCCATCATTGGTATCAGTGGGAGGAATAGTGTACCATCATTGGTATCAGTGGGAAGATTAGTGCACCATCATTGGTATCAGTGGGAGGAATAGTTTCCCATCATTGGTGTTAGCGGGAGGATTAGTGCCCGAACATTTGTGTCACTGGGAAGATTAGTGCCCTATCATTGGTATCAGTGGAAGGAATAGTGTTCCATCATTGTTATCAGTGGGATGATGAATGCCCTATCATTGGTATTAGTAGGAGGAATAGTGTCTCATCATTGGTATTAGTGGGAGGAATAGTATCCCATCATTGGTATTAGTGGGAGGAAAAGTATCCCATCATTGGTATTAGTGGGAGGAAAAGTATCCCATCATTGGTATTAGTGGGAGGAAAAGTATCCCATCATTGGTATTAGTGGGAGGAAAAGTATCCCATCATTGGCATTAGTGGGAGGAAAAATATCCCATCATTGGCATTAGTGGGAGGAAAAATATCCCATCACTGGTATTAGTGGGAATAATAGTTTCCCCATCATTGGTATTAGTGGGAGGAATAGTATCCCAATCATTAGCATGAGGAATAGTATCTCATCATTGGTATTAGTGGGAGGAATAGTGCCCCATTGTTGGTGTCAGTGGGAAAAATAGATCCCCATCGTTAATGTCAATGGGAGAAATAGTGCCCTGTTGATGTTACCACCGAGATTTATGCCCCATTATTGGGGTTAGTGAAAGGAATAGTGTCTTATATCAGTGGGAGGAAAAGTACCCCAAGGGCTGGATAAAGGCAAGCAAAGGGCCGCAGTTTGGAGACCACTGCATTAGACCAAAAAGAGGGAGAACTAAGGAGTAAAGAGGGACAGATATATTTGGTTCCAAAAGACAGAGTTCAAAGCTATGCAACTTCAGTTGTGAAGCGCAGGGGCTAAGGATGGGCTCTTAACCACAAGAGCTGGGTAAAGCATCACAGCAAATCTTTCTCATCATTATCTGACACATTAGAGCGCGGGTCTCTGTACTATGGCCCACTGCAAGATTTTATCTGGCCCTCTGATGTAAGGGGGGACTCTGATGGGAACTCTTATATAAAACGGGGGGGGGGGGGGGGGACCTCTTATGTAAAAGAATGCTGATTTACAGGGCTCTGATGTAAGTTTATGTGGAATTTCTTTGCTTTGTTTTACTGAAGTTTTTTTTACTCCGTTGTTCTAAATAATATGCTGATTTTTTTTAACACCTCAGAGTAAAACATATTAGTTCATTTAAATTTAATTTGTGCATTTTTAAAGTTGATTTTTTTTTTTGACCTACAAATATTTGGAAAATATATAAATTTGACCCTAATAAAAAAGACCCCCACACTGGCATACTGTCCTGTAGACCAAACTGCTACTAATTGCACAGTGTTTAGGGCTGCAGAGCCACACACCGTTGGGGTGTTGTTATACACGTTATCATATCACACAGATCACTTTTTTTATCAGAACTTTATATGAAGTAGCATTTATGCATGCACTCATTGCATTCATGTCACTATATAGCAGCGTGGTGTGCTGGCATACAGGACCATGCAGTGCGGTGCGATATTATTCAAACATGTTGCATAATATTGCACAGCTCTTGAATGCAGCACTCTGGCCTGAACATGACACACAAAAATTCTTGTTTTCTGTGTGTCGTTGCAGTTACACCTGTGTTTTTCCATGAGGAAAAATGCAGGTAACTGCACATAGTGTGAATGGGCCCTTAGGCTAGGTTCACACTATCACGGGTGAGAGAATGTATGTAAAACGCATGCGGTCCCACAACCACAGCCAAAGGGCACTGCTGTTTAGCAGATTAGCATGGGAGCCAGTGCTGCTCAGTGTATTCCGACAATGGGGAAGTCAAAATACAATACTACAGCAGGAGTGATTCTTCCATTCACATTAACTTGTTCAGATCCGCACTATAGCCGAATGACGGCTACAACGCCGATCTTCTTTGCCGGGAGTATGTCTATTGACGTCCTCCCCTTTCAAAGCTGGCCACGTCCCCCTGAAGGGAGCGCGCAGAGCGCGTTGTGATAACCCAAGTCAATGAGACTAAGGTGATCACAGATCCGAGTAAGGGGACGATCCTGGCCCTTTACCACGTGATCAGCTGTCAGCCAATGACAGCTGATCACGTGATGTAAACAGAGGACCGCTAATCGTTTTGTCAGCGTTAGAAGAAAAAAAGCTGATCGCTGGCTTTCCTTTTGAACGGACAGCGGTCCCGAAGAGGAAGAACCTCTGTCCCCCCCAGTACCGCCTGCCAATGCCAGCAATCAGTGCCATGAATGAGTGCCAACAGTGCCCACAGTACATCAGTGCCACCTATCAGTGCCCACAAGTGCCACCTATCAATGCCCACCAGTGCCGCCTATCAGTGTCAACTACCAGTGCCCATCACTGCCACCCATCAGTGCCAGCTATCAATGCCCTTCAGTGCCACCCATTAGTGCCACCTATTAGTGCCCACCAGTGCCACCTTATCAGTGCAGCCTATCAGTGCAGGAAAAAAATTACCTTTTTGCAAAATTTATTAACAAAATATAAAACTGTTTTGTATTTTTTTTTTTGGTCTTTAATTTTTTTAAACAAAAAAAAAATAAAAACCCAGAGGTGATCAAATACCACCAAAAGAAAGCTCTATTTGTGGGGAAAAAAATGATAAAAATTTAATTTGGGTACAGTGTTGTATGATCGTGCAATTGTCGTTCAATGAGTGACAGCGCTAAAAGCTGACAATTGGTCTGAGCAGGTGGGGGGTTTAGGTGCCCAGTAAGCAAGTGATTAATTGTGTGGATGAGGGAATCAAGTCACTTGTTTTTCGTTCAATATTGGCTGAACCAATATAAATGAATCATCTATGGGCTGTGTTAGAAGAACAGTGAGGATTTCTAAAGACAGTCATGAACATTTTAAAACAGAGAGCACATCTGCCCCCTTGTGACAGTAATACAGTAGTACATTAATCCAAACTGCAATATAAAAAAGAAAAAAAAAAGAAGGACATAAAACACGTTAACAATCTGGATAATATGACACGTCTGGTTCACAATAGAAAAACTCACTCCAGATCTGTTGCGGATACATTTCTGCATGTGCGTTTTTAATGCGTGTTTGATGCATTCCAGTGCAGTTTTAGATGCGTTTAAAGCAGGGTTCCACCCACACCGCCAAAAAAATATTAAAAGCCAGCAGCTACAAATACTGCAGCTGCTGACTTTTAATACATAGCCACTTACCTGTCCCAGGGTCCAGCGATGTCGGCAGGCGACGCCGAGAACCCGCTCGGTTCTCGGCAGCTGCCGCCGCCATCCTAGCTGAGGGAATCAGGAAGTGAAGCGTTGCGGCTTCACTTCCCAGTTCCCTACTGCGCATGCGCAAGTTACGCTGCGCATCGTAAGTGGTCCCCGCACTCTCCTGGGAGCTGTGTGTTTCCCAGGAGACAGCGCAGAGGGACAGGAAGAGGCGTAGACTCCCATGGAAGTCTATGCTGGAAGTGGGTGCAAATACCTGTCTTAGACAGGTATCTGCACCCCCCTCCCCCCTGAAAGGTGCCAAATGTGACACCGGAGGGGGGGAGGGTTCCGAAAAGCGGAAGTTCCATTTTTGTGTGGAACTCCGCTTTAACTGCATTCCAGTACAGTCCAAATGCAGGAAAAATACAGAATGTTCTACTTTATTCTGGAACGCCCTGGAATTGACCACACTGGTATGAACTATGCCATTGGAAACCATATATCCTACATTCCATGTATTTTTAATACAGAAAAAAAAATTGCACTGGACTGCATGTGGTGTGAACTGGCCCTTAGGCTCCATTCACACCTATGCATGTTGCTTTTACATGTTTCTGCTGTGCTTTTTGTGGGTTTTTTTACCGCAATTTTACAGCAATTTTTTTTTTTTTAGGCAAATTTGTTGTTGGGAAGATTTAAAAACGCAAATTAAGTGATCTTAAGCCTCGTACACACGGTCTGATTATTGGACGACCGAGTGTCTGATTTTTGTCAAAAGGGCAGGATTTTGTCTAGCATACCAACTATCCGCAAATTTTCATTTGACAAACGAATGTAGTGACGTACTATGAGAGTATAAAGAGGAAGTTCATTTCTCGAAAGCTCCACTCTTTGGGCCCCTTCTGCTAATTTTGTGTTAGTAGAACTTCAGTGAGCATTGATTCGCAATTTTCAGATCATACAAAGCAAAAGCCTTTTAAAATAAGTTTGGCATAACTACATCAGTATCACCAGCAAAGCAGCTTCATTATTATCTCATTAAAGAAGAAGAGAATTTTGACATTTCATCAATTGCCGCATCACAAATGTTAATTCTAGATTACGAACGGTAGTTAACAAGACCGAACTCTTCCCAGTTGTACCTGGATTCCGAGCATGCGTGGTTGTACTTTCGACTTTTGTGTACTGACCATCTGAAAATCAGACTTGGAGCCCTCGTTCGCCAAAAATTTACTAGCCTGTCATCCAACATTTGTTGTCCGAACATTGGAAAACAATTGTCGAAAGGAGCGTACTAACGGTAAGAATTTCAAACAACAGCCTGTCAAACTACAATCCCCTTCCAAATTTTGCATCGTGTGTACGAGTCTTTAGAGACCTTTGGGCTGCTGCCACCCCACCCCCTGGTATAGAGAGTCAGCTGTGGGTCTAGTTAAGGGGACACCAGCTGGTGTTCTGAAGAACTTAGTCCATCCATTCCTCTAAAAAAGTCTGCTTTTGAGCGTTTATGCAATTTTTTTTTTTACCCTAATTTTACTGCGTTTTGCAATTTTTTTCTGCTTTTTTTGGGGGGGAAAATTTGTTGTTGGGCAGATTTAAAAAAACGTAATAAGCAAATGAACGCAAAAACACTCCACGTGCTTTTCTGCAGCTTCTCCATTGAAGTCTATTGAACCAAAAAAAAAGCATAATTTTGTGTTTAAAAAAGTCCTTGACCCTTTGCAAAAACACAGAGGCATACAAATGCATTGATGTGAACATGTTCCATAGGAACCCATGTTAAAAATAATGTCCTGCGTTTCTGCAAAAAGCATGAAAAAAAAAAAAACGATTGGTGTGAATGGAGCCTAAAGGAATAAAAAAACAAAAACAAAACATAAAAAACAAACAAACAAAAAAAAAAACCTCTAGCATATCTCATCAGCCAAAAGTAATTCCATGAGAGATATAATATTATAGTTTATTTCTTACCTCATTATGTATGGGATTGAAACTATGTACTCTTCCCCAACTTCTGAAGTATGGTCATGTCAATCAGGCACCTAAAATCTACATTGCAGGAGTGAGCCCACCACCTCTGATAAATGCTGTGACCTCAGCTGATTTCACAAGGACCTATGAAATAGCATCCCCAGGGGTGGTATGTTTCACATAAGTATCAGTTCACAAAGCATCTTTTCATATTTGCTCGGTTTAACTATCAAACTAATTATCCGTTCCCCTAAAGATTTTTGTTTGGATCTGTTGAATGTACTGCATGTATGTTATATTAATAATAGTTGCAGTTCTTGGTATGCAAAAGCCAATTCACAGACATTACTGGAGCTGTTTACAGGTAAAACCATTAAATCTGCATAATGTTTATAAACAGGAGGAGAAATACCAATTCTATACTAATGTAATATTTATTTTTGTGAATCAAATATTTTGATACAAAAGTAATTTGGAGATAAAATAGGGAACAGATGTAAGATAAACCTGCAGCTTTGTGATTGGATGCTATAAGATCCTAGAAGGTTCCCAGGACACGATTATCACAAATGACAATGTCATTTGTCAACTTTCCTTTGTTGGTTTCAGTTATTTTGTGATCTAAACAAACACTCAGGCCTTACCAACAGTGCAGCTTTTGTGGATTTCATGAGAAAAGCTCAGGGAGTCTACTAATTGACTTCAATCAGAGATTATATTCACCTGCAATCCTGGAATGACACCACATGCCCTGGTGGTGAGATCTGAAGCTGGGTCTACCAATGTTGGATGACATTTATCAATTCTGTCACACAGCAAGACAATGCTAAACAGTAGCAAATAGTGAAAATAGATTTCAGCTTAATTTATACTTTCAGTTGGGAAGGGGCAGTAAAAACACACAGTTTACCTGCATTTTACCACCCACCAACCGCTCCCACTTAGGCTCCTTTCACACTGAGGTGCTTTCAGGCGCTAAAGTGCTAAAAATAGCCGCTCAATGCACTCCAGTGTGAAACCCCGGAGGGCTTTCACACTGGAGCGATGCTCTTGCAGGGCAGTCAAAAAAGTCCTGCAAGCCACATCTTTGGAGCGTTGTAGGAGCGGTGTATTTACCGCTCCTAAAGCGCCCCTTTCCACTGAAAACAATGGGGCAGCCTGCGCTGCAAACCCGCCCGCAAAGCACCGCTGCAGCGGTGCTTTGCGGGCAGTTTTAACCCTTTTTCAGCCGCTAGTGGGGGGTTAAAACCGCCCCGCTAGCGCCGCTAAAACGACGGTAAATCGGCGCTATATTTAGGGCCGCTGTACTGCCAGCGCCCGCACACCTCAGTGTGAAAGTAGCCTTAGGCTGGGTTCACATGTATGTGAATTGAATGTGTATTTACCGCATCCAATTCGCATGACATGTGAGTGTGACTGGCTCTCAATGGAGCTGGTTCAGCCACAGTGTGGTTTCAAAAAGGGTGCGTTTTTGGGTCCGATTGAGGTGCGCATTTAGACAAATATTCACACCTGAGTCACACCTGAACCAGTGAACAGAAATGCACTGGACCCCGGACTACAAACTGCAGCTGCACATATGTGAACCCGGCCTCAGACTGCAAAGGCTGCAAAGGCTGCAACCCACTATGTGGTGCATTGCATTGAGAAAAAAAAAGTTTCTGGTTTTAGGTATTAGCAGTCCATTCACAATGAATAGGTTGTCTTGGTTCAGGTGCGGTAACACAACACACGGCACAGGTATAAAGGGTGTAAAAGCTTGGCTATAATCATACATTTCTCCCTCTGCTGCTGTTGTGGTGTAGTTACTCTGGTGGACTAAAATCTGCCCCTGACCTCTTCTCAATTATAGGGTCTATTTATAAAAGATTTGTTGTATGAATGTCACAAGCACTTGTGCAGGCTGCATAGATTTTCTTTGTACTGTATCTTCTCCAACACTATGACTTTCTATGAATGCTAGCGCCATCTAGTGGCCAAAATGCAGTAAAACTTTCTGAAACACTTCAATCAGAAAATATAGCAATTATTTTTTGGCCTCTAAATTGACATTTGTCCAACTAATGTTTTATAAATAGATCCCTTTGTGTTTGGCGAGAAAATCTTTATTTTACAAAGGTAAACTTATCCTTTAGGAATACATTTTTTTTTTAATTGTACATTTTTTTTTTTTTTGAGGCACCACATATATGCAAGTACAAATGTAAACACATGCATCAGGGGCAATAACGCATGAAAACGTTGATTGCAATACACATGTTACGTATTGCCGCCCACGTTAGAGTGAGAGCAACATTTCTAGCACCAGACCTCCTCTATAACTCTAAACTGGTGACCTAAAGGGGGCTTTTAATGTGTCGCCTATAGAAAATACAGGGTACTGAAATTGCCGCCATTTTATGGGCACACAAAAATTTAAAGGGGTTGTAAAGGTTTGTGTTTTTTCACCTTAATGCATGCTATGGATTAAGGTGAAAAAACACCTGGCACTCACCCCCCCCCCCCCCGTTTTGCTTACCTGAACCCCTTCATTCAGTCGGCGGGGATGCGCTGTCTCTCTCTCAACGGGCTCCCAGCTCTTGATTGGATAGATTGATAGCAGCGCAACCATTGGCTCCCGCTGCTGTCAATCAAATCCAATGACGCGGGCGCCGGAGGGCTGGACTGGGGGGGCGCACCTGCAAGGTAATCCCCTGGGAGAGCGCTTCTCCCAGGGGGTTATCTGATGCGGGGAGTAGCTGCAAGAGCCGCCGGGGGACCCCAGAAGGCGAGGTTCGGGGACACTCTGTGCAAAACGAGCTGCACAGTGGAGGTAAGTATGATATGTTTGTTATTTAAAAAAAAAATAATTACCCTTACAATCACTTTAAAGTGGAGTTCCACCCACTTTTACAACTCTTCAGCATCCCTCACTAAACTGTGCACTGTAAACAAATTGGATATTTTTTTTTTTTTTTTCTCAGTACCTACTGTATATCTGCTGTATTCATTTTTCACTTCCTCCTCCCTGGCCGCGGCCCATCGCATCATTTCCTGCTTGCAATGCCTTCTGGGAAGTAGCGGCAACTTCCTCTGAAACTGCCGTTGCTATGGAAACCTGACCTGAAACCTATTACACTGCTTGTGCTGCACTGAGCATGTGCGAGATCTGCAAGGAGGAGATCCAGGAAGAAATACAGTCTGGCTTCAGATGCCCACACTTAAGATGGCCACGGCCTGCTGTAAGTTTATAAAATAACAAACTACTGCTATAAACTAACAAAACAGACCATAGTTTACAGACTAACTTTACTAGAATACATCAAGCTTGTGTATTATAGGGGTATTTTTATTTAAAAAGTATAATTTCGGCCGCAACACCACTTTAAGGTTTGACATGCTGAGTATCTATTTACTCGGTGCTACCTCATCTTTTATATTTTACAAAAATAAATTGGTAATTTATTACGTTTGTGTGCCCTAACATTAACTTTATTGTATTTTGTACTGGAATTTTGCAGTAATTTCATGTAACATAAAAATTTGAAACTACCACTATTTTTTCTCCAGGGTGTCTGCTTTCAGAAAATAATGTTTTGGGGGTTTTATGCAATCGTCAAGCTTACAATGATTTTTTAAACGTATGCAAAAAAATAAAAAAATGGCTCTGGCAGCAAAAGGGCTAAAAAAGCCTTGTAAAAGCACAGAAGACAACAGGGTCTATTTAACCACTTGCCACCCGCCAAAAGTACCTTTACTGCTGGCGGGTGGCTCCCTAGGCACTGAAATGTACTCATGCTCACTCTGCAACCACTGGACACAGTGGATTGCGGTGCTTGGTATCAGGCTGATGTGAGTGGCCCTGATGCCACATGATCACTATGCAATCACATGCCTCCTTTGGGGCTCACAGCAGCGCACTCTGCAACTTCTGTGTCCACTGGACACAGCAGATTGCGGTGCTTGGTATCGGGCCGATGTGAGCGGTCCAGACACTACACAATTCCTATGCGATCACATGTCACATAGTAAACAGGCGTCATGAATGGAATCCATTCATGACATCATTGTTTACTACTGTGATTGGTCACCAGTGATCACATGGTACCTGGGCCAAGCACAGCATGTGATAGCTGTGGCCCAATCATAGCATTAGAATAGTAAACAATGAGTCATGAATAAAATGCCATTTATGACAGTTCAATGATTGCTGTTACAGTGAGGATCACTGTAACAAGCAATCACAGTGTAAAACAAACCCAAAAAACTGAACACTTAACTACCCTGATGACAGTATGTAGAAAAAAAAAATGAAATGTATATGATTACACACAGTGGAAGCCGATTGGCGGGTGCACAGTACCTGATGTCCTCCAGCACCTGCCAATCATTAGGCAGAGAGACATTAGGCGATCTGCCTATATAAACAAGGCAGTTTGCGGTTCTGACAGGAGGGAAAGCGTAGATCCTGTGTCTCTGCAAAGCAGGGATCAGAATCCATGTCTTTCCCTAGTAAAAGCACCTCCCACATTTTAGTAAAACACTGGCTAGGCACATAGTTAACCCTTGGATCGCCCCTGATGTTTAACCCCTTCCCAACCAGTGTCATTAGTACAGTGACAGTTCATATTTTTAGCACTGATCACTGTATTAGTGTCACTGGTCCTCACAAAGTGTCAGTTAGGACTGGTTCTCACCACCTAGAAAGCTCTGGAACTGACTGCTGACTGGTGTAAACTAGGCCATTGGAAACCATATAACCTACTTTCCATGCATTTTTCATTCAGAAAAAAAAAAGCCATTGGACTGCATGTGGTGTGAACTGACCCCTAGTGTCAGAATGCCCCCCACAATATCACAGTCTCACTATCAGTCGCTGATCGACACCATTACTAGTAAAATAAATAAATAAATAAAAATATCCCATAGCTTTGTAGACGCTTGTGCAAACTAATCAATATACGCTTATTGGGATTTTTTGGTTTCCAAAAATATGTAGCAGAATACATATTGGCCTCAATTTATGAAGAAACCTTGATTTTTTTTTCATTTTTTTTTTTTTTTATTGAAAATGTTTTATATCAGAAAGTATAAACGATTGTGGTCTTTTTTGTTTATAGCAAAAAAATGCAAAAATGCAATGGTTGATTGATTGATTTGTGTCAAAAAAAGGACATAAATTTTAGTTGGGTACAGCATCGCATGACCACGCAATTGTCAGTTAACCGCTTGCCGACCAGCCGCCGCAGTTGTACTGCGGCAACATGGCTCGGCTGCGTGAATCGCCGTCATGTTAAGTCACTTAGAAATGTGGCCACTAGGGGCCGGAGCCGATGCGAGTGGCCAGCGGTCGCGATCTCTCATGACACAGCGAGAACCGAGATCTCTGTGTTTACTGAGGGTAGAAGAGACTGATCGTGTGTTCATACACGGTATGAACACCGATCTATCTCTTCGCCTAGCTAGTTCCATCCCCCCTTCAGTTAGAATACACACCTGGGGAACACAGTTAACCCCTTGATCGCCCCTAGTGTTAACCCCTTCACTGCCAGTGACATTTTTACAGTAATCAATGCATTTTTAATTCCAATGGTCCTACAAATGTGTCAAAATTGTTCAATGTAGCCGCCATAGTGTCGCAGTCACGATAAAAATTGCAGATCGCCGCCATTACTAGTAAAAGAAAAAAATAATAATAAAAATGCTATAAATCTATCCCCTATTTTGTAGACGCTATAACTTTTGCGCGAACCAATCAATATACGCTTATTGGGATTTTTATTACCAGAAATATGTAGAAGAATACATATCGGCCTAAACTGAGAAAAAATTTGCTTTCAACCACTTCAATACCAGGCACTTAGACACCTTCCTGCCCAGGCCAATTTTCAGCTTTCAGCGCTGTCACAATTTGAATGACAATTGCGCGGTCATACAACACGGTACCCAAACAAATTTTTTATCATTTTGTTCCCACAAATAGAGCTTTCTTTTGGTGGTGTTTTTCTTTGTTTCTGTTAAAATTTTTTGTAAATAAGTACGTTTTCTTCTTCAATAACGGGCACTGATATGGCTGCACTGACGGGCACTGATAAGGCGGCACTGATGGACACCGATGAGGTGTCCATCAGTAGTCAAACCCCTACTAATGAAACCCAATCTCGACCCTAAGGATCCTAACTACCGCAGACCAATAACAAGCCTCAACACCATATCAAAGATTATGGAGAAAGCAGTAGTACAACAGCTACAGCGCCACCTGGACACACACCAACTCCTGGATCCTCTGCAATCAGGCTTTCGCCCAGGGCATGGCACAGAAACAGCACTTCTCAAAATATGGGACGATGCCCTGGAAGCAGCAGATGACGGAGATTCATGTCTCCTGGTACTATTAGACCTCAGTGCAGCATTTGATACAGTGGACCACAATACTCTACTCGTCCGCCTCACAGAAGTAGCAGGAGTCACAGATTCTGGTCTAAAATGGTTTGCATCCTTCTTAGAGAATCGTTCTCAGACACTGAGACTGGGAGCATTCACCTCTGAAACCCGCACAATCTTCTATGGAGTCCCGCAGGGTTCACCCTGTCACCAGTGCTATTCAACATCTATATCCGCCCACTCCTCGTAATCATCAGAAAATCTGACCTCTGCTTCCACTCATACGCTGATGACACCCAACTTTACCTTCGCATCACCGGACAAAAAGACCATCATCAGCAATTAGAGAAATGCCTCACTCTGATAGATGACTGGATGACCATTAGCTCCCTCAAACTTAACGGTTCAAAAACAGAACTTCTTCTCCTACACGCTAACCAAAATACCAAAAACAAGACTCCGTGGACACCTCCCACCATCTTAGGACAAACCATCTCTCCGAGCACCAAAGCCAAAAGCCTCGGAGTTATCTTTGACTCAGAAATGACAATGGATGCACAAATAAGATCGGTAGTTAGCGGATCCCACCATCTCCTCCGCCTGTTACGCAGACTTGTCCCCTTCATCCCAGAAGAGGACAAAGCAGTAGTAGTTGGAACAATCATCAATTCCCGACTCGATTACGCTAACTCACTCTACATAGGATTACCCCAATATCAGCTTGCGCGCCTACAGGTCATCCAAAACGCGGCGGCAAGACTGTTAACAGGAAAAAAACCCTGGGAGTCAATCTTCCCATCCCTGAGGAGCCTACACTGGCTAACCGTAAAGAACCGGATCACATTCAAGACCCTCTGCCTCACCCACAAATGCATACAAGGAACGCGCCTCAATACCTTAGAGAGAAAAAAAACCACTACACACCCAATCGCAATCTTCGATCATCTAACCAAAACCTCCTTCTCATTCCCAAATAACGCTACAAAGCAAAGGGAGAATGAAGATTCGCAGTCCAAGGACCTCGGCTATGGAACGCACTTCTGACCCACATCCGCATGGAAGAAAATCACCCGGGTTTCAGGAAAAAACTCAAGACCTTCCTCTTCTAGAAGCTGACAACACCAAACACATTTAGCGCCTTGAGGCGATTCAGTTCGCATTAGCAGCGCTTTATAAATTTTTCATTCGTTTATTCATGAGGTGGCACTGACGGGCACTAATAGGCACTCATAGGTGGCACTGGTATGCAGCACTCATAGGTGGCACTGATGGGCACTCGTAGGTGGCATTGATAGGTACTTATGGGTGGCATTGAGTGGCACTGATAGGTGAGACAGATGGGCACTGACAGGTGGCACCGATAGACACTGATGGGTGGCACTGATGACACTGATTGGTGGCACTGATGGGTGGCATTGCTGGGCATCACTGATATATAATGGTGCCAGTCAGTGCCCATTTGTGGGCACTGATTGGCACAGATCGGGCATAATTTGCACATGTGGATGGCAATGGGGTACATACCTGGCCATCCACATGTTGCCCCCTTCCCTGGTGGTCCTGGCGGCTTCCCTGGTGGTCTAGTGTGGGCATCCAAGGGGGGGCTGCGCTGCCCCCCTGTCAGGAGAGCCTCTCCTCTACTCGCGTCTGTCAGACGCGAGTGAGGAAAAGCCGATCAATGGCTTCTCCTATTGACATCATTATCAGCCATAATTGGACACAGCTGATCACGTGGTAAAGCGCCTCCGCCAGAGGCTCTTTACCAAGATCAGTGTAGCGGTGTGTTAGACTGACACACCGCTCCACCGATCGCCGCGATGCACGCCCCCCATGGGCGCACGGAGGCTGTTATCCTGCTAGACATCATATGACGCCCAGTCAGGATAACTGAACCACCGCCCGGCCGTCAATCTGCTATAGGCTGGGCGGGAAGTGGTTAAAATAAAAATAGCGATATTTATTATAGCAAAAGGTACAAAATATTGTGTTTTTTTTCAAAATTGTCACTTTTTAAAAATTGTCAATTAGCACATAAAATAAAAACCGCAGAGGCGATAAAATACCACCAAAAGAAAGCTCTATTTATGGGGAAAAAAGGACGTCAATTTTGTTTGGGTACAACGTCGCATGACCGCGCAATTGTCAGCTAAAGCGACGCAGTGACGAATCACAAAAAATGCTCCGGTCATTCAGCAGTGAAATCTTCCGGGGCTGAAGTGGTTAAAGTAAGCAAGTGCCGTATCGCAAAATAAAATGCCCTGTCACAAAGAGGGGTAAATCTTCCGGAGGTAAAGTGGTTAAAGCGGTGCTCCACCCAAAAGGCAAAATTCTGCTTTAAAGTGGAGTTCCACCCACTTTTACAACTCTTCAGCATCCCTCACTAAACTGTGCACTGTAAACAAATTGGATATTTTTTTTTTTTTTTTCTCAGCACTTACTGTATATCTGCTGTATTCATTTTTCACTTCCTCCTCCCTGGCCGCGGCCCATCGCATCATTTTCTGTTTGCAATGCCTTCTGGGAAGGGGCGGCAACTTCCTCTGAAACTGCCGTTGCTATGGAAACCTGACCTGAAACCTATTACACTGCTTGTGCTGCACTGAGCATGTGCGAGATCTGCAAGGATGAGATCCAGGAAGAAATACAGTCTGGCTTCAGATGCCCACACTTAAGATGGCCATGGCCTGCTGTAAGTTTATAAAATAACAAACTACTGCTATAAACTAACAAAACAGACCTTAGTTTACAGACTAACTTTACTAGAATACATTAAGCTTGTGTATTATAGGGGTATCTTTATTTAAAAAGTATAATTTCGGCCGGAACACCACTTTAAGGCCTCTTCCCCGGCTCCTGTTTGTGAAAAGGAGCTCTTGGGGAGGAGCGAGTATCTGATTTTGACATGTACCCGCTCCCACTTCCACTCGGCAATGGGAAGCAGAAGTTCTACCTCCCGAAGTCTTTTGGGACACATGGCAGGTTCCAGAAGACTTTGGGATCAGTCACAGAGCGCAGCGCTGCTTGCGCATGCGCAGTAGGCACCCCGCTGTGAAGCCGCAAGCTGCCCATAGTAAAGATGTCGGCGAGGGAGGACACGGGGAGAACACAACTGAGGTGAGAACAGCGCTGGATCCTGGGACACGTGAATTGCTGTTTATTAAGTCAGCAGCTACAGTTTTTTTATTTGTAGTTTTTGTCCACTTTGTTTTTGGATCCGCTTTAAATACCATTAAAAGAAAGCTCTATCTGTCTAAAAAAAAATGATAAAAATTCCATTTGAGTATAGCATTGCATGATTGAGTGTCTTTTAAAGTGTGACAGCGCTGAGAGCTGAGAATTGGCCTGGGCATGAAAGAGTGTCCGGTATAGAAGTGGTTAAACTCAAGCAACTACCCCCCCATTCACTTCCGGGTGCCATGCCTTTCCTCTAGCCCCTCCCCCCTGACTTAATCGCGTCCACAAGAAATCCCCGCCCATTACACGCCTATGCCACATCATAGCCTCTTCCTTGTCTTTTTTTGGAACTTCTCACTGAGCTTTATCAACAAGCACCCGTAGGGACATTCTGCCAGCTCTCTTACTTGATTGGTTAGTCGCGTTTTAGCGTCACGTGGCAAGGCGGAGGCGAAGCCGCGTCACCTTACTGGAGCTATGAACCGGGAGAGCAGCTTCAGGGCCCGTACGTAATGGGTGGATGGTGTGTTGGTGGAGGAGGGAGATGGAGGGCGGGTGTCTTGAGGAGAGAAGACGGTGTTGCGTGTGTGCGGACAGGAGAGTCAGTGGGGGCACCGAGCCTGGGGGAGGGGGGATTGTGGTGTGCTATATGGAGATATTTGCTTTATAGACACAGGTTGCCAGTCGGTGTGATGTGTGTTTGTACCTGTATGGAGTGTGAGTGACTGGGGATCACTAATGTGTCCATTACCTGTCATCCCTCTATGGTGGGTGTAAACTGTAGGGGCCCCTTCCCCTTCATGGTGGGCGCACGCCGTAGGGATCCCTCCACGGTGGGTGGGTGGGCGCACGCCGTAGGGATCCCTCCACGGTGGGTGGGCGCACGCCGTAGGGGCCCCTCCACGGTGGGTGGGCGCACGCCGTAGGGGCCCCTCCACGGTGGGTGGGCGCACGCCGTAGGGGCCGCTCCACGGTGGGTGGGCGCACGCCGTAGGGGCCCCTCCACGGTGGGTGGGCGCACGCCGTAGGGGCCCCTCCACGGTGGGTGGGCGCACGCCGTAGGGGCCCCTCCACGGTGGGTGGGCGCACGCCGTAGGGGCCCCTCCACGGTGGGTGGGCGCACGCCGTAGGGGCCCCTCCACGGTGGGTGGGCGCACGCCGTAGGGATCCCTCCACGGTGGGTGGGCGCACGCCATTAGGGGCCCCTTCCCCCTCCATGGTGGGTGGGCGCACGCAGTTAGGGGCCCATTCACATGTCTGCGTTTACTGCGCTAAAGCATCCCTTCCCGGCTCATTCAAAGCACATAATCCCCTTTACATCCTGTACAAGGCCGGGTCACACTGGTGTGCTGCAGTATAGCGGCAGTGCTGGTGTATCCGGGAGGGGTTTGCATGCGTTTTTAGCTATGATCCCATAGACTTCTATTGGATCGCACGTTTTAGTGCATTTTTGACAGCGCGCTAAAGATGCTGTATACAGGACTTGTGGGTGCTTTGCTTTCAGAAAAACGCAGGTAGACTTTACATACACTCACACTGTGGCCAGATCGCAGCGCGATTGTGTAGGTCCCCGGCCTAAGGGTGATCTCACACATACTGCGGTGACCGGCGTTTTACTGCATTCTAAAATGTCTGTCACTGGGAGGAGACAATTGTTTCTTATGTGTCCCATTCACACTGCAAAGCAGCATATGCCTGTTCTGCGATAAAACGCACACAATGCTGAATTTTGATCGTAACGCACTGTGCGGAATTGCACGGCAATGTTCAGCAGCCGATCACGTTGTAGTATGTTGTCATGATTTGATTACGTTTTGTACACTTCAATAAAAATCTGCACAATAAAAAAAGGGAGCCATGTGATACACTGAATCGCACACACCACACAGCCGTCAATGCAGAGCAGTAAAGCGCTCTGGTTTGGGTTTACTGGAACTTTGTAATGTGAGGTCCACCTGGACTGTACATTGTCTGTATTCAACCGGGCCGGACCTTACCCTACATACCGTACTTGTTGGCCGATCTAGAGGAGATTGTAGAGTCTGATTTGTAAAGTGTATGGTGAGCTTAAAGTGGAACTAAACCCTCTTACCCTTTACAACTAAGGAAGCTGTCACCTTTTTGGTTTGGCCTGCAGTTGCCATGGTGCTACACATGTGATCACTTATGACCCCAGTCTTGACAGTTTAGTTGAGAGCACAAGCAACTGTGACAGTTATTCATGCTTTGAATGTATCTGTTTTGAGAAAGAAAAGGAACTCCGGGTATGGATATAAGTATGTATACCATACCTGGCCACTACCTGCCTGCAGTTTGCATGTTCTGCCTGTGTAGGTTTCCTCCCACACTCCAAAGACATGCTGGTAGGTTAATTGGCTCTGGTCTAAATTGGCCCTAGTATGTGTGTATGTCAGTAAGGGAAGTGGAGAGTTGAAAATAAAATGTGTGTGTGTGTATATAATATAGTAATGGGAATTGTATGACACAGGTGGAGTTCCTGGCAGAAGGTGTTGGTTTCAGCTGAACCTCTTTTTTTATTAGTTGTATTAATTTGTACTATATTTGGTTAGTATTCAGCTGTACATGACCCATAGTTTATATGGATGACGTGGCAAGAGCAATCTGTGTCACGTGAGGTCTGTTTATTCATTATTATTATTAATCGGGATTTAAAAAGCACCAACTGTTTGCACAGCTCTTTACTAGCGAGGAAAAATTTTAAAGACGAGGACTAAGAGGGTCCTGCTCTTGAGTGCTTATAATTTTAAATCTAGAGATTTTACTGTGCTCCAAAAATATGTAAAGAAAAAAGATTTGGACCAAGTACAACATTTTTGAGGAAATTATACAATAAATATATTAAAAAAAATCAAATTCTTAAAGTAGTTAAAAAGCTCAAAGTTTTTTTTAACTTAATGCATTTCCTGCAATAAAGGATAAGTTCACCTTTCTGAACATGGTACACCCATATTTAGGGTGTACCACGTTCAGCATCTGCCTTGATTTAACCTCTTGCTTACCGGGCACTTAAACCCCCCTCCTATCCAGACCAATTTTCAGCTTTCAGCGCTGACGCACTTTGAATGACAATTGCGCGGTCATGCAACACTGTACCCAAATGAAATTTTTTATCATTTTTCACCACAAATAGAGCTTTCTTTTGGTGGTATTTGATCACCTCTGCGGTTTTTACTTTTTGTTAAAAAAAATTGAAAAAACTGAATTAAAAAAAAATTTTTTTTTAATTTTTTTTATATTTTGTTATAAAAAATTTAAAACGGGTAATTTTTCTCCTTCATTGATGTACGCTGATGAGGCGGCAGTGATGGGCACCGATAGGCAGCAGTGATGGGCACTACAGGTGGGCATTGATAGGTGGCACTTGTTTGCTTTGATAGGTGGCACTGTGGGCACTGTTAGGTGGCTCTTTTAGTGGGCACTGATGAGGCAGATGTGCCTCTTCCACTTCGGGACTGATGTGCCTGACATGTGAGTCGGTGATCAGCTTTTTTTTCTACTCGCGCTGTCAGCGTGAGTAAAAAAAAAAACAATTACCGATGTTTTGTTTACATCATGTGGTCAGCTGTCATTGGCTGACAGCTAATCACATGGTAAGGGGCCGGGACCTCATAGACTCGGTGATCACAGCGCGCCCTGCAGGGCGCGCGCAGGGAGCGTGCACAGGGGAGGCCGTCATATGACGGCCTCCTGGGAATGCAGGTCCGCGCTGTGGCCGTCATTCGGCCATAGCGCGGATGTCTAGTGGTTAAATAAGTAGTTCCTGCACTAATTTTGATGATTTTGGCTGTGACTTGCATAGACATCAGTGCATGAAGCCACACAGATATCTTCAAAGTCGCACCTGAAGTCACACTGACACGCAGCTTTGTAACACTTTAAAAGCCGCATTCAAAGTGAGTGAGGGCTTAAGCCTAGGTTCACACATATGCGATGTCTGAAATCGCATGTGATTTGCACTGCAGGTGCAGATCACATGCGATCTCTGTGCAATGCGAGTTCAGCCATACAGTTGTATGGCTGAACTCGCCTTAGAGACGCAGGGAAAAAAAGTGCAGGGACTGTTTTTTTTTTTTTTTTTGTTTTTTTTTTCTTTTTCCCCCTGCACTGAAATCGGATCGCATGGGTTTTGTCACCTATGCGATCCGATTCCTGTGCAAATTCACAGTTCGCACTGCGATCTGTGAACCGATCAGGGGGTATCATTACCAATGTATTGACACCCGTAGCGGTTCGTAGAGGGCAGTGTGAACTGCTTGCAGGAGACATGCGATGCAGGAACTGGCGCTGTAATTTTGCTGGTTCCCACATTACGCAAGTGTAAACCTAGGCTAAATCTCAATATAAAATATACTGAAAATCCAACAGGGAAGGTGGGGGTTCTATAATGGCTGCAGATTGCACAAAAGGCAGAGGAAACAAATGGATAATTCACTTGTCCAGCTTCATGCATATTTTTTTTTTTCTTCTGTTACAGCTTCTAAGCGGCGCCTTCGAGGCTCCAACCCAAACATGGCCGCACCTCACCAGCTGTTCGATGATACCAGTTCAGGAACAGGCCCCCATGCACAAGAGTACCCCAACCATGGCTCCCCATCCCTCGGCATACCAACTCAGGCTTTCTTGTCGGAGCCAATGTCCAATTTCGCAATGGCCTATGGAAGCAGTCTCGCAAGCCAGGGCAAGGAGATGGTGGATAAGAATGTGAGTACTGTGTAAAACGTGCTTTTCCAACATGATTCTGGATTTTCCCACATACCCATCTTTGTGCTGTTAGAACCTTCTGTGTTTCTTTTCTTCCAATACTCACATTTGGAAGTATTTAAAAAATGTTAGGTGGCTAAGTACCAGTGTAAAGTAACTATGACGACAGTAAAACAACCATCTGAGGTATATTTTCCATCGCAGGGATTCCCTGGCTTAGTGACTAGCACCAATCATACAGTGTGGGAAAATTTTCTGCTCAGTGGTGACGCAGCAAAGGGCCTTGGCTGGTGCTTTGCTTTAAAGGAGTTATGCATTAAGGGAAATCTGGAAGCTTCCATTGCTGACCTCCTTTTAAACATGCTCAGCATACCTGGTTGTCTCTGGCTTTAGTATTAAAGTGTTCCTAAATCCCACAACAGTAAAATCAGTCTGTATATGCAGTAAAGCATGTCTGTTATACTCGCTGTGGAACATAAGGAGTTTATTCTCTGCATTGTGTATTAGCTGTTTGATCTCGTCTTCTCTGATCCTCCTTTAATTGACTCCAACCCATCTCTCGATAGAACAGAGCATTAGGAGTCAAGCTTCACATGCTCAGTTTGGTGTGTATTATTAGTAGTGTTTTTTTTTTTTTTTTTCTTGGGAGAGTGCATGTGATCAGCACAGGGCCAATCAGCACTGTCCTGACATAGGATAAAGAGAGAATGAAAACTCCTCCTACAGTTAGGGGGGAAAAAAGTATTTGATCCCCTGCTGATTTTTTACGTTTACCCACTAACAAAGAAATGATCATTTATATATTTTAATGGTGGGTTTATTTTAACAGTAAGAGAATAACAACAAAAATATCCAGAAAAACACATTTCAAAAAAGGTATAAATTGATTTGCATTTTAATGAGTAAAATAAGTATTTGATCCCCTATCAACCAGCAAGATTTATGGCTCCCAGGTGTTTTCTTTACAGGTAACAAGCTGAGATTAGGAGCACTCTCTTAAAGGGAGTGCTCCTAATCTCAGCTTGTTACCCGTAAAAAAGACACCTGTCCACAGAAGGAAGCAATCAATCAGATTCCAATGTCTCCACCATGGCCATGACCAAAGAGATGTCCAATGATGTCAGGGACAAGATTGTAGACCTACACAAGGCTGGAATGGGCTACAAGACCATTGCCAAGGAGCTTGGTGAGAGGGTGACAACAGTTGGTGCGATTTATTCCTAAATGGAAGAAACACAAAATAACTGTTAATCTTCTTCAGTCTGGGGCTCCATGCAAGATCTCGCCTCGTGAAGTTTCAATGATCATGAGAACGATCATGAGGAATCAGCCCAGAACTACACGGGAGAATCTTGTCAATGATCTCAAGGCTGCTGAGACCATAGCCACCAAGAATACAATTAGTAACACTACGCCGTGAAGGACTGAAATCCTGCAGTGCTCACAAGGTCCCCCTGCTCAAGAAAGCACATGTATGGGCCTGTCTGAAGTTTGCTAATGAATCTCTGAATGATTCAGAGGAGAACTGGGTGAAAGTGTTGTGGTCATATGAGACCAAAATCAAGCTCTTTGGAATCAACTCAACTGTTTTTCTGCTAAGGGGACAGGACAACTTAACTGCATCAAAGGGAAGATGAACGGGGCCATCTACAGTCATCTTGGTTGAGAAACTCCTTCCCTCAGCCAGGGCATTGAAAATGGGTTGTGGATGGGTATTCTAACATGACAATGACCCAAAACACACGGCCAAGGCAACAAAGGAGTGGCTCAAGAGGAAGCACATTAAGGTCCTGGAGTCTAGCCAGGAGCCTAGCCAGTCTCCAGACCTTAATCCCGTAGAAAATATGTGGAGTGAGCTGAAGGGTTCGAGTTACCAAACGTCAACCTCGAAAATCCCTCCTGAGACATGTGAAAACCTGGTGGCCAACTACAAGAAACGTCTGACTTCTGTGATTGCTAACAAGGGTTTTGCCACCAAGTACTAAGTCATGTTTTTTGAAGGGGTCATATACTTATTTCACTCATTAAAATGCAAATCAATTTATAACTTTTTTTAAATGCATTTTTCTGGATATTTCTGTTATTCTGTCTCTCACTGTTAAAATAACCTACCATTAAAATGTATAGATTGATCATTTCTTTGTCAGTGGGCAAATGTACAAAATCAGCAGGGGATCAAATACTTTTTTTTTTTTCCCCTCACTGTACTAGCTTAACCACTTGAGCCCCGGACCATTATGCTGCCTAAGGACCAGAGGTCTTTTTCCAATTTGGCACTGCGTCGCTTTAACTGCTAATTGCGCGGTCATGCAATGCTGTACCCAAACGAAATTTGCGTCCTTTTCTTCCCACAAATAGAGCTTTCTTTTGATGGTATTTGATCACCTCTGCGGTTTTTATTTTTTGCGCTATAAACGGAAAAAGACCGAAAATTTTGAAAAAAAATGATATTTTCTACTTTTTGTTATAAAAAAAATCCAATAAACTAAATTTTAGTCATACATTTAGGCCAAAATGTATTCGGCCACATGTCTTTGGTAAAAAAAATGTCAATAAGCGTATATTTATTGGTTTGCGCAAAAGTTATAGCGTCTACAAACTAGGGTACATTTTCTGTAATTTACACAGCTTTTAGTTTATGACTGCCTATGTCATTTCTTGAGGTGCTAAAATGGCAGGGCAGTACAAAACCCCCCCAAATTACCCCATTTTGGAAAGTAGACACCCCAAGGAAATTGCTGAGAGGCATGTTGAACCCATTGAATATTTATTTTTTTTGTCCCAAGTGATTGAAAAATGACAAAAAAAAAAAAAAAAAAAAAATATTTACAAAAAGTTGTCACTAAATGATATATTGCTCACACAGGCCATGGGCCTATGTGGAATTGCACCCCAAAATACATTCAGCTGCTTCTCCTGAGTATGGGGATACCACATGTGTGGGACTTTTTGGGAGCCTAGCCGCGTACGGGGCCCCGAAAACCAATCACCGCCTTCAGGATTTCTAAGGGTGTAAATTTTTGATTTCACTCTTTACTGCCTATCACAGTTTCGGAGGCCATGGAATGCCCAGGTGGCACAAAACCCCCCAAAATGACCCCATTTTGGAAAGTAGACACCCCAAGCTATTTGCTGAGAGGCATATTGAGTCCATGGAATATTTTATATTTTGACACAAGTTGCGGGAAAGTGACACTTTTTTTTTTTTTTCATAAAGTTGTCACTAAATGATATATTGCTCACACAGGCCATGGGCCTATGTGGAATTGCACCCCAAAATACATTTAGCTGCTTCTCCTGAGTATGGGGATACCACATGTGTGGGACTTTTTGGGAGCCTAGCCGCGTACGGGACCCCGAAAACCAATCACTGCCTTCAGGATTTCTAAGGGTGAAAATTTTTGATTTCACTCTTTACTGCCTATCACAGTTTCGGAGGCCATGGAATGCCTAGGTGGCACAAACCCCCCCCCAAATGACCCCATTTTGGAAAGTAGACACCCCAAGCTATTTGCTGAGAGGCATGGTGAGTATTTTGCAGCTCTCATTTGTTTTTGAAAATGAAGAAAGACAAGAAAAAACATTTTTTTTTTTTTCTTTTTTCAATTTTCAAAACTTTGTGACAAAAAGTGAGGTCTGCAAAATACTCACTATACCTCTCAGCAAATAGCTTGGGGTGTCTACTTTCCAAAATGGGGTCATTTGGGGGGGTTTTGTGCCACCTGGGCATTCCATGGCCTCCGAAACTGTGATAGGCAGTGAAGAGTGAAATCAAAAATTCACGCCCTTAGAAAGCCTGAAGGCGGTGATTGGTTTTCGGGGTCCCGTACGCGGCTAGGCTCCCAAAAAGTCTCACACATGTGGTATCCCCGTACTCAGGAGAAGCAGCAGAATGTATTTTGGGGTGTAATTTCACATATTTCCATGGCATGTTTGAGCAATATATCATTTAGTGACAACTTTGTGCAAAAAAAAAAAAAAAAAAATTTGTCTCTTTCCCGCAACTTGTGTCGCAATATAAAATATTCCATGGACTCGACATGCCTCTCAGCAAATAGCTTGGGGTGTCTACTTTCCAAAATGGGGTCATTTGGGGGGGTTTTGAACTGTCCTGGCATTTTATGCACAACATTTAGAAGCTTATGTCACACATCACCCACTCTTCTAACCACTTGAAGACAAAGCCCTTTCTGACACTTATTGTTTACATGAAAAAGTTATTTTTTTTTGCAAAAAAATTACTTTGAACACCCAAACATTATATATTTTTTTAAAGCAAATGCCCTACAGATTAAAATGGTGGGTGTTTCATTTTTTTTTTTCACACAGTAATTGCGCAGCGATTTTTCAAACACATTTTTTGGGGAAAAAACACACTTTTTTAAATTTTAATGCACTAAAACACACTATATTGCCCAAATGTTTGATGAAATAAAAAAGATGATCTTAGGCCGAGTACATGGATACCAAACATGACATGCTTTAAAATTGCGCACAAACGTGCAGTGGCAACAAAATAAATACATGTTTAAAAGCCTTTAAAAGCCTTTACAGGTTACCACTTTAGATTTACAGAGAAGGTCTACTGGAAAAATTACTGCACTCGATCTGGCCTTCGCGGTGATACCTCACATGCATGGTGCAATTGCTGTTTACGTTTGACGACAGACCGCCGCTTGCGCTCGCCTTAGCGCGAGAGCAGGGGGCGACAGGGGTGCTTTTTTTTTTTTTCTTTCTTATTTTTTTGCTTTTTTAATCTTACTTTTAAACTGTTCCTTTCATATTTTTTTTTTTTTAATCATTTTTATTGTTATCTCGGGGAATGTAAATATCCCCTATGATAGCAATAGGTAGTGACAGGTACTCTTTTTTGAAAAAATTGGGGTCTATTAGACCCTAGATCTCTCCTCTGCCCTCAAAGCATCTGACCACACCAAGATCGGTGTGATAAAATGCTTCCCCAATTTCCCAATGGCGCTATTTACATCCGGCGAAATCTAAGTCATGAAATGCTCGTAGCTTCCGGTTTCTTAGGCCATAGAGATGTTTGGAGCCACTCTGGTCTCTGATCAGCTCTATGGTCAGCTGGCTGAATCACCGGCTGCATTCTCAGGTTCCCTGTTGAGACAGGAGAGCCAGAGAAAAACACGAAAGACGGTGGGGGGGGGGGGGGCATTCCCTCCCACGGCTTGTAAAAGCAGTCTAGAGGCTAATTAGCCGCTAGGATTGCTTTTACATGAAAGCCGACCGCTGGCTGAAAAGAATGATACCAAGATGATACCTAAACCTGCAGGCATTATTCTGGTTTAACCACTCAAAGTCGTGAATGGCGTACCTGAAGACAAAAAAATGGTTAACAATGGTTAACAATAAAGCACAGTAAACAGTAAAGTATAAATAATTACACACCTGAAAAACAAACATGATAAAACATAATAACAATAACAATAAAACATTGCAGAATAGAATACAGTAAAAAAAGAGCAGAACAATAGAGAGAGAGAATAGAGAGAGATAGAACAATAAAACGACAACTATTTTTTTTTTTACACTTTTTTTGTAACTAACTTTTATAACGGTAACCGGTTCCAGGTTCGGGTCTCTCAAAATGCGATGGCATCTTGGGAGACCCTGTGAAAGTGTGCCTAGTCTGTGCAATGCTGTACCCTACGCTAATACTCAACTAGTAAATGGTAGCGTTCAAAACATTCACCAATGCAAAGACCAGGATTGTCAGGACAGGAGGGACAATAATAGCGGGTGTCACGCCTATATCCGCGCTTGCTGCAGACACGACATCTTTTTTTGGGGGGGTTCGTTGGGTAGGGGTACTCGGGAGGACATATAAATGCCTCTCATGCAGCCGACTGCATTTGGTTGGGGATGTGAATCGGGGAAGTACGGGCGCTGCAGAAGTGGTGGGCTCCCAATTAGGATTGGCGAATGCAGCAGAAAGGGCACTATGGGCACGACGGGCCTGTGTTTGTCTTTTTGGTGGCGGCGGGACACTACTTGTGCTTGCCACCTCACCAGCTTGAACTGCACTTATGGGACTCGCCACGTCACCACGTGTTACTGCAGTGCTGGTTTGACTACGACCGGGGTGTACTACGCCGCTGGTGCTTGCCAGTTCCCCAAAACGCTACCAAAAAAACTGTTAGCGAGGCCTGACTCTGCGAACGCTGCAGTTATGCGTTTAGTCTTTTGTAAGTGACAGTGATCGATCGATACTGCACTTGGGTGGGCTGGGCCGGGCGGAGGGGCAAAACGCAGGTGCTAGCAGGTATCTGGGCTGATCCCGCTAACACTGCGTTTTTGGGAACCCTAAACTGCTGGGGACGCTAGTATAGATCTGATCAGATCAGATATTGATCCGTTCAGATACTATACCACTAAGGGAGGTGTACGGTGCGTGCGTGGGTGTTAGCGGTACTGGCGCTAACCTGACGCTGCCTGGGGCTGGTGCTTGCCAGTTCACCAAAACGCTACCAAAAAAACTGTTAGCGATCACAGGGATCAGGCCTGACTCTGCGAACGCTGCAGTTATGCGTTTAGTGTTCTGTAAGTGACAGTGATCGATCGATACTGCACTTAGATGGGCTGGGCTGGGCCGGGCGGAGGGGCAAAACGCAGGTGCTAGCAGGTATCTGGGCTGATCCCGCTAACACTGCGTTTTTGGGAACCCTAAACTGCTGGGGACGCTAGTATAGATCGGATCAGATATTGATCCGATCAGATACTATACCACTAAGGGAGGTGTACGGTGCGTGCGTGGGTGTTAGCGGTACTGGCGCTAACCTGACGCTGCCTGGGGCTGGTGCTTGCCAGTTCACCAAAATGCTACCAAAAAAACTGTTAGCAATCGCAGGGATCAGGCCTGACGCTGCGAACGCTGCAGTTATGCGTTTAGTGTTTTGTGTCAGTGATCGATCGATACTGCACTTGGGTGGGCTGGGCGGAGGCGCAAAACGCAGGTGCTAGCAGGTATCTGGGCTGATCCCGCTAACACTGCGTTTTTGGGAACCCTAAACTGCTGGGGACGCTAGTATAGATTTGATCGGATCAGATATTGATCCGATCAGATACTATACCACTAAGGGAGGTGTATGCTGCGTGCGTGGGTGTTAGCGGTACTGGCGCTAATCTGACGCTGCCTGGGGCGACGCATATCACCGCCGGGCGATCGGGGGGCTAAACCTTTATTCGGTAATAAACGGCGGGTGCCCTGACACTATAAAAAATAAACAAACTAACCAGCGTCAACCGTATCGGTTATACGGTGATCAGTGGTGAAAGGGTTAACTAGGGGGCAATCAAGGGGTTAAAACATTTATTGGGTAGTATATGGGGGTCCTGACGGCGAACCTAAATATTTACCTCACTAACTAGCGTCACCAGCGACACTAATACAGCGATCAGAAAAATGATCGCTTAGCGACACTGGTGACAGGGGGTGATCAAGGGGTTAAAACTTTATTAGGGGGGGTTAGGGGGGTACCCTAGACCTACAGGGGGGTAACAGTAACTGTGCTAACACAGTAACTGTCACAAACTGACACAGCAGTAATCAGAAAAAAAAAAAAAAAAAAACGGCTGGTGTCAGTTTGTGACAGGGGGGGGGGGGGTGATCGGGGGGCGATCGGGGGGGGGATCGGGGTGTTTAGTGTGCCTGGCATGTTCTACTGTGTGTGTAGTGTTGGTGCACTCACTCACATGTCGTCTCTCCTCGGGCCGGAACGGAAAATACCGACCCGAGGGGAGATGACATCACTTCCTTTGCTGCTGTTTAGCATACAGCAGCAAAGGAGTGTTCCTATTGGCCGGCGGCGATCGCGAGGGGGGGGCCACGATCGGATGGCCTCCCCCTCGTCTCCGATCGCCGGGGGACAAAACGGGACCGCCTCGGGCGGCGGGGGGGGGTCCGATCGGACCCCCCACCCGCGGGAGGCAAATCACGTACATGTACGTGATTTTGCCTGCCCGTGCCGCCTTGCCGACGTACATCGGCGTGAGGCGGTCCTTAAGTGGTTAACCACTTCACGCAAAACGACATACCCGTACGTCAGTATTTTGACACTAAATACTGGAGTTATGGCAGCAGCTAGCTGCCATAACCTTGTTTTTTTCAAGAACGCTGTGCATTTCTCTTTGTGATAAAAGTGGTCTCCTTGGCGGATTCAATACGAGATCACTTATCAGCGGTGGGAGAGGTGCCCACCCCCCTCCCGCCTTGCTCCGCCGGTTGCGTCGGAGACAATCGCGTCCTCTCCCGTGGATGCCTGGCTGCCAACTGAGGGGAAGATGGCCTCTGCTCAGCTCCATGGGAGGGTGGAAACAGCATCAAATGTCACTTCCGCTCAAAGCTTTTAACCACTTCAGCCCCGGAAGATTTGGCTGCTCAATGATCAGGCCATTTTTTGTGATACAGCACTGCGTCGCTTTAACTGACTTTTGGGTGGTTGTGTGACGCTGTACCCAAACAAAAAATTTACGTCTTTTTTTTTTTTTTTTTCTCCCACAAATAGAGCTTTCTTACAAATAGAGCTTTCTTTCGGTGGTATTTGATCATCTCTGTGGTTTTTACTTTTATTTTTTGC
Organism: Lithobates clamitans; assembly: GCA_037952925.1. Lineage (NCBI taxonomy): Eukaryota > Metazoa > Chordata > Amphibia > Anura > Ranidae > Lithobates > Lithobates clamitans. Next base: position 2,481,439 of record JBBGZY010000230.1, read on the forward strand.
GCTATAAAGACCGACAATTTTGAAAAAAACACAACATTTTGTACTTTTTGCTATAAATAAATATCCCCAATTTTTTTTTTTTTTTTTTTAAAGCTATTTTTTTCCCTCAGTTTAGGCCAATATGTATTCTTCTACATATTTTTGGTAATAAAAATCCGGTGTGACAAAGTATTGCAACGACTGCCATTTTATCCTCTAGGGTGTTGGAACCCCCAAATATATATATGTGTGTGTATATATATGTATGTATGTGTGTGTGTGTGTGTGTATATAATATATATGTGTGTGTAATTTTCTAGCAAAAAAAAAAAATTTGCTTGAAAAATAGGCCCAGTGGTTAAGCAGACAGTAATACAAGACTTCTATATACTGCTTATGAGAAAAGGTATTTAGCAGTTTATATGTACTAAAACTATTCCATTCCCGTGTTTTGTGCACTGTGGGAGACCAGATATAGTGAATGCAGGTTTATGGTTTAGTAACACTTTTTAAGTCCTAAGTCCTGAACTCTATGCACTTGTCTGGATATATTGAAGATGATAGTATTTTTTCTATTAAAATTTTTCTATTAAATTTAGTCTTTTGTGATATCTATATACAGTGTGATGCAAACAATGCCCAAGATTTTGAAGCTAACATTTTTTTTTCTTCTCTCCTACAGATTGATAGGATTATCCCAGTGGGTAAACTAAAGTATTATTTTGCTGTTGACACAGTCTATGTTGGGAAAAAGATTGGATTGCTCCTTTTTCCCTACATGCACCAGGTAAGATCTGATTCAGGCATGGCAGGGTGTAACTGATAAGGAACTGCTTGAGGCAGTGTCATTTGTGGGAGCAAAAGGCGATTGGATAATCCAGTCAGGGATATCTGAATCGTGATAATTATGACTTCTAAGGCAGCCCATACACTGTGCGAATTTCTTTTCTGCAGCCCCGGGTTGCAGGAAAGAAATTTGCATGATTCCACCATCAACACAGACAGTGCTGACTGGGGAATCCCTCCTGCCAAGCAATTGTCTGCTCGGGGGGGGGGGGGGGAGCTGTTCCCGCCAGTAGAAGACAGTGATTATCGCTAGTGGCTATATCGGCCGCTAGCGATAATCGTACGAGAGTACACCAGGCTGGCTGTACCTAAGTTGATCAACTTGGTACTGTCAGCCTGCCCATTAACAATCTGCATCTTGGCCGGTTCCTGTATTTGAGCCGTGTAGGGCTGGCCTAAGTAACGTGTGGTAATTTTACCTGTTTAGGAATAAACTGCACGTGTTCCCCTTTTTCCTTTTTTTTTTTTTTTTTTTTTTTCTATTAGCATATAGATATGTTTTAAAGTGGAAATAAACTCTCTCAATCAACAATACCTATTTTTAAATCCTTATACTGCTTTAGTAAACAGATAGGAAAATATATTTTATTTGCCTGTTTTAAACTAGAAATGGTGGTGGTGGAGGGGGGTCAAAGCGATTCCTCGTCGTGTGTGTTTTAATATTAAAAATTTTAAATAGTGTTTTTGGTTTGTGGCGATCAGATAAAGTTTTTAGTTCCGCTTTAAAAAAAAAAAAAAAAAAGGACAAAGGATTCTCTGAACACTGTAGGTTAGCTAGAGACAGCAGAGCTGCTTGCTTTGAGGCACCCTTTGACTAAGCAGTTTGGTAAAGGGCCAGTGCTGTCTTCTGATCACTCATTACATTTTGTAAATGGGTTTCATTCAGCACAGCTAAAAAGGACACAATGCTAACAGTGTGAAAATTAAACTTGAGCTCTATAATGTTCCATATTTATCTGACCAAAAAATTGTATTTACAAAGCAAGAAATCCTATTATACAGAGGAAGTATGTACAAAACACTGTTACCTTTTTTAAAGCTCATCTGTAAAACTGACTCTGGGAAAGGATGCTTGTTCAGTGATTCGCTAAAGTCACTTACTTCTACATAGCCTGTTTTGTGTTTACAATGTGAAAATAAAGTGAAGGTCAATTAATTTTATTTGCACCCTTTTAGTCTGTTTAACCACTTACCAACCCGGCCAATTCTGACACTTTGCTCCTACATGTAAAAATCATCATTTTTTTGCTAGAAAATTACATAGAACCCCCAACCATTATATATGTTTTTTTAGCAGAGACCCTAGAGAATACAAAAAAAACAGTAAAGTTAGCCCAATTTTTTTACATAATGGGAAAGATGAAGTTGCGCCGAGTAAATAGAAACTCAACATTCAAAACTGCACACGCTCGTGGAATGGCGCCAAACTTCGGTACTTAAAAATCCCCATAGGCGATGCTTTAAAATTTTTTACTGCTTACATGTTTTGAGTTACAGAGGAGGTCTAGGGCTAGATTTATTTCTCTCACTCTAACGTTCGCAGCGACACCTCACATCTGTGGTTTCAACACTGTTTTCATATGTGGGCGGGACTTGCGTATGCGTTCGCTTCTGCGTGCGAGCACACGGGGACAGGAGCACTTTAAAAAAAAATTTATTTTTAATTGTTAATTTTACTTAAATTTTAATTTGACACTTTAAAAAAAAAAAAAAAAAAAATTTGATCACTTTTATTCCTATTACAAGGAATGTAAACATCCCTTGTAATAGGAATATGGCATGACAGGTCCTCTTTACAGTGAGATATGGGGTCAATAAGACCCCACATCTCACCACTAGGCTGGGAAGCCTGAAATAAAAAAATAAAAATAAAACGATCACCGCTTCCCAGCCGAAGCGGCGCCGTTTTTTTTAATGCAGAGGCCTCCGACGATTATAGAGACTCCGGCGACCATCTGGTCCGCCGGAAATCTCTATGAGCAACATCCGGGGCCGGCGGATCCGCTCTCCGATTTGCAGAGGTGAGTCGGAGGAAGCACCGGAGGGCGGCGGGAGGGGGGGGACGTCTCCTCTCGCTGCCCGTAAGAACGATCAAGCGGCTGACCTGCCGCTATGATCGTTCTTATGGTGTAGGGAATCGCCGGCTGAAAACGGCAATATCTGAATGATGTCTCTAGCTGCAGGCATCATTCAGATATACACCCACAAACCCAGGACGTCCATGGACGTCCTACGGTTGGCAAGTGGTTAATATATACTATTGAAAGTGTTCCTTTTTTTTTGCTCAAAAAAAAAAAAAAAAAGAAATCATATTTTTCATGTGTCCTCTTTTTACTCTTCCTGTGTTATCCCAAGGAGTGTAATAATCATTTTCTAGTTCCTATCTTGGACTACAGAACAGTTACTTCCTGTTGTAGAGATAAGAGGGGTAGGCATTCAGTGGTCTTGACAAGTGGTCAGGGCTGACACAATTTCTTCCAATTTCAGTCCACAAACTCTTCTGGGTTGCCAGCTTATAATAGAAAAAGCTGAATTGCTGGCAGATCAACATTTTTTTTTCTGCAATTGCTGGCTCTGTAAAAAGCTTAAACATGAAAAATGTGTATGTAATGTAGATATGTGCTACTTTTAGCTGTGGTGATATGGTATCTGCCACACTGTGATCTTGCTTACTTTCACATAACATCCAGTCTTGACAAGTATCATTGTAGAATGTGCAAAACAGTTACGTGTGAATAAGGACTGTTTGTGGATTCTGTGTATTTCAGGACTGGGAGGTCAGGTACCAGAAGGACACCCCTGTAGCTCCAAGGTTTGATGTGAATGCCCCAGACCTCTACATTCCAGGTGAGTTAGTAAAACTTTTTCGGTAAGCACTATATTCATCTATGCTGACCACAGAGTAAGTCTGGTTCAGATTTAAGAGGTCTTTCTGTTCAGGCCTCACAGTCGGACGTGTGTGGTAGAATTCACACACGTCATGCCTCTCAATTTATGTATTTTTATTTATTACAGGTACTTTTATAGCATTGTCAATTTACGCAGCGCTGTACACATATATATTGCACATTCACATCAGCCCCTGCCCTCATGGAGCTTACAATCTAAGGTCCCTTATTCACATTCATACATACTAGGGCCAATTTAGACTGGATCCAATTAACCTACCAGCATGTCTTTGGAATGTGGGAGGAAACCAGAGTGCCTGAAGGAAACCCATACAAACTCTAGTCGGGTAGTGCCTGGTTGGGATGCGAACTGACCACCCTAGTGCTGTTTGTCGGTAGTACTAACCACTCGTTGCTTTCCCATGATCTTATAGCAAACCTGTCGGTCCAGTATGGGGGCATACCATTGCTAAACCCGTGATAATGCTAGTTTCTCCCAATTGTATTGTGAGCAGCTTCACCAAAGCATGTATGTAAGGCAGGAAGACCAGTAGTGCTTATATGTATGTTTGTCCTGAGTCTATAACTCGAAGAACTGAAGCAATAGGGTTAGCATGACTGTGAGGAAGCTGGCTGTTTCAAAAGCATAAGTTGGCAATGGTGGCTACCATGTTTTCCTTATCACAGGTTTACTTTAAAGCAGAAAGAAAGTTTATTAATTAATTATTAATTAATTCTGGGTGTCTTTTTAAAATGTATTTTTTTTTGTGCTAACAAAACCCTGTGTCTACAGACACTGAAAAAATTGTAAGGATTCTAATAATAAATAGTTTAGACATGAGTCTCTTTATAAGGGCCCCATATCTGCACACATTGTACATGAACTGGAGGGATTTCCCCACAGCCACCAATCGGATTCAGACTTTCAGAGCAGATCTGATGCTGGTTGATGGCTGAGTAGAAGTATTGTTACATCCTCTTATCCTACTTATGTTTTATCTTTCTTCACGAAAAGACATACTGTATTGGCCTGCACAGTGCAAATATCAATTGTTCAGTCTTTGTATCACAGTAGGTGTAGATGTATATTGTTTCTCTTTTTCTAATATTTGCTAAACCATTCTTTCCCTTCCTTAGTTATGGCTTTTATCACCTATCTTCTGGTAGCTGGGCTGGCTCTGGGTACACAGAACAAGTGAGTGATATATTTTTTATTCTTTCATTTTTCAGTAGAAAGTATTTTCTGCATTTAGAAATAAAAAAGATATATACTATACTTTGCTGTTATTTGAATCCCTTGAGTCATATGTTTAGAGAACTAATATGCAGTGCTTTCCTCTGCTGTATCTTCCACTTGTTTTCTCTTGGAAGACAATAGCAGTCTCTGGTTGCTGTGGTAAGTAGAACATGTAATGTCTATTGTTTAATGCATGCAAGGTCTCACACAGATCTTGATTAAAGCTGTGGAAATAATCAGTCACACTGTTAGCTCAAAGGTCTTTCAAGAAAGTTGGAATTGTTCACATATGCAGAACTATGACCTAATTATACTTATTTCTTAGTTTCTGCTGTAGTAGCAATGATAGCCACAGTCAAGTGTTTTTTATAAAATACATTTGTAACAGAAATCTACCCTTCAGTGTAAGCTGAACCTAGGCAGATGTATAGAAAATATCCAATTATGTATTTTTTATTTTGACAGAGTAGTTTAAGTACCTGAATCACTCTTAATATCTTAACTAGTTAAAAATTACAAACATCAGCACAAAGGACATAATATACAGTTACTATGTGTCCCTTGTGTTGATTCTTCTTGTTGCCAGTGTTTGCTTGCTGTGTTCAACCCCTGCTGCTGTAATCTTCCAGTGTGGCAGGGGTTAATGCAGGTAAGGAGCTGTCAGGAGCTCACGTCCAATTCCTGCCCAATCCGCCGTGCTACAGCTTCTATGAATGAGACAGGACTTCTGAAATGAGGGGGTGGACATATCAATCGCCCTGCTCATTCCTACATTCATAGATCATGTGTCGTTCATGTGTAATACGGCTTCTATACATGGTTGGTTTGGCAGGAAAGGGCAGACATAGTCTAGATCTCTTGATAAGAGCTCTTGTCAGCCCCTGAGCTGTATAAACTCCTGCTGCACCTGAAGATTGCAAGGGGATTGGAGGATACAGCGCAAGATTTCTACTGAAACACACATCATATGTCACTTCTGCTGATTTTATTTTTTTTATGTTCGTAATTTTAATTAAACTTCTAGTTAAATTACCCTGACAGAAGGGTCAGCACTGAGCCAATTGGGGCTCTTCTACTTACATGGGAGTAGAGCACAAGTATGTTCATAATAGTGTGCTGTATCTGTTGTGTAAACATACCAGAGAGAACAGAGCGCACTGGACTTGTGTAGCACATTCTTACATTTATTACAAATAAAACACAAAAACAGAGATTGCAGAGATTTCCCTTCACTTCCTGTTACCCTGAAAATTAAGGTAACTTCTTGGGACCCCCAGGTTACCACAGTTGGTGTCTCCATTGGAAGATTTCACCTCTATTACTTTTCTGGGGACAACCCAAAATTTGAGGTTTTCTTTTATCTTCAATGATAAAGGTAAACAGGACAAATCAAGAGGGTGAATCTCCCTAACTAGGGCACAGACAGAAATCAAAACTGACAGGGATTCTAATCTTTCTCCACTCTATCCAAAACTTAAAAAAAAAAAGTTTTGCCTTTAGTTATACTTTGTGACAAAGAAAATAACATTTTTGTACTTACCGCAAAAAAAAGTCCATTGAGGGACACAAGCAAGCAGTAATTCTTACATAAATGGGTTATACTGCTGCCTTCAAGTGGTTTGTCCTGAATGCAACAGTATAACGCTGTTGTCTGTGAAATACTACTGATCCTGTGTCCTGTAGTGAATGGTTAGATAAAATGGAATATAAACACGCAGCTCCACTGACCAGCAGAGAAACGCATGGAAAGTCCAAACTGGCCTCTCATATCCACACACAGTAGTGAACAGCAAATGCTGTAATGGCTGTTGCTTATATCAGAGCATGGAGGCCCTAATGTTTCAGTTTTTTCGCCTTGTCTGTTGCAAGAGTTGCCAGCCTGGAAGAAGTTTGAAAGCAGATGATTATAGAGCGTATGGTTGAAATACATTATTCGTCAACTTGACTTTGCCTGAAGGTCCATGGGATTGAATAACTGCTGGGAAATGCTGTATTTTTTTCAGTTGCAGTATGGAGTTGATCTTGAGCCAGGCTGTATGGTTCAGTACCATGTCATCTATAGGGAGGAAAGCACCAGGCTGTACTGTACCAGGGTTATCTGGATAACAAGACTGGTTGAATAGAACTACAAATCCTTTGGCAGGCATCATTGGTCACATTATATGTATTCCAACTGAGTATTTGGCTGTATGCCTGAAACTCTGCTTTAAAACTTGGAACCTCTTTTACTTATAGAATGGAATTGTCATTGATTTGCAGTATTGTCACAATTGATTTTATTTAATAATCTCTTTAATTTCCATTCTCAGCTTCTCCCCGGAAATCCTAGGTATGCAGGCCAGTTCTGCCCTTGCCTGGCTTATAGTGGAAGTATTTGCCATTCTTCTCAGCCTCTATTTAGTTACTGTAAATACCGACCTGACTACAGTGGATCTTATTGCATTTTCTGGATACAAATATGTGGGGTGAGTATTTGTTGAAGAGAGAGACCATTATTCTGTAAATCACTTTTATTCAAACACCTTTTCCTGAAGAGAATAATCGTTTAGGACTGTGTCAAAGAACCAGGTAGTCAGTAATTTACAAAAACAAACCTGGCTTTGAACTTTTTGCACCTAAGGCCTGATACCAGATTTTACCAGCAGATTGCACTGTATGTGAAATCTACCATGTGGATTTTGGGGTCAATTTTATAAAAAAATGAGTGTGAATGTCTCAAGCATTTGCACAGCTGTCGTGAATAATCCCTGTAATTTGCCTAGTACATTTATTTTATTTTTGTCGGCTTCAACTAGTGGCCATAACACAATGTTTTCCTGATTCATATCATGGCCACTAGATGGAGCTGATAATCCATAGGAAATGTTTTGGGCTGAAAATACAACAGCCCCAATTCCAAAAAAGTTAGCACTGATGGGTGGCATTGCTGGGCGTCGCTGAATTAATTTGTTCCATAATGGTGCCAATCAGTGCCCATTTGTGGGCACTGATTGGCATAGATTGGGCATAATTTGCAGATGTGGATGGCCATGGGGGATGTACCTGGCCATCCACATGCTATGTGCTTCCCTGGTGGTCCAGTATGGGTATACGAGCACAGAATCCTCTGTAGTAATATTCCCATCCCCCCCATGTAATGAAGATTAAAGTCTGGTACACACTGAGTGCTGGATTTAATGAAAAAAAAACTGTCAGCTCCAATCGGAGTCGCTGTACTAACGATCCAATGTTAGTACAGTGATCTCCACTGAGCTGTTGGTTCTAACAGGGGGGTGGCTTCTGTTGGATCAGCTGTCATAGGCACGTGCTGAATGTCAGCTGGTTTTTATTGAACCGCCCGATGTCGCCCGGCATTCGGCCCGTGTGTACAGGGCTTAACAAAGGCAGATGTATTTGTTGTCCAGCCTGGGTGCCATCTATGGCTTTTCCAGCCACACAGCTACAGAAAGTATTTTACTTGTTTAATCACCAGGTTGGAACAAAGGGAGGAAAAAAGCTTAATAAAAAAAAATGAAGCCACTACATCTGATGGCTGGCAAGCTGCAATATATTACATTTTTATTTTTCATTTGGATGCCACTTTTTTTTGGTAAACTTCTGTTTATTTAAATGTAAAATAAAATTGCAGGTGTTTAGATGCACTTTAATGTATAATCTCCTCCTCTTCTACCACTTTTATTTCTTTCCTAATATCACTTTGTATTTTCCTGTAGGATGATCTGGGCTGTTCTTTGTGGGCTTCTGTTTGGGAAGACTGGATATTACGTGCTACTCGGCTGGTGCTCAATCGCCATAGCATTTTTCATGGTAAGTATTTCAGTTATTGGGATGATCATACGCAGTTGTAAAAACTGACGGATGTCTCATAGAAGATTGTCAGCCCTCAAACCTGAATATGGACATTATGCAAATAGCAACCTTCAAGTCTACACTAGAGCTTTGGCACATCCCTTAAAGGGCTAAGTCCACATTATAGATTATGCTTTGTTACTCATGTTCTGGGTGGAACATGAAACATGGTTGCATACACTATACCCAACACCTTACCTGAATTGTAGGGTGAACTTTCTCCATCATATTTTTATTTTTTTAAATTTAGCGCAGCTTTGCAGGACTCTGGCAGCATCAGTCAGGTCTAGGATAATTCCTACATGTCCCATCAACCAGTGGCAGGGGAACTATGCAGAGCAGGACGGAGATCCCATTTTCTCGTTCTGTAGTTCAAGCTGAACTTCCTCCTGCAGGTCTGTACCTCTGTATGGACCTAAGGCTGGGGGAAGATCTTGTAAGAGTCTTTGCATTGCACTCACGACACACTGATCATGGGTGAAACGCTCTGCAGGCTTCATTGCAAAACTAAGCAAATGCGGATTGATGTTTGGTTCAATGTTGCTGTATTTGTGTGAAAAATTAGTTTGTGCTACAATGATTAAACCAGTTTCAGGCACACCCAGTATATATAGGTGATCAAGTGTGTATATTCATTAGTGCTATCAAGATAAAACATACCGTATATACTTGAGTATAAGTCGTTCCGAGTATAAGTCGAGGCCCTAATTTACCACAAAAAAATGGGAAAAACTTAGTGACCCGAGTATAAGACGAGGGTGAGAAATGCACAGCTACTGTAAGTGGAAAAGAGGGTAAACAATGCCCATTTGCAGCCTCACTGTGCCCATTTGCAGCCATAGGTCCCCCGAACTTCAAACTCGGTAGTTAAGGGTTCCTAGATGCCCCCTAGCTGCAGCCAAAATTTGGGGTCTCTGAACCCAAAGGGTCCCGAAATGACATTGCTGCAGATGGACACAGTTGACCGACTTTGGGGCCCCGTATCTCGGGGCCACATAGTGCTAGGAACCCCAAATTTGGTGTGCAAACCCAGTGGAACTAGCGCCATAAAATATCCAAAGCTGGGGTTTCTAGCACCAAGTGGGCCCGAGATGCAGGGCCCCAAAAATCGGTTCAGAAAATGTCAAGCACTTTTCTGCAGCAGAGAATGACATTTTCCGAACCTATTTTGGGGCCCCCGTATCTCGTGGCCACTTGGTGCTAGGAACCCCAGCTTTGGGTATGTTATGGTACCAGTTCCACTGGGGTTGCACACCAAATTTGGGGGTTCCTAGCACCAAGTAGCCCTGAGATACCGGGCCCCAAATTCGGTTCATAAAATGTCAAGCACTTTTCTGCTGCAGAGAATTACATTTTCCGAACCGACTTTGGGGCCCCGTATCTCAGGGTCACTTGGTGCAAGGAACTCCAGCTTTGAATATGTTGTGGTACCAGTTCCACTGGGTTTGCACACCTAGCACCAAGTGGCCCTGAGATACGGGGCCCCAAATTCGATTCGGAAAATGAAATTTTTTGCTGCAGAAAAGTGCTTGGCTCAAGTATAAGTCAAGGGGGGCACTTTCAGCACAAAAAAATGTGCTGAAAAACTCGACCTATACTCTAGTATTTACGGTATGTCAATATACAAATATAACCAATGTATATGGCTTTACAAAACCATACACACAAATCCAAATAAAACATAAATATATTTGTTTTAAGTCCACAAATTCCACAACATAAAGTGCAAAATCCAAAGGGATCCACTATTAGTGTGATTTTAAAATCTGTGAAATGCCATTACTTGAAAAACCTCCAAGGTGTGATCTGATCTCACTGATGCCCCCCTATAGTGGGGAGGTACATGAATTTGATGCAGGCGCTGACATTTGTCATGTGGAAGCACACCAGATTTCTAGAGCAGTCTTTCGCAACCCTTTCAACATAGAGGAACCCTTAAAACTGGAACTGCTAAAAATTACATCTACACTTCATGATACATTAGTGTGATGGTCAGTGGGAAGAATGCTCCTTACACCTGTGGTCATTGGGAAGAATTACCCCCTTACAGATTAGCTAAAAATATCAGTGATGTCAGTGGAAACTTATCTGAGAAGCAGAAATTGCTCAGTGCTCAAGGAACCCTTAGCAACCTCCAGAGATGCTCCCTATTTGGGATACCTTGTTCTAGAGTGTTGCAGACACTTTTATGAACTCTCCAGCTAGTGTACTACCCATGTCATCAAGGGCTATTTCATCTTCCTTTTTATTTGTTTTCCTAAAACTGTCTGCCGCCTGATCTCTACCCCGGCAACACCATTGTGAGTACCTAATTCACAAATGGTCCAATTAACCACTTGATGCTTGTGCTATAGCCGAAAGACGGCTACAGCATGGGCTTATGTTGCTGGGAGGGCGTACATGGACGTGCTCGCGCTATGATCACTGAGCCACAGGGACTCGGCTGATTGGAGTAAGGGCCGATCACGGGTGTTTACAATGTGATCAGCTGATCACATGATGTAAACATAAGCTGGTAATCTGCTTTTTTTTTTTTTTTTTTTTTTTTTTTTTTTTTCTCACGCTGACAGCGTGAGGGGAAAAAAATAAAGCTGATTGCCGGCTTCTGTAAAAGGGACATCGCTCCCACACAGTCGCCACCAGTGCCCATGAGTACTGTTAGCCAGTGCCCACAAGTACCTCATCAGTGCACATCAATGGAGGAGAAAAATTACCTGTTTGCAAAATTTTGTTGCAAACTATAAAAATGTATTTTTAGCTTTAAAAAAAAAAAAAGAAGCCCAGTGGTGATTAAATACCACCAAAAGAAAGCTCTATTTGTGTAGCATGATCCATGATCGTGCAATTATCATTCAAAGTGTGACAGTGCTGAAAGCTGAAAATCAGCCTGGGCAGGAAGAGGGTATACTGTGTGTATGACCAGTAAGCAAGTGGTTAATGGTAAATTGCAGCCAGTTGGAGCCTTTTTCATTTTCTAAATCGCACTGAAACAAATGCTATGTTTACTGATTGTTTGCTGTAGACCAATACTTGATTCAGGAACTATTTGAAATGAGGCCTGTCAATATTTATTTTTTGACTAATGTAAATGTTATATTGACTCTAGGTCCGGACTCTTCGGTTAAAGATCCTGTCGGCAGCTGCAGCAGAAGGAGTTCTGGTGCGTGGGGCTAGGAATCAGCTGCGTATGTACCTAACCATGGCCATTGCTGCAGTGCAGCCTCTGTTCATGTACTGGCTGACATATCACCTAGTGAGATGATTTCTCTTCTGTCTGAGCTTGTCCTGAGAATGGAAATATCCCCTGCATCAGGATGACAGCAAAAACCCACAACACGCCTTTTTTCATTTTCCCCCACTCATTATTTTGTACTGTTTTCTGTGCGTGGATCACATTTCCTGTTCTATCATTGTACAGCGGTCCCTTTTTCAATCTCTCCACCCCCGTGACAAGGATCATTGGACAACATGCACTCGAGATGATAGTGGTCTTGCTGCTGCAGCCTCGCACAGCTCAGTACTCCTCAAACTCATTCAGTGTAAAGTCTTTGGTTGCTTGTGCTTACTAAGGATCCACAAAACTCAACCCAACTGGTTTCCAGTGGACTGGCCGACAAGTACAACAGAAACAAAATCAAAAGACTTTTTCATTTTGCATCCAATACCAAACTTTAATTTTAGCATTTTTATTTTAATCTAAAGAAGCATTTGCTTCTATGGTTGGACTCTTAGTGATACCTCTTTGGAGACCTCTCTAATGCATGACATGTACCATAATTCTGCTGGTAAACGTAGCCCCTGGTGCCTGTAGCCCCCACACTGAAATCAGAGGACTGGACTCTCAGATACTCTGTTGCACCCGGTTAAGACTTTAAGACTTAAGGCTTTTGTTTGGGAAGGAAGACCAACACCCCCTATGATATCTCATAGGAGTTGATTTACTTAAACTGGAGAGTGCAAAATCTGGTGAAGCTCTGCACATAAACCGGCTTCCAGGTTTTGTCAACGCTTTATTGAACAAGCTGAAGTTAGAAGCCGATGTACCATGCACAGCTGCACCAGATTTTGAACTCCAGTTTTTGTCAATTTCATCTATAGAGTTCAGTGCAGTTCCAATTAAAGGGAGCTTTGCCTTATTAAACAATTCAGCAGCCGAGGAAATCTGCAGTTACCAAGCTTTAATTCATCTGGACTCTTCTTTGCTTGGGGTTCTTTGTATTGTACAAAATTGGGCCAGGTGTACTAGAGCTGTACGATTCGGGGAAAAATGAGAGTCTTGATTCTTTTGCTTAGAATAAAGATCACGATTCTCAAAAACGTTTTTATTTTAAAGATTCTCTCATATATAATATATCTCTATATATTTTCTCAGTCCTCGCTATGTCACCATGCACAGATCTACATTTTAAAATGGTTTATTAAAAAAAAGAAAAAAAAATCTATATCAAAGTTAAAAATATAATAAATATATTTTTTTAACTTTGATAAATATTTTTTTTTTTCTTTTTTTTTAATTAACCATTTTAAAATGTAGATCTGTGGGTGGTGCAGCATGGTGACATAGGGAGAACTGAGATTACCCCCCATGTCATGGGCTTTCTGGATATCAAGTCCAAGCAAGCAGTCATAATATATTATAAGCTCACATCTTGTGTTGGAAAAATCCATCGGATCAATGCTGGTGCGCACACTCCACAGTGCGCAGTTACTGCAGTGTTTCTCGGCCGGGGTCTCCGAATAAACGTGGTACTGCCAACTCCCAGGCATCACGCTCTCTGCTCTGCTGACGTCAGTTCCGGTATTGGCACCATTTGCGTTCCACGCTGGTTCCGACGGCTTCTCCTGTCCAGGCTACATCCCGGGGACACCCAAAAAAATTGCGGTAATCCAGGCTGGAGATCGTGGGGGGGGGGGGGGTGTGTGTGAATCAAGATCACGATTCTATTTACGATTAATTGTGCAGCTCTAATGTGTACTGGTATAAAGGTCTAGCTAATTAACAGGCAGGGAGGGGTCTTTCAGTGTTGTGAAGTCCAGCAGTGTGTGCCAGGATCGAGACTGTACACAGCGGTCTGCATTTTTATTTAATTGTTACAGCTACTGTCTCATAAGCACATTAAATTTGTCTTTTTCAATGTTATGTGTTGAATCTTTATTATTGGGCCCCTGCAGTAGAGTGCAAATCAGGCTTGGACCTCTCTCAAATTTGACAATGTTAATTTATCTTCTGGAAGCAGGACCAGCTGTCTCCATTTTGGGCTGAGGGTTGTCAATCAAGAGGTTAGGCACTTTAACTACTTGAACTAAAAGTATAAACCAAATCTTATATATAACCAACCCTAATGATGATACAAAAAAAAGAATGGCTCTATAGCCAACAGCATTATGCAGCAATGGCTAAGAAAAAGGCAGAAAATAAAAGATTTTTTTCTACAACAACCATATTTTGAGGAGAGAGAGAGGGAACAGGACATTTTATTGGCAACTATTGTAAAAGCACAACGGTCGGCATCATATATAAATTAATTACAATCCTTAGCTCCAAATAAAAGGGCTGATACTACTCCAGAAATATTGGAGGTATTCGGGGAATGTTATCAGGCAATATATAAGAGCAAGGTATCCTACTCGGTGGAGTCCCTGGATGGTTTCTTCAACACCATTGATCTACCAAGCATTTCAAAAAATGGCTTTGGAAGGCCCATTAACAGTGGATGAGTTAAGAAATGCAGCATCCAATCTACCTAATAATAAAGCACCAGGACCAAGATGGTCTTCCAGGGGAAATATATAAAAAGCATGAGGATATATTGCTACCTGAACTGCTTGATGTCACTACGCCACGGAGGTGGGTTCACTACCCCCCCCCCCCCCCCCCCCCTCTATTCATGAAGCAGTAATTATAGTCTTATTGAAACCAGATAAGGATCCAAGTAACCCTGATTCATATTGTCCAATATCTTTGCTAACATCAGATATTAAGTTGTTGGCAAAGGCATTGGTGACTAGACTATCAAGATTAATCCTCTGCGATCAATCGGGCTTTATTCCTAATAGATCCACAGCAAATAATATTCAACAGTTATTCCTAAACTTGCAACTCCCAACAGATAATATGGGAAATAGAGCCATAATGTCACTTGATGCAGCTAAAGCATTCTACAGTATAGAATGGGCCTTTCTGTGGAAAGGCTTAAAATGTTATGGGTTTGGTCCTAGATTTATTAAATGGATACTTTGTAACTTTTGTATGACTCCCCAAGTGCAAGGATACAGGGGAATAGTTGTGTATCGGCCCCTTTCTCACCGTGGAGAGGGACGAAGCAGGGATGCCCTTTATCCCCGCTCCTTTTTGCTCTGGCCATCAAACCACTTGCGGAGGCTATCCGCTCCTCTACAAATATAGTGGGATTTCGTAGATCTACAGGTGAAGATAAGACAGCCTTGTATGCAGACGATACTCTAGTGTTTCTGGGGGATACGGGCCCATCCTTGTCTGTAGTTATGTCCTTAATAGATGAGTGTGGATCCTTTTTCAGGATTCAATATTGACTGGGACAAATCTGTAGTGCTGCTTGTGGAACCTGGGTTTGTGGGACAACCGCGTCAGATTCATCAGCTGGCCTTGGTTACATCATTTAAATATTTGGGAGTGGTAATTACATCAATTGTTACAGAATATACAGATGGAAATATACTCCCTCTTATTGCCAAATTTAGATAACAGAGTAAAACTTGGAGTAAATTCCCATTGTCTATAGTGGGGAGAGCGAATTTGGTGAAAATGGTGTGTATGCCCCAGATGCTATATGTACTGCACAATTGTCCCATATGGTTGACGTTACGATTATTTAGGACTATTGATTCGGTTTTTAGTGATTTTGTGTGGATGGGGGGGGACCCACAATTAGATGCGATACCAAATGTAAGATTATATTTTATCGCATCACAATTACAACACTGGCATGGCTGGGTGGTAGTGAATATGGAAGACCCCACACAGAAGATAATAGCATCCCAATTAAAAAAAGATACCCTCTGGTCCAGTTAATAGTAGCTCACCATTCTTATAATCAAGAGGGTTTCCTACTTTTTACTTGATCCACAGGATTTGGGAAGCAGTGCAAAATGTCACCCAGCATAGAGGATATACGAAACATATGCCCATATGGGATAACTTTTGTCTTTATGAACTGGGCGGACTCTAGGAATTCTTTGATTGGAAAAAGGTGGGCATAATACTCTTGTACCAGCTATATGAAGGGAATGTTCTACTCTCTTTTGATGTATTAAGGATTGATATCAGTTAACGAATAAAAACTTCTATCAATATCTTCAAATACATCATGCACTACAAACTCAAAGTTTAAAAATTCAATTACAGTATGAACACTCTAAAATATTAACAAAGGCAACTTCAACTGCCTGCACGAAACAAGGATTAATATGAGATCTTTATTCCAACTTACAAATAATAGAGAATACTAAAAAACATAAAAATAGTTTTGTCTGGTGGCAAGATGACATAGAAGAGCTAGATGAGGTGGACTGGAAATACTTCCCAAGGTATCTCTTTTGCCTTCTCAAAGGCTATCCCAGCTCTTTATTATACTCTACAAAAACTCCATGCTTTGGGGGGGGGGGGGGGGGGGGAATATAACACCGTTATGTCTGAAATGCTCTTTATTCAATGGCTCTCTTCTCCACATGCTTTGGCGATGTCCGAAGCTTCATCGTTATTGGGAAAAAATATTCACACCCTTAAATTTACCATGCTTTACTGAGATAATAGGAATGCCCAAATTTGCGCTATTGGGAATAATATCTGATGGAGCATTACCTGTAGAGAGGTACACTATGTTCATAATATCACTATACTTAGCACGTAAAGTCTACAAAAATGGCTATCTGCTAATCTTCCAACCCACAAACAATGGGTTAAGAAACTGAACTATATACTTAAAAGAGAAAAATGAATGTATAAGCATAGAGGAACACCTCAAAAGTTTGGTAAAATATGGTCATGGTGGATAGAACCTAGTAACAAACTTTATGACGGTTTATCCAGTAGAGATGAGTAAAGGTAATGGAGATAGTTGGGAGTAAGGAGCTGAGGTAGAAGGAAGTGGAGTAGATGAGAAGAAGAAATTAATATGCAAAAGAAAGATAAACTGAAGTTGCAGGGAGGATGTTTCCATAGTTTGACGACTGATATTAAGGGAGCTTAATTTAATTTGATTAGTAGATTGTATTTATGCTCCTACTATGCTTATCATATGATAAGTGAATTTGATACTAGAGGTGCAAGGTTTGTTTGGTTTACGGTTCTTTCTTTTTTTTTTGTTTTCTTTTCTTATATATTAACTTCAGATATTTAATTAACTTATTTGATATATTATCTGTTTGTATGTATAAATAAAAAGATAAAAAAAAATTTGATTGAAAAAAAAGCATATACCACGTGACCGGCCATACTATTTTACTACAAAATAGTAAATGCGTATTTTCTACCGCGGCGGGGCTGTCTGTCAATAGACGCAGCAGCAGGACACGAAAGCACGTCCGCACGGATGTCCCGAAGTAGATTGCTTCTCCTAAGGGGCACGCGAGAAGAGGAGGGGCCAGGAGCGCTGCTGAGGGACCCCAGAAGAGGAGGATCAGGGCCACTCTGTGCAAAACCAACTGCACAGAAATTAGATGCATTCCGAAATGGTGCAGCTAATGAAAAGGTCATGTGATCAACTCCTCCTGGTCACTGAGTTTTTAAGGCTACAAATGGCTTTTGAAAGCAATTGATCAAGAAATCTCCACCGTCCCCTTCCCCGCCACTTAATAAAAATAATTTACCTCAACCCCAGCTTTAGTGATTTAATTGTGCTTACCTGCAAAGCTGGGCAAATCCCTCACTCCTGCAATAGTATGATTTGGAGGAGGGGGGGTTCTGATCAATGGCTTTTATGGCCATTTGTGTTGGTGGGAGAGGGGGGTGGCGAAGAAGTGGTTTTCTTGAAAGGGCTGTTTCAAATATACCATTTTTTTTTTTGTTTTGTGTTTTTTATTCTTCTTAATAGAGGAGGGGTAGGCAACCTTTTGGGCAATGTACCGAAAACGTTTTTTTAAAGAAATTGAGCGTGCCGATTTATAACAAAATTTCAACTTCACACTCTCAACCACGAAAAGGATTTTTTATAAAGTAAATGCTGTAAACTACTTTAGTAGTGAGAAATTAACATCCTGCACTCTCACTCCTCAGATCAGCCCCAATTCATGCACCTTCACACCTCAGATCACTTTCCCCCCTGCACATCTGCCCCACCACTGTACTACCCTGAACATCTGCCCCACCACTATACTACCCTGCACATCTGCCCCACCACTATACTACCCTGCACATCTGCCCCACCACTATACTACCCTGCACATCTGCCCCACCACTATACTACCCTGCACATCTGCCCCACCAATGTACCCCCTTTCTCATCTGCCCCACTGCCATACCCCCATGCTCTTCTGTCTCTCCGCTGAACCATCTTCTCATCTGTCCTAACACTGAACTTATCTGCTCATCTGCTCCACCACTGTACCTCCTGCACGTCTGTCCCACCACTGTAACCCTCTGCTCATGTGTTCCACCGATGTACCACCTTGCTCCTCTGTCCCAACACTGAACCCACCCCTGCTCATTTTCTCATCCTTTCCACCACTGTAACCCCCTTTCTCATCTGCCCCACCACTGTACCTCCTGCATATCTATCCCACCACTGTAACCCCCTGCTCAGGTGTTCCACGATATACCTCCTTTCTCCTCTGCCCCAACACTGAACCCCCCCACCCCTGCTCATCTTCTCATCCTTTCCACCACTGTAAACCCCTTCTCATCTGGCCCAACACTGTACCCCCCGCTTTTCTGTCCCACCGCTGAACCCCCTTCTCATCCCTTCCACCACTGTACCTCCTGCACATCTGCCCCATCAATGTAACCCCCTGCTAATCTGCCCCATCCATGTACCCCCTTTTCTCATCTGCCCCACCACTGTACCTCCCTGCACATCTGCTCCACCGCCGTATCCCCGTGCTCTTCTGTCTCACTACTGAATCACCTCATCTGTCCTAACGCTGAACCAATCCGCCCTACCACTGTAACCTGCTTTATCATCTGCCCCACCAATGTACCTCCTACACATCTGTCTTATCTCTGTACCCCCCTGCTCTTCTGCCCCACCTCTGTTCCCCCTACTCTCCTGCCCTACCACTTTAACCCCCTGCTCATCTGTCCCACCAATACACCTCCTTTCACATCTGCCCCACTGCTCTAACCCCCTGCTTTTCTGTACCATCACTCACCTGCCCCTGCTCAGCTGGTCCAACACTGAACCCCCCCTGCACATCTGCCCCACCACTGTACCCTCCTGCTCATTTTCCCCACCAATGTTCCCTCTTCTCATCTATGATATGCAGAGTGGTGAAAGGAAGCAGAGATAAGACACATCCCCCTGTCCTTTCACACTCATCCTGCTGATCCAACCCTTGCATCCAGCCCACGTGCTTGTATGTGATGTATGTGATGTATGGGATGTATGTGATGTCACATACAAGCATCTGGAATGGATGCGCAATGATGAGCTCAGGTCAGGGGCATTTTCTGAAAGCAGCAGGCATGTGTGCAGGATCATAAGTTGGGCCCCCGTAGCTGAGAAAAAGTGCGGCGCTCTGCGCCACAGGAAAAGTTGGGTGTGATTTTCCTTGCGCTGAATACGAGGTGTGGCTTAAAGGGACACAGAATGCAGGGGTAAGTAGTAAGTGAGTGATGCAAAGGTTCAGGAATAATTTCAACAAAGTTCCCCGAAGCTCAACAGTAATTCCACAAACTGTCACCTGATGGTTTTCTCATTCACAGTGAAATCCCTTCTTTCCGAGATTGGTAGCGGCAACCAAGCGAGTCATCTTCCTCCAGATGGTTGACGGGGCTAGCAGGACTGTGATTGGCTTTAGCAGTGGCCAATGACAGTCCTCCTCCTGGAAACAGCCCCCCCCCCCCCCCCCGGCAGAAGTGCACTCAATCGCAGCTACAGCAAAGTTAGGGAACCAAACTATGTTGCCCATCTTTTACAATGTGTGGGGGCACAGTGCCTCCCCCTCAGTGCAGGTGCAGCGTGGGGAATTCTGAAATTGGATTGCATTAGTGTATCACTGACACTTCCCTGCGCTGCTCTGCTGATGGGGAGGGAGTCGTGTGCCTGCAAAAGAGCCTTTGTGTGCCACGGGTTGCCTACCCCTGGATTAGAGCAAACAAAAATGCCTGTTGATCTTGTCTTGTGAGCGGATCATGTCTTGTGCTTTCAGCCTATGCTGCACTACTCCAAGTTGTATTGTTCTTGGCTGTCGCTGGGTTGTAAAATGCCTATTTATGTAGCCCTGTCCTAGGGTAAAGCTGGCCATAGGTGGATTGAAATTCGGCCTCTTCAGCAGGGCTCGGCCAAATGTCAATTCACCTATGACCATTACTGCTTGACAGAAATTGATCTTGTGAACAAATGGGACTGTTAAACTTTTGTCGATCAGCCAATCGGCTGAAGCTGTTTTCCCACTGTTGGAATACAATGGCACAGCTGGGAGTATTCCTCCATTCACTTACCTTGTGTTGGTGCAGTAATCCAATTTTGAATTTTTCGATCAGCCCACGGGCTGGTTGAGTGGGTAAAACAAACAATCCATGTATGGCCAACCTAACTGTGCACCTCCATAGATACAGTACAGTGAGTGAGCCTTATCGCCTTAGGAGAGGAATTAGGGCCCATTCACATCTTTGCCGTACATATACTTTGCTTCACACATTAAAATGTACAGTGAAATCTTGGTTTACGAGTAACGCGGTTAATGAGCGCTTTAAAAGAAGAGCAACTTTTTTTTTTTAATTCAGCCTCGGTTTGCGAGTGCTGCCTCACAAAATGAGCAGAATTCAAGCTAGTAGGCGGTGCAGTTCAGCATTTGGCCAGAGGTGCGGGGGCGCCGAGGACACTCGGAACGGTTTGGAGCCGTTCGGAAATACTCAGAATGACTCAGAAATACCCCGTTTCCGAGGCTTTCCAAGTTCAGCTGAGCTGTCCCTGAGTATTTCGAGGCTCTCCGGTGCCCCTCCCACCTCTGGTCACATGCGGTATTGCATGTAATAGAAGTCAATGCGGAACAAATTATTTTCGTTTCCATTGGCTTCTATGGGGAAACTCGCTTTGATATGCGAGTGCTTTGGATTACAAGCATTCTCCTGGAACAGATTATGCTCGTAATTCAAGGTTCCACTGTATTATTGATTTCAAATGGGCAACCAAGGCACACAAACAGGCAAAAAAAAAATACATGCAGCATTTTTTTTTTTTGGATGTTGCACACAGCATTACATTACAGTGCAGTGTGATGTGCTGCAGAACATATGTGTGTCAGAGCTGTGTTTTGCCTTAGTGTTTTGGGGTGCCAGTCAAAATAAATGGCACTGCTACATGTAACACATTTAAAGTGTTGTGGTTAATATAACACAATATATTGCAAAAGTTTAGGGTAGCATCACCAGGAACAATGAGGTTAAAAAATGACTGGTAAGCTGTAATATATTACATATGTTTGTTCTTGACTTTAGATAACCCTTTAACAAAAGGAAACAACTTATAGTTTGTATTGTCGTTTTCAGACATTTTGGGGGAGATTAATCGGCCTCTAACTTCAGCTTGTACAATAAAGCCTTGACAATAAAACCTACAAGCCGATTGGTTTCTGTACACAGCTGCACTAAATTATGTGTGCATTAGTTTTATTAAAGGGGTTGTAAATGTTTTTTCACCTTAAAGCGGTGTTCTGCCCAAAAAAATTAATTAAAAGCCAGCAGCTACACATACTGAAGCCGCTGGCTTTTAACAATAGGACACTTACCTGTCCCAGGGTCCAGCAATGTCAGCACCGCAACTGATGTTTCCATCAGCTGTCGGATGCTGCCGCCGCCATTGCGTGTAAGGGTACCCGGTCCTCTCTCCTACGGGGCTGGCGACAGGGAGAGGAGGAGGGAGCCCCGCAGTGATGTCACGCAGCCCGGACTCCCAGAAGTGGGAACAGGATAGCTGTGGGGGGCTCCACCAACACGGCCGTGTCATTGATTCACTGATCCCTGTGAATCAATCGACTACAAGTACTGACAACCTTTGTGGAAGTCAGTTTGTAGTGCTCAAGGAACTACCAGGGTGCTCTTGAGTGCTGTTGTAGTTCATTGATTCTTCCTGTCACTGTAAAACTGCCTGCCCGTCGGATGTATGGGCAGACAGCTTACACTCACATGCTGCAGGAGACCTGCATAGCATCAGCGATCTCCTGATTGTGGGTGCAATGCTTTGCAGGCTCCTAAAACAAAATAGTAAATGCACATTTTCTTCCTGCAAAAAAAATGTGAATCTATTATTATTTGTTAAAAGATGAATTTCTCCTTTAAAGGTGTTGTAAACCCTCACGTTTTTTCACCTTAATGCATTAAGAGGAACCCCCCCCTCCCCCCTTTTTCTTACCTAAACCCGATTGTTCCAGCGATTACGAATGAGCACAGCAACTCCAGCCACTGTCTCGGGTCCTCATTGGATAGATTAATGGCTCCCGCTGCTGTCAATCAACTCCAGTGACACGGGGGGGTGGGTCCGAGTCCTGCTGTCTGTGTCAATGGACGCAGCAGCAGGACTTGGGAGCGTGTCCGCACGAGTGCCCCCATGGAAAGCGTCTCTCCGTGGGGGCACTCGAGGAGAGGAGTTAAGTATGACATGTTTGATTTTTAAGAAAGAAAAAAAAAAGGAACTTACTTTTTACAATCACATTAATCCACATCCCCATTGAGATTTCTCCTCTTTTCCTGTCACTGTGACAACAGGGCAGGAATTTAGAAGATGTAGAGGTAGACAGCAATAAACACCTGACATAATTTGTATTATGCCTGACCCCCCCATGTACATTCATATTTTCTCATTACAAACACAGGCCCTGCTTCCATCTCTGCAGCTACACAGCGGCTGAACTGCTTCTTCTCACAGTGCCATGTATGATTCAGCTGATTTTTAATATTTACATATTTTTTTCTTAAAAGAAATTAGGCACATGGGAAGAGCTTTCTTTAAACACAGAAGTGCAGTTCCGCTGTAAGAAATGGCGAGTAGGCGGGCTTTTACTGCAGAAGAGACATTGGGAGTTATTTAAGAAAGGCAAATCCACTTTGCACTACAAGTGCAAAGTGCGCTTGAAATTGCACTTGGAAATGCAGTCGCTGCAAATCTGAGGGGTAGATCTGAAATGAGGGGAAGCTCTGCTGATTTTATTATCCAATCATGTGCAAGCTAAAATGCTGTTTCTTATTTTCCTTGCATGTCCCCCTCAGATCTACAGCGACTGCACTTCCAAGTGCATTTTCAGTACAATTTCAAGTGCACTTTGCACTTGTAGTTTGCATTTGTAGTGCAAAGTGGATTTGCCTTTAGTAAATAACCCCCATTGCATGTCTCTTCTGCAGTGTTAATTTCGTCAGCAAAATTAATACTATTTTAGTCGACTAAAATACGTCTGAAACTGAAATAATTCAGATGACTAAAATAAAACTAAAGTGGCATTTTAGTCAAAAGACTGACTAAATCAAAATCAGTATATTTCTGTTGGCTAAAATTGAATGGGTTTAGTTTAAACTGTAATTCATTATTTAAGCATTTCATTAGATTTTTACTCCAGGAGTATATAATAACATGTTTTTTTTTTTGTTTTTTTTTCAATTGTATTAAGGTTTGAACATGCACTACAGACACAGATTTAGCCGTTGTGATATATAACTTGTAAATCACAACGGCTAAATCCGTCTGTAGTGCATGTTCAAACCTTATTACCATAAATTATAACGTTAGATTTTTTATTTTAGTCCACTAAAATATGACTAGATCAATTCAGATGACTAAAATTAAAATGGCATTTTAGTCAAAAGACTGACTAAATCAAAATTTGACATCAAAATGAACACTGCTCTTCTGCAATAAAGTGACCCTACATGTCTGCTCGCCGTCTTCTCCGGCAATG
Source organism: Lithobates clamitans (assembly GCA_037952925.1). NCBI lineage: Eukaryota > Metazoa > Chordata > Amphibia > Anura > Ranidae > Lithobates > Lithobates clamitans. The sequence goes on from JBBGZY010000230.1 coordinate 2,505,322, forward strand.
TAAACTCGGTCTATAGTGCCAGGCTGAGCTCTGAGTGCCAGGATAACTAGCTCCTGCACATGCACAGGAATGACATCATCCCCCCACCTGACAATGAAGATGCTGGTGTCTGGTGAGAGACTGTCGGGCAGTATTCACACTTTATTTCAGAGCTAGGTCTTCTTAACCGCTTGCGGACCAGCCGCCGCAGTTTTACTGCACTGCGCAAAATCACGTAACTGTACGTGATCTCGCGAGGTCCGGATAGTGGGTGCGCGCGCTCCATGAGTCCAACCGTGAGTCCCGCGGACTCGATGTCCGTGGGGATAACCGCGATCGTCTCACGGAGAGGAAGAACAGGGAAATGCTGATGTAAACAAGCATCTCTCCGCTCTCCCTAGTGACAGGACACTGATCACAAGTCCCTGTAATCGGGAGCGGTGATCAGTGTCATGTCACACATAGCCCATCCCCCCCCCCCACAGTTAGAAACACTCCCTAGGACACACTTAAACCCTGCAGCGCCCCCTCCTGGTTAAACCCTTAACTGCCAGTCACATTTACACAGTATTCAGTGCATTTTTAATCGCACTGATCGCTGTATAAATGTGAATGGTCTCAAAATAGCGCCAAAAGTGTCCGATCTGTCCGACATAATGTCGCAGTCACGATAAAAATCGCTGATCGCCGCCATTACTAGTAAAAAGACAAAATTATTAATAAGAATGCCATAAAACTATCCCCTATTTTGGAGACGCTATAACTTTTGCGCAAACCAATCAATAAATGCTTTTTTTTTTACCAAAAATATGTAGAAGATATCGGCCTAAACTGAGGGGAAAAAAAAGTTTTTTTATATATTTTTTGGAGGATATTTATTATAGCAAAAAAAGTAAAAAATATTTTTTTTTTCAAACTTTTCACTCTTTTTGTTTATAGCGCAAAAAATAAAAACCGCAGAGGTGATCAAATACCACCAAAAGAAAGCTCTATTTGTGGGGAAAAAAGGACATTGATTTTGTTTGGGAGCCACGTCGCACGACCGCGCAATTGTCAGTTAAAGCGACGCAGTGCCGAATCCCAAAAAACGCTCTGGTCAGGAAGGGGGAAATCCTTCCGGGGCTGAAGTGCTTAACTAAACCATTAGAGAATGTTCACTCAATTAATTTTGTGAATATTCACAGTCATTATCCAATCATGTGAAAAGAAAACACGTTACTTGTTTTATCTGCATATGATTGGATTATTGATTTTATTGTATAAATATTCTCAAATCTTTTTATTTTATTTCAGGAGTGACTAAAAATAATTGCACTGAGCCTCCTGGGAGCTTCCTCCACTGGCTATCTCTACATTAAAGAGGAAGTAAAGTCTTCCTCTTTAATTGTACCTACAGGTAAGCATATAATAGGGCTTACCTGTAGGTACTGTAAATATCTCCTAAACTTGCACAATTTAGGAGATATTTACTATATACGCTGTCGTCATTGGTGCATGCGCACTGAAAGAACGGTCCGCTCGTGCCGTTTCTCCAGGGCCCATGCCATGACTGGCGGCACCCACGCGTATGAGCGGGAGTGATGTCATCGGGCCTCCGGCCAATCACAACGCCGGAGCCCGCGAACCTGGAAGTAACTCTAGGAAAGATGACGGCCATGTCAGCGGCTGTGCAGGGCATCGTTCTAAGGTAAGTATTTCATAATGAGCTAGTATGTGATACATACTAGCTCATTATGCCTTTTACTTGCAGGTTTTTTTTGGAGGTTTACAACCCCTTTTAATATAACTAAATAGGGAAGAGCAATCTTGTATAAATATAAAAATCCTATTAAAATGACTGTTAAACACTGTCATAACTTAATTGAATGCTAAAAATATGTTCTACTTTCCCTTATAATTTTTTTAAGCTTTCCCTGTGAACAAGAGAGCTTAATAAGGCTATATTCAGGGGGGGGACTAGCCCTGGTGAGAATGACAGCAGCAAGAATCTGCTCATTCCTGCAGCTCTTTTAGCCGCTGGTGAGCAGCTAGCTGCGGCCGCAGAGTCCTGTACACTTAATTTGCAGTGTGACTGGTCGCCTGTGTGAATGTAGCCTTATGTGTGATCCGGTGGAAATAGCCGAAGGGGAATAGGTGAAAATCAGCTGTACACGGCGCCTGTAAGAGGGCCCCTCGCGGGCTCGCTTCACTCACCATGCTTTGGGCACGGCCTCGCTTCGCTCGGCTCTTTTTTATTCCCCCTCCAGGTCCACTTGGATGGTGGGGAAGGTACCTGGACCTAGGGAACAGGCGCCGTGTACAGCTAATTGTAGATTTTGAGCTTCGGCTATCTCCGGCGGCTGATAGTAGTTCGTACTGCGCAGGCGCTGCGCCTGCGCAGTACAGGGGGGGTCCTTATCCGCCGAGGGAACTTTCTCGGCAAGACACCGGTACTGATCCTCTTCTCTTAGTGTCTTTCTAGACTCTGCAGTCTCTGATTGGTGGGTATGACCTTCTATTTGTTTTTGTCTGTGTGTCTTCCAAAAGCAACCGTTTTTGCTACACAATAGGGTAATATGATAATGACATTTGTCTGTTACTGAAAAAGAAATTCTTCAAACCTGTCCCCACTGCAAATTCTAGGAAATATTGGGCTTGATTTGCCAAAAGACTAGAAATTGCTCTTAGGGCTTGTTTACAAAAGGCTGTACACTAGAACAATGTCTGCTGTATGATGGTGTAGTGCAGTGGTTCTCCATCCTGTCCTCAAGTACCCCCAACAGGCCATGTTTGCAGGTTTTCCTTTTTATCTTGGACAAGTGCTTTAAATCAGAGTCAATGGCTTGGTATTTTGGACCGCTATTTTATCGAAGAAAAATTCCCAAAACATGGCCTGTTGGGGGTACTTGAGGACAGGGTGGAGAACCACTGCACTACACCATCATACAGCAGACATTGTTCTAGTGTAGTGATGTAGAAGAGCAGTGCTTTGTGTTGTCACAATGCAGGCCACTGTTTTCTTTCTGCCCTAGAGTTCAGCCCCCATTGATCTGCAGATCAATACAGATACTTAACAAATCCTTAGCAAAGTGAATGTTCTAAGAATTTAGACCCGTTCACATCAGTGCAATTTTGTCATGCGATTTGACAGTTCCAAATTGCATGACAAGTTACACACTATAGTCAGCAATGGAACCATTAAAATACAGTGCCTTGCAAAAGTATTCACCCCCCTTGGCTTTTTATCTATTTTGTTACATTACAGCCTTTAGTTCAATGTTTTTTTAAATCAAAATTATATGTGGTGGATCAGAACACAATAGTCTAAGTTGGTGAAGTAAAATTAGAAAAATATATACATAAAACTATTTTTCATAAATAAAAAAATGATAATTGGCATGTGCGTATGTATTCACCCCTTTGTTATGAAGCCCATCAAAAATATCTGGTGCAACCAATTACCTTTAGAAGTCACATAATTAGTGAAATGATGACCACCTGTGTGCAATCTAAGTGTCAGATGATCTGTCATTACATATACACACCTTTTTGAAAGGCCCCAGAGGCTGCAACACCTAAGCAAGAGGCACCACTAACCAAACACTGCCATGAAGACCAAGGAACTCTACAAACAAGTAACGGACAATGTTGTTGAGAAGTACAAGTCAGGGTTAGGTTATAAAAAAAATATCCAAATCTTTGATGATCCTTAGGAGCACCATCAAATCTATCATAACCAAATGGAAAGAACATGGCACAACAGCAAACCTGCCAAGAGACGGCCGCACACCAAAACTCACGGACCGGGCAAGGAGGGCATTAATCAGAGAAGCAGCACAGAGACCTAAGGTGACCCTGGAGGTGCTGCAGAGTTCCACAGCAGAGACTTGAGTATCTGTACATAGGACGACAATAAGACTTACGCTCCATAGATTTGGGCTTTATGGCAGAGTGGCCAGAAGAAAGCCATTACTTTCAGCAAAAAACAAAATGGTACATTTTGAGTTTGCCAAAAGGCATGTGGGAGACTCCCAAAATGTATGGAAGAAAGGTGCTCTGGTCTGATGAGACTAAAATTGAACTTTTTGGCCATCAAAGAAAATGCTATGTCTGGCGCAAACCAAACACATCACATCACCCAAAAAACACCATCCCCACAGTGAAACATGGTGGTGGCAGCATCATGCTGTGGGGATGTTTTTCAGCAGTCGGGACTGGGAAAGTGATCAGAGTTGAGGGAAAGATGGATGATGCTAAATACAGGGATATTCTTGAGCAAAACCTGTACCACTCTGTGTGTGATTTGAGGCTAGGACGGAAGTTCACCTTCCAGCAGGACAATGACCCCAAACACACTGCTAAAGCAACAATTGAGTGGTTTAAGGGGAAACATGTAAATGTGTTGGAATGGCCTAGTCAAAGCCCAGACCTCAATCCAATAGAAAATCTGTGGTCAGACTTAAAGATTTCTGTCCACAAGTGCAAACCATCCAACTTGAAGGAGCTGGAGCAGTTTTGCAAGGAGAAATGGGCAAAAATCCCAGTGGCAAGCTCATAGAGACTTATCCAAAGCAACTTGGAGCTGTGATAGCCGCAAAAGGTGGCTCTACAAAGTATTGACTTTAGGGGGGGTCAATAGTTATGCACATTGACTTTTTCTGTTATTTTGTCCTATTTGTTGTTTGCTTCACAATAAAAAAAAAATCTTTAAAGTTGTGGGCATGTTCTGTAAATTAAATGATGTGTAGCGCTTACCCCCGAAGGAGCGGCTGATTAATTATTATATCCGTAATTCACGTTTACCACCCAGCCCAGCGCAGTCCATAAGTATAGAAACAGTCCATATTGCATTTCTCTCTTGCTTTTATTTTCTTAACATAAACTGGGATAGGAGAAGGGTTTTCTGAGATGCTCTTATGTTGCTTCATTATCTTTTTCCTCTCTGCCTCTCATGCAAAGATTTAGAATGTTGCGGACAATAAGAAATCATTTTATGTGATTTCTTCATCAGGGAAGATGAAAGTAGATTTTGATAGAGAATATTTGATAAAGAGTTACTCTGAATAACTTCTTCATCTGCAGAACTTTCCAAGAACAGTCTGTTTCTCTATATGTGTGCTTGTGGCTTTACCGCCACCTTTTTACCACTACTTCCCATCTATATGGTACTTCCAAGTTGAGCTAAAGAAAAGTCACTCTGAATAACTCCTCCCGCTTGACTGATTGGAATCCCGGGGCATTGTTGAACCCAAAGTCACAGGCCACAACCACCTGTCTCACTAACTTGCGTACCAACATCCCTCAGCCTCTGGTAGTACCCTTCCCTTGGGCTTTCACTCACTTGATCGATAGTCCATGTACCACTCATAAATGACCGATCGCCCAGTTGTCCTCCGCTTAGTTGCTATTTCTTTTGCATGGTTTCTCCATTTCTGTCATGCTCTCTTCCCTGCAGTGGCGTCCAATGACACCAGCGACTACATGCTGTATGGTGTCACTAACTCCGCTATGAGTCCCGGTCCTTCTCACTCTCCTCGAAGGGGGCTCTGTTGGCTCCCCGGAGGGGGAACCTCTCCCCTCCGGGGGTCCAGGCTGGACTCTCGCACCGAACACGAACTCCTCTCTCTTCACGTGACCCGGCTTTTATATAAGAGTCCCGCCTCCTGCCAGAACTGATTGGCCAGAACTCGCACACAAACTACCTGTCACTCAAATCCCAAATAAACAAACAGGCCTGTTATAATGATACAAGCCTACCTAAATTTACTTGAAATTATTAAGCTGGCAAGAAGAGTCACCTACATGAAAGTAGGTGCCCGCTACAGATGCAAATCCTCAAACAATCCATGTTAATTCCAGGTTGTGAGGCAACAAAACACGAAAAATGCCAAAGATGGTGAATACTTTTGCACGGCACTGTAGGTGCGTCTCAGAAAAAGGTTCCTTCGCTACTTTTTGATGATTTCATTGCGACTTGCATACATATTTGTTATAAGAAGTTGCAAAGCTGCAATGAAATCAGCAGTGCAAATTACACTGATGTAGCATGATTTCAAAACCACACTGGTGTGAACGGGGGCTAAAGGATGTAAAATGCAAAAGTGCAGCCCAACTTACGCCATGTCCTTTCCAAATGATACAAAAGTATCAAAACCATCTTTGTTACAAAATGTTGTTAAAAAGAGCCAATCCAGCAGATTTCAGGGCCCATATACTGCTTTATGGTAGGGCATGTAATGTATCGTGCTGCCATTTATTTTGGGTGGCACCTTCATTGTAGTGCACCGCAACAAACAGAAGTGCGTTGCGTTCCAAAATAAAAATGGTCATCCTACTTTGAATGGGCTACCTCACTGCAACATACAGTGGATATGAAAAGTCTACACACCCATGATAAAATGTCAGGTTTCTGTGATAAAAGATGTGAAAAAAAAATAGACAAAGATCAATCATTTCAGAACATTTTCTACCTTTCATGTGACCTATAATCTGTGCAACTTAATTAAAAAACAAACAGAAATCTTATAGGGAGGGTGGGGAAGTAAAATTAAACAAACTAATATAATGTGGTTGCAAAAGCATAACTGGGGATGTAGTGTTCGGAATAAAGGAATCACATTCAAACGCATGTTAAATAGGAGTCAATACACACATGCCATCATTTAAAGTGCCTCTGATTAACCCCAAATAAAGTTCAGCTGTTCTAGTAGGTCTTTCCTGACTTTTTTTTATTCGCATCCTACAGCAAAAGCGATGGTCCGCAGAGAGCTTCCAAACCATCAGAGGGATCTCATTGTTAAAAGGTATCAGTCAGAAGAAGAGTACAAAAGAATTTCCAAGGTATTAGATATACCATGGAACACAGTGAAGACAGTCATTATCAAGTGGAGAAAATATGGCACAACAGTGACATTACCAAGAACTGGATGTCTCTCCAAAATTGATGAAAAGACAAGAAGAAAACTGGTCATGGAGGCTGCCAAGAGGCCTACAGCAACATTAAAGCAGTTGTATTATCCGCTTGGTCATTTTTTTTTTAATAAGGCTTACCCGTAGGTAAAATAAATATCTCCTAAACCTGTACGGTTTAGGAGATATTTACCTTGCATGTAGTCACTGTGTCAGCGGCGCATGTGCAGCAAAGGTCTGGCGTATTGCGCCGGAACGAAGGAGGGCTCCCATGCGCATGAGCGACATCATCGTGGCTCCGGTAACTCAGCACCGAAGCCGCCAACCTGGAAGAAACACTGAGGGAACATGTCAGCTTCCTCAGCGGTGACCGGGCGGCCCTGTGGGAGCTTCGTTCTAAGGTATTTCAGAATGAGCTTGTATGCCTTTGCCTTATAGGTTGTTTTTTTTTTTTTTTTTGGGCATACAGCATACAGCCTATTTAAAGGAACTGCAGGAATATCTGGCAAGTACTGGCTGTGTGGTACATCTGACAACAATCTCCTATTTTCTTCATATGTCTGGGCTATGGGGTAGAGTGGCAAAAAGACAGAAGCTTTTTCTTACAAAGAAAAACATCCAAGCCTTGCTAAATTTTGCAAAAACACATCTGAAGTCTCCCAAAAGCACATGGGAAAATGTGTTTTGGTCTGATGAAACTAAAGTTGAACTTTTTGGCCATAATTTCAAAAGATATGTTTGGCGCAAAAAAAACACTGCACATCACCAAAAGAACACCATACCCACCGTGAAGCACGGTGGTGGCAGCATCATGCTTTGGGGCTGTTTTTCTTCTGCTGGAAAAGGGGCCTTAGTCAAGGTAGAGGGAATTATGAACAGTTCCAAGAACTTTATCTTTCAGCATGACAATGACCCAGAGCATACATCCAAATCAACAAAGGAATGGCTTCACCAGAAGATTATTAATATTTTGGAATGGCCCAGCCAGAGCCCAGACCTGAATCTGATTGAAAATCTGTGGGGTGATCTGAGGAGGGCAGTGCACAGGCAATGCGCTCACAATCTGACAGATTTGGAGTATTTTTGCAAAGATTGCCAAGTCAAGATGTGCCATGCTGATAGACTTATACCCAAAATGATTGAGTTCTGTAAAAAAATCAAAAGTTGCTTTGACAAAACATTAGTTTAAGGGTGTGCACACCTATGCAACCACATTATTTTAGTTTTTTTTATTTTTACTCCCCTTCACCTAAAAGATTTCAGTTTGTTGTTCAACTGAGTTGTACCGTTTTTAGGTCACATTAAAAGTGGAAAAAGTCCTGAAATGATTTATCTTTGTCATTTTTTTTACATCACAGAAACCTGACATTTTAACAGGGGTGTGTAGACTTTTTATATCAGTGTTGATACACTGCAAAGTAAATTGGCAGAGGATTTCTTTGGTCTCCCAGAGATGAGATCTTTGTTGCTGCATTCCCAGGCCATTACCTCGCCTAGAAAAGGGGTCATATATTACCTGTCAAATCAATTTTTTATTGGGGAATAACATAGAATTATAGAGAGCGCTCTAAGGTGGGCAAAAATTGAATTGGGAACTATGGCTGACATAAGGATTTCACAGCTAGAACTACTAGATAAAGGAAGAAGCCAGTGCCTCTTTTGTACCGTAATGAAAAAAAAATTAAATTACCACTAGATGGAGCTAAAACACCTTTGGCAAACCAAACTAGTAAAAGTAGTAAATTATGTGCAGCATCTAGTTGTGGAAGTATTATTATTATTATTATACAGGATTTATATAGCGCCGACAGTTTACGCAGCGCTTTACAACATTAGGGCAGACAATACAAGTACAATACAATACAATACAGGAGGAATCAGAGGGCCCTGCTCGTTAGAGCTTACAATCTAGGAGGGAGGGTCAAGTTATACAAAAGGGTAATAGCTGTGGGGGATGAGCTAATGGAGAAAATAGTGCAGTTGTTAGATGGAGGCAGGATAGGCTTCTCTGAAGAGGAAAGTTTTCAGGGATCACCTAAAAGTGGATAAATTTGGAGACAGTCTGACAGATTGGGGTAGGGAATTCCAGAGGATGGGCGAGGCTCAGGAGAAGTCCCGGAGGCGGATATGGGAGGAGGTGATGAGGGAGCTAGAGAGCAGGAGGTCTTGGGAGGAACAGAGATGGCGATTAGGTTGGTATTTTGAGACTAGGTTAGTGATGTAGCTGGGGGCCGAGTTGTGGATGGCTTTGTAACTTATTGTTAGTATTTTGAATTTAATTTGTTGGGCGAGTGGCAGCCAATGGAGGGATTGGCAGAGAGGGGTAGCAGACACTGAGCGGTTTGTAAGGTGGATAAGTCTGGCAGCAGCATTCATGATGGACTGCAGGGGGGATAGTCTGTTTAAAGATAAGCCAATGAGGAGTGAGTTGCAGTAGTCAAGGCGAGAGATAACCAGGGAGTGAATCAGGAGCTTTGTGGTTTCATTGGTTAGAAAGGGACGTAGTTTAGAGATGTTGCGGAGGTTGAGGCGGCAAGCTTTGGAAAGTGATTGGATGTGGGGCTGAAAGGAGAGTTCAGAATCCAGGATAACACCTAGCATCCTGACATGTGGGGACGGGTGGATGGTTGTGCCATTGCTCTTGACAGAGAAGTCAAGGGAAGAGGCACGTAGGGGAGGAAATATTATAAGCTCAGTTTTGGACAAGTTGTGTTTGAGGAAGTGGTGTGACATATTAAATTAAATACATAGTATAGTGCCAAAAGAATTATTTTATTTTACACAAGAATTTTATGGTAATAAGCACTGAAAATAAACTCACCAAAGATTTCCCCCTAAAAACTAAAAAAAAGTGTGTGTGTATATAAAAAATACATACTCCATGTGCAGACATGCTACAGGAGATGGTCAGAGAGTGTGCAGACATGCTACAGGAGACGGTCAGAGAGTGTGCAGACATGCTACAGGAGACGGTCAGAGAGTGTGCGGACATGCTACAGGAGACGGTCAGAGAGTGTGCGGACATGCTACAGGAGACGGTCAGAGAGTGTGCAGACATGCTACAGGAGACGGTCAGAGAGTGTGCGGACATGCTACAGGAGACGGTCAGAGAGTGTGCGGACATGCTACAGGAGACGGTCAGAGAGTGTGCGGACATGCTACAGGAGACGGTCAGAGAGTGTGTGGACATGCTACAGGAGACGGTCAGAGAGTGTGCGGACATGCTACAGGAGACGGTCAGAGAGTGTGTGGACATGCTACAGGAGACTGCAGACCTACAAGAGATGGGGTCAGAGAATAAGGAGAATAAAGTGGGTCCTACATTATTCATATAATGAAAGATCCTGCATCTCAATCATGGCAGACAAACTCCTCTTTATGGGAGAACTGAAAAGAATCCTCCTAGAACACAAATGTCCACCTGTGTTATAGGAGTTCTCCCAATAAAGAGGAGTTTGTCTCCCATGGTTGAGATGCAGGATCTTTCATTCGGCGAATAGTGTAGGCAGGGCCGTCTTTAATATTGATTGGACCCTGGGCAAAAAAAAAACTTTGCCCTCCCCGCCCCTGGCAAATTCGCTCTCCACCTGCTCTGAGACATACAATAAATAGCAGCTAGACTTAAAATAAGTTTACTGTATCAGATCAGGCAGCGATTGCCAGAGGTTACAGCATATCATTACCGCTTAGTAACTGGTTGCTAGAGGTAACGGCACACATTAAGGCTCACCGATTAATTGCTAGAGGTTACAACACATGATTTCTGCTTGTTGATTGGTTGCTAGAGATTACTGTACAGTAATACTCCTCACTGATTGGTTGCTATAGGTTAGAGCACATCTTCTCCTCACTGCAGGGGGGCATGATATACATATGAATGCCACCTTTATTTACATATCAATGCTACTGGCCTCAGCTATTTACATATGAATGCAGCTGCGATTTACAAATGAATGCTGCTGTTATTTACATGTAAACACAGGGTCTGCAGGTGAGTCATCTGTACACAACAATAGGGCACACTGCGATATCAGGACACAGCACAGGACTAAAACTTCAAGGGACAAAGAAATTTAAACTGGGACAGTTGGCAAGTATGAGGCAGCTGCTTTGGGCCCCACAACAATGACAGGGCCCAGGACAGCTGCCCCTTTTGCCCTGCCTTAAAGACAGCCCTGGGTGTAGGACCCACTTTTTCCCACTGATAATTGGGTACTTTGACGCAGTAGTGGGCTTAGCACTATATGGCTATATGGTGTGACCAAATCCCCATATTTTTGAATATGTTTAGGTGTTTTAAATAGCGTGCAGGATTTAAAGGTCATTTTTGTATGAGTGCGCTGTAATCTATTATTCTCTATGCGGTGGGGGCGAGGTGCAGTGCTCTATGAGGTGGGGGTGTAGAGTTCTCTGAGGTGGGGGCAGGGTGTATAGTAAGGAGTACAGTGTTCTATTGGGTGGGGACAGGGTGAACAGTGAGGGGGACACGGTAGATCAGTAAGGGGTGCATAGTGTAGATGGGAGGTGCAGGAAGAGGAGAGGGCTCATGCATAGGGCCAGGAGAGGAGTAGAGGACAGTGTCAGAGGTGGGGTGCATAGTGAGGTATGCAGATAGCCTGGCATGGTCAGAGGGAACACGGATCAAAGCCCTCTGCACTACTCAGCGTCAGGAGTAGCCGGGCAGAGAGGAGGGAAGCTGGTACTCAACATTTGGTCAGTAGCACATTTGCCTGGCTGGGGGGGGGGGGGGGGTGAGAGTCGATACCGCAAGAGAGGAACCATGACACACAGGGAGGGATCCAGGGACACTGCCAGCCGCGCACTGCATTCACACCCCGCACCCCCATTCACCACTGTTCTGCTGCTCCATGTCAGTCAGAGCCAGGCAGCACTGGGGGAGCCATACAGGGGCAGTAAAGACTGTCCCTCCATCACCCACTCCTGACCAGGATGGAGCTGCTAATAGAAACATTCCTGCTGTGCAAAAAGTACAGGAACTTCATTCCTATGCATTCCCGCAGGACTTGAGCCCTGGACACCTGCCTTTACACGCATATGAACTTTAATGGCATCCCAGTCTGATGCCCCGTACACACGGTCGGATTTTCCGACGGAAAATGTGTGATAGGACCTTGTTTTCGGAAATTCCGACCGTGTGTAGGCTCCATCACACATTTTCCATTGGATTTTCCGACACACAAAGTTTGAGAGCAGGCTATAAAATTTTCCGACAACAAAATCCGTTGTCGGAAATTCCGATCGTGTGTACGCAAATCCGACGGACAAAGTGCCACGCATGCTCAGAATAAATAAAGAAATGAAAGCTATTGGCCACTGCCCCGTTTATAGTCCCGACGTACGTGTTTTACGTCACTGCGTTCAGAATGATCGGATTTTCCGACAACTTTGTGTGACTGTGTGTATGCAAGACAAGTTTGAGCCAACATCCGTCAGAAAAAATCCTAGGATTTTGTTGTCGGAATGTCCGAACAAAGTCCGACCGTGTGTACGGGGCATTAGTCCGTAGGGTTCAATTGAGTTAGCCCACCCTTTGCAGTTTCAACTCTTCTGGGAAGGCTGTCCACAAGGTTTACGAGTGTCTGTGGGAATGTTTGACCATTCTACCAGAAGCACATTTGTAAAGTCAGGCACTGATGTTGGACGGGAAGGCCTGGCTGGCGGTCTCCGCTCTAATTCATCCCAAATCTACTCTATCGGGTTGAGGTCAGGACTCTGCAGGCCAGTTTAGTTCCTCCACACCAAACTCGCTCACCCATGTCTATATGGACCTTGCCTGGTGCGCATTCATGTTGGAACAGGAAGGGGCCATCCCCAAACCTTAAGAGTTCCCTTCAATGGAACTAAGGGGCCAAGCCCAACCCCTAAAAACAACCCCACACCATAATTCTACCTCCAAATTATTTGGACCAGTTGCACAAAGCAAGGTCCATAGAAGACATGGATGAGCATGTTTGGAGTGAAGGAACTTGACTGGCATGCACAGAGTCCTGATCTCAACCGATAGAACACCTTTGGGATGAATTAGAGCAGAGACTACAAGCCAGGCCTTCTTGTCCAATATCAATGCCTGACCTTACAAATGTGCTTCTGGAAGAATGGTCAAACATTCCTACACCTTGTGGACAGCCTTCCCAGAAGAATCAAAGCTGTTCTAGCTGCAAAGGGTGGGCCAACTCAATATTGAACCCCACAGACTAAGACTGGGATGGCATTAAAGTTCATGTGCGTGTAAAGGCAGGCATCCCAATACTTTCGGTAATAGTGCATCTTATTTATCAAAATATCTTTCAGTGTAAATCCCCCCCAATGCATATGTTAAATAGTCTATTAGAGCAGAGGCTGGCAACCCATTGATCCCAGGCTACCTGTCCTGTCAACTACAGGTTCGGTGACAGGTAGACCAGGAACAGCTATGTGCCACCGACCCCCACATACTGCTAGCTGCCGGTCCTCATCTCCGCCCTCAGTCTCCTCCACTGCACCTTTGGTCCTTCTCTCTCTCCTAATGTATCATTGAACATGGTGCAGGAAACACACATGGAACATGCCTATCTGGCATCGCGTACTGGCCCTAACAGGACACTGTGCCCAGTGATCTTTGACTTCAGTGTTGTTCAAGTAGATATCCATCTCTAAGGTTGCCTACCTCTGGCCTAGAGGAGTAAATTATGCTTGCTTTATTCTGGTAGGCACGGTGCTTTTTGTCCCAAAGCTCCAAAATGGAGGTAGGTCAATGCATACAATGTTGGGGTACTGGTCCAGTATTGTACATGACGACATCTAAAAGCCTGCAATCGGTGAAGGGAAGTGGCAGAGGTGGACCAGTTGTACAGCATGGTGTATGTTTGCCGGAATGAGGAGCAAGGTAGGTATTAGTGTATTCCTCTACCCAGACACAATGAGCGTTTAACTCTTGCAGTCTGGGCAGCCCTACAAGGATTTTTTATTTTGCTGCTGCCCTCAGTGGAGCTTTAAAATTAAATAGGTCCAAAATCCACTGTCTCTGCCTGCAAGATGAGTCTGGCATAAGCCACCAAGACACTGTAAAAACAAAACATGCAAATGCACAGTGACCCTCTGTATGGAAAAGTCCCTGTCCCTTTAGCATAGGGGGAAATATGTCCTGGATGGTATTAGTTCACCAAAAGATTTTATGGATACTTGTATTATGAATAAATGTTAAGCACCTTTTGACAGGATGACCATGTCACTAGACCATTATTATATACAACTTATCAGATCTAACTGTAGTGTGTAGAAAATAAGAAGAAGTGCAAGGGGAAATGGTAATTTAATTTAATGTAATATTGTACATAAAAATGCATTTTAATACATCACATTAAAATTTGTAGGATACAGACAAAAAGTTATTTTTTATCAATGTAAACATTCTGATTAGGGTTTCTTTTCACATTTTTCCTTTTCACATTTTTCCTTTTTCTCTCCCTTTTCTTTGTGATCTTTGTCCTTGGGCTTCTTATCCTTAGACAGTTTCTTATCCTTTTTCTTATGCTCATGGCCTTCTTTGTGGTGGTGCTGCCAGTACAAAAATTTTAGAGTTAGTCCCTAAAGTTTGTTTTTTTACAGCATTGGTTTTGTAGCAATAGGGGAGATTCATTTCATGTGTAGTAGAGACTGGCAGCCAGTAAGAGGGCAACAAAGGCAGCCTCCATATTTCTCTCAATATAGGTTTCCTCTAAAAGGGAACTCGGACATATGATCTTATTGTATACTTAAAGCACAAAAGTCAAATATACTTACCCAAGTTTCAAGGGCCCGACGCCCACAAGGTCCCTCGCTGGTGCCGACATCTCCCCGGGATTTGCCAGAGCAGGATAGAGACTAGACAGGATTTTGTTTTCAATTAATACAAGGCATTTTTTGATTGGATGAGAGGAGAGGCTGTGATTTCACAATCTCTAGCTCTTCCAATCAGAGCATGCCTTGAACTCACTGACACACGTTCTGTGAATAGTGGTAATGCCAAGGGAGTGACCCTTGTGGCCAGTGTGCAGTGGAATTAGATTAAGGATTGCTGTTGAACACTGTCATTATGCATTGCATCTGGAAAAATCCAGAGGAATCTGAGTGGTTGGTATAGTTCATCATAGCTCCAAAGCAAGAACCTGTGTAATGAAGTGCTGAGTAGTGATAAAATGATTCAGGCCATTTGCTTGACACTTACCTTTCCTTCACCATCACTTGAGCTGTGACTAGAATCACTGTGATGTTTATGATCCCCCTATAATGATACAAAAAAAAAATATTAAAATGTATTTAATGGGTCAGTCCAACAATCTCTGTGGAAGAGGGGAGGGGGGGGGGGAGGGGGTCCATAGACCGAAATTAAAGTGACAATTGACAGAATGTTTAAAGATGTAATAAAGTGGAACTCAACTAAGGCTCGGTTCACACCTATGGGACAATCGCTCCCGACTTTGGAGCACTTGTCACATCAGAAGTCAGACCCCCATTTTGTGCAATGGAACCGTTCTAATCGGTGCAACTTGAGTCGCTACGACTTAGAAAAAGGTTCCTGCACTACTTTTGGTCCGACTTGCATTGACTTCTGTTAAGGAAGTCGCGCTGCAGACAGGGTCTCTTCTGTCTTAAAAATCCTACCTGTCAGTCCCTTTTGTAATAAACCCATCTCTCCCTGCTTGTCAGTGTTCATGTTCACTGTACCACACGTGCCGCTCGGCAAACATTTACGGCACCACTCTGTGCCTTGATGATGCAACTCCCATGCACATGTGCGGGAGTGACATCACAGCCTGGCCAATCAAGCAGCAGAAGAGTTCAAACCCAGACAGAAGATTGAAGAACTCAAGCCAATTGAGCAAATTGACACTGCAGCGTGGAGGGCATTGCTTGGCAGGCAAGACTGCCATGTTGTTCTAATATGTGGTGCATACTAGTATATTTTAGCATTAAGCTCCTGGGAGCCACTTTTTTTCTACTCTGAATGCAAATTTTTAATTACACAAATGGCGCCCTTCCAAAAATCACTGCCTTGTACATGATCAGCACGGTATAAGTGTACAAACACTTGCCAAGCTATCTGCACACCTCAAAGTCTCAGAGTGCCGGTTCCTTACACTTTCGGGTAGGGCAGCCAACGCCCTGAGTAACTTACATGCATTATCCATCAGGGAGGAGAAAGGAGGGGGTAGCTTCCCAACAGTCTATCAGCTTCTATGGACTCAAGTAGGTGGCTCCATGGGAACCTACAATGGAAAGGAGCCACCGCCAATCTGGATGTTGTAGTCAGCACTTGGAGGGACCAACCAATACAGATGGAAAGGAAAACTTGACAGGATAAAGAGGAGCAGCATTCCCAGTAGCTTCATACTGAAAACTAGAAAATTAAAATGATTAATTATCACTTTAACCTTTCCTCACTGTACCTGAAACTAACATCGTTTTGGCTGCAGATACACTTTTTGAAGGTTTCACTTCTTCCTCAGAAAGCTGCCAGGTACATGATATAATTATTGAATTTAGAATTTTTTGCCTATAAATACTAAAACAGCTATACTACACATAAATTATAGCCTCTGTACAGTATTTCTAGGCAAAAAAAAAAAAAGGGGAAGACACCGGACCCTTGCTGCCAGCCACATGCAGCTTAGATGTGAACCCAGCCTCAAAAAGTATTTGCAGCTAAAACAATTTTCCTAGTTACAGGTAACCATGAGGTAAATTGATAGATCATATAAAGTACCCACTATTTCCCACTGATTGAATGCCTTAGCATCTCCCTATGTGAAATGGTCTTTAGCTTTCGTTGTCACTGTGGGGCCAGGTGTTCTGGTGGTGCACAATATGGTACCTTGTGTTCTTTACTGTGTTCTTTACAGTGTCCTTCTCCATGATGGCCGTGGGCATCTTTTTTTAACTCCTGTTTCTTTGTGTCACCTCCTGAAAGAGAATATCAAACTCATGAACTGGATTAGATGCAACATAAAAACTTTCCTTTCATGCAATCGGAATTAAGGCTCTGGGTCCCTGTGGAGGCGATTTACTAAAACTGGTGCACACAGAATCTGCTTCATAGTACCCAATCTGCATCTAACTTCAGCTTGTTCCAATTAAGCTTTGACAATAAAACGTGGAAGCTGATTGGTTGCTACGCTACCAGATACTGTGTGCACCAGTTTTAGTAAATTTCCCCCTGTGCATGTCTTTGCACATGCAAATTGTGGACAGCTAGCTGCAATATGCATTTGTATTTCATTTATACATTATGTGCAGTTCACAAAATGCCTTTTTTCTGCAGTGTCCATTTTGCTTCTGTTCCTACATGTCAGTAACCTGGAATATTGGGCTTGCAGTTGAGTGCCTACTTTGTGAGCTAATCGCAAAAAGAGGGAATTACTTAGGTGAGCTTACAGGAGGAAGACTGTTCAGGAGTAGATGAATGAATAGGGTATTGCTTGAAAAATGTTTTGGCCTTTGCAGGGCGTTTCCATGCTGTAAATTATTAGTCAGCGTGGGAGATGGATGTAGGCATAGCCCCTGAGGCGGAGGATTGGCATAAATGGAGCACACCTATTCATAAAGGAATGTTAAACGTTGCTCTGATCAAGGCTGGCTATAAAGAACATGCCCAAGGGTACTTGGTCCCAGAGCGTCTTTTTTTGAAGGAGAACTGAGGATCGTCAGCCTCCTGCTTTGGGGGGTTGTGGCCAGATAGGTACAGTTCTGCACACATGGTGGACTTGTCCCAAAGTGCGCCGTTTTTTGGATGAGGGTACACTCCTTTATTTTTTCAGTCACAATGGTTATCACTAAGGCTGCTTTCTCACTGAGGCGCTATAGCGCTAAAAAATAGTGCCTGTAAAGAGCCTCTCACTCCAGTGTGAAAGCCTGAGTGCTGTCACAATGGAGCAGTGTGCTTGCAGGACGGTAAAAAAAGTCCTGCAAGCAGCATCTTTGCAGCGCTGTACTCATCGCTCCTAAAGCACCCCTGCCCACTGAAGTCGATGGGCAGCACCGCTGCAGCGGCTGTTTTAACCCTTTTTCGGCCGCTAGCGGGTGTTAAAAGCGCCACGCTAGCAGCCGAATAGCGCCGCTAAAAATGGTGGCGACGCCCCCAAGTGAAGGAATAAGATGCAAGCATTGCCCTACTAAACAAACCAGTTCAACACACAAAAGGAAGAGGATATTGCGACTGCTTGGAAAAGCTCAGCTCTAGACATATAGATTTAATGAAAATGTAAACTCACATGGATTATAATAAACGCAAAAAAAATTGTGAGCGTCCTGTGAGACAAACAGCCTCTTTTTGATAAACTATGATACCCTTGGCTTTCCTACTTGCAGGTAACAACCATACAGAGTTGAACTCCAGGAACACTTGATGGTAGATCCCCAGAAGGACTCACCTCTTTCTCGCTCCTTTCTTATACCCACCGACCTGTGAACGGTCTGCAACCCCCCCCCCCCTCCCACTGTATGGTCATATAGTGTGACCAAATCCCCATATTTTAAATATGTTCAGGTGTTTTAAATAGCCTTGCATGATTTAATGTCATTTATGCGCTATAATCTATTTTGTACTGTTTGTTGGTCTTATAGAAGCACCATCTTGAATGTAAATGCATTTAGGGTGTGCCTGGGAGGCGTGTCATCAATCCCAGGAGGCAATAGGCACCGCTGGGCTGTAGCATCGTATTATTTGCAAACCAGAAATAGAAAAGGGTAACCAGGCTTTTGTTGCCATGGTTACCAAAGCTCCTTTACACAGTGATGGGCAGTGGGGGAGGCGGCTGGAGCATCTCGGCTCTGATTACAGAGCCCGGGGGACAGCACGATAGAGATTAGAGATTACCCTCTAACTGCACAGAAACAAGGGATATCATTTACAATTAGTATCTTTTAAAAAGTAATTAAATTTTGCAGGAGCTTTTTGTATTTCTAGATTGTAATAATCTTTGTAAAGGTGGATGAACTTCCTGGTACCTGGAGGGGGGGGGGGGGGGGGTGGAGAAGTTTCCATAGCCATGTACTGGCAACTTCCTCTGACACTGCTGTTGCTATGGAAACCTGACCTACAACCCATTACACTGCTCGTGCTGCTCTGAGCATGTGCGAGTTTTGGAGGTGCATGCTGGGTAACACAGGAATACAGGAAGAGATACAGTCTGGCTTCAGATGCCCACACATGAGATGGCCGCAGTCAAAAGAAAAAAAAAATGCTGCAAAAATACAAAAACGGACCTTAGTTTACATTTACTAGAATACATTAAGCATAAGGATTATAGGGGTATCTCTGGGCGGCTGTGCGTTGAATCCTCCGCTCGCCGCCCAGTGCATGAGGGGAGGGGGTGCTTTGTCCTGGGGGGGGTGGTTTGACCTGGGGGAGGTCTGTACATATGGGGGGTGGGTTGTCCTGGGGGTCTGTTCTGATGGGGAGGTTGGTACAGATGGAGGGGGGGGATGGTTTGCCCAGGGGGGTCTGTACTGCGGGAGGACTATAGTGGGTGGGTGGGGGGGGGTGTGACACCATGTTTTTACGCTCTGGGCGACATCAACCCTAGTGACGCCACTGAGGACACCTGGTGTAAGGAGGGACTTTGCTGGGGATACCTAGTGTAAAGAGGGACTCTGCTGAGGACGTGGCAGGTGACATGCTCAGGGGTCCCACTGATTCTAGATTATGGTGAGTTGAATGATTTCATTCTATATTACAATGTAATAGTGCGCTTCAATCATGCTGACACCACAACTATGGTGCTGGGATGATTGAAGCGCTAACACCAGGTGTTGAGTATCTTTATCTGACGATTTGTTAAACTCTGGAATATACATTTCTATTGTGGTGTAGGATCTGGGCCTGCTGTGTCTCTCTCTTTTCCCCCCTTCTTCTCTCATTCATCTCAGACTCTAACCACACCCCCATTTGAACCACGCCCACTATTTCAAGTGAACCACACCCATTTTTGGCGTGGCACACTTTTTCCTACGTCACACCAACGCATGCCCCGCCCCCTAATTATAATAAGACTCCACCTACAGCCAAAAAAAACTGTCTACATTTTTTTTAATTTTTTTTTTTTTTTTTTTTTTTTAACAATGTGGGCAACTATGGGAATCTAAATTTGTTTTGCTGACATTACAGGGATAAACTTTGCCAATATAGGGGTTGATTTACTAAAGGCAAATAGAATTTTTTTTTTTTTTTTTAATCACACCATTTTGCTTGCACATGATTGGATGATGTAAGTCAGCAGAGCTTCTGCTCATTTACCAAGCTCTGGAGCAACTGCGTAGTTCATTTGCCTTTAGCAAAATTAACCCCACAATGTCACTATTAGTATTACACTCTGGTCCTAAAAAGAACAGACTCATTATGTCACTACTGTTAGGGCCAGTTCACACCATAGAAACGCAGTCCAGGTGCGTTCCAGATGCTTTTCTGCATATGCATTTTTGATGCAGTCCAGTGCTTTTTTTTCTTATCCCTAAATAAGACGTGTGTTCCAGTGCATTTTTACAGCACAGTCAAAACGCAACATGTTCTTGTTGCTTGTTTTCTGCTCAAACAGCAGCTCCCCACTCGAATTTCCTCTCCCTAGTGCTTTCTATTGGCTAAACAAAAATGCCTGAAGCTGTAAAACGCTTGTAATAAGATTTAGGCTGGGTTCACACTATTGCAAAGTGGATGTGGGTTTCCTCCGCATCTAAATTTGCATATCAGGAGATCGTGACGGGCTCTCAATGGGAGCCGCTTCACACATCTCCGGAGCAGCTCCTGTGTGAATTGCAGAGGAGTCCTGTGCGTCTTCTGGTCTGAAATCAGCCAAATATTCGGACCGAAATCGGACCTGAAAAAACGGTGAACAGGGATGCACCTGACCCCTGCTGTGAGCTGCTCCGCACGGCAGTGTAAACCCAGAATTTTTTTTTTTTTTTAAATATATATCGGAAAAAGCTGCAAAAAACACTATGCTCAGGTGCAAATGGAGCCTAATAGAGGACTGGCCTGTTGCCAGCGCTCCGTCACTAGTACGGACAAAACACAGTTAGTGTTAAATATAACAATAATACAAATACTTGTATTTAAACAGACCATTACTGTTGAGCAAGAAGTACCTTAAGGGAACTATGTATTGCAGCAGACAGTTACTACCTATTTGCATAAATAAAAAATATATTTTAAGATATATCTACGGATCACGTACAATCTCATTTGGATTGACGTCAAACAAACAAAACCATCTTACCTTTGATATCCATGTTGTCTAGATCTGCTGGTTGCAGGAGATGCGATGAGGATTGAGATGTATGTATAGCTCTGAGCTGAATCTAAGATGATGTAGAGCAGCTGCCAGGGAAACTACGTACTAGGTGTGTCTGGGCTCTGCACCTTTATAGCTGACAGTTGGAGGAGGGAGGTGTGATGCAGAATGCACTCCCTGTGGATAAGCCACGCCCATTCCGGCCTAAAATATCGAATTACAAAACAAGTATTGTCAGGAAAGCTCCCAACCAGACAAATGTTTCTTGCTTGATGGAAAACGATATGATCTAGCTAGCACCCTTTCTTATTCCGATATCACAAGTCATGAGCTGACATGTGATAGATCTCCAAAAACAATATGTCTTCTTCAGACTAAAGCTGCCCACACAAAGCCTTTTGTTCACCAGCTGCGTCACTGATCCAAGCGTCACACGAAAGGGTTAAAATGTGCACACGACTCTAAACTCATAGGAGCATCACAAGTATGTTGTAACATCTGTGCAATTCTTACATGATTGCTGCTCTTAAAGAGAACTAAACATGACTCAGCATATACAAGAACCTGAATGTCCAGGCTTAAATTAGAACAATTGTGCAATCTTACTTATGAAAGATTTATATTTTCTGCCTTATTTAGCTGTATTTGCTCTTTCTTAGTCTAACGACAGTTTAATTTACGGGATCCGGGTCCTGAGCCTGGCAGCTGATGCCATCTCACCCCCATCAAATCATTCCCCGCATCTATTACCTTTTGTACCACCACCCCCTCTCTTTAGAATGTAAGCTCTACGAGCAGGACCCTCCTGTCCCTTCTGTATTGAACTGTACTGTAATTGTGCTATCCCCACTCTACATTGTAAAGCACTACGTAAACCGTTGGCACTATATAAATCGTGTATAATAATAATGTCAGCCTTCGGACCTGCACACACCAGGAGCTGGGAAACTGGAGCCATAGGGCTTCAAGTCACCACTGACCCCAGACACGCCAGGTAAAGTAAAAATGAAAATAAGACCCGCGCCGTGGAAAAAATGAAAAATTAAAAATATATATATTTTTAATTATATATATATATATATATATATATATGTATGTTTACACATACATATATGTGTGAAAGGGCTGCCGCTGTAGTGCGAGGTAAGTACCCCAAAAAGAATTTATACTCAGCACTGCCTCTATGAACCACTAATATACATATACACACATCAAATATGTGTTATATAACAACATGTATAATAAAGTGCTCAGTGTCAATATAGTGCAAATAAAGTGTAATCAATAAAGTTCAACAGATGTGCAAAGTAAAGTACAATCAATAAACGTCATCAAATGTGAGGTACAGGGTTGGTGACACGTTGATATAATCTTGGTGAATCCTGTGCCCCCCTCCTGGGTCCCCACTCACCAGATAAAGATGACAAATGCGCCTTTATTAGATATCAAGATGGTGCCTCCTGTCCAACGAATAGGTAGGTTGGTCGTGCCTCAGAGAATGGGATCTCCTCTCCTCCACCACATGATGTAAGTCCTACACACTTTACTCAGTCAAAGGACGGTCGGGATAGTAAAGTTTGGACAAATGAAGGAAAGGGGACATATAGTGTAATACTGCAAGATTTATTAAAAGGTTTAAAATCATTACACTTACATCAGAATCTTTAAAAACATGCAAAATTGCCGCCTTGGCATCCAAACAGCCTTCACAGATTATCCTTAGCTTGACATGTTTCACCCCTCCCACTGGGTGTCATCAGAAGCTTATGGAGTCTGTGAAGTTAGTATAGCTAATTTCATACTGCACCATCAATGAGAGTAGTGGGGGTCATTGGGTGTAGTAGGCGGTATTTAAAGTATATAAGACAGCCAATCACAGACTCCATAAGCTTCTGATGACGCCTAGTGGGAGGGGCGAAACATGTCAATCTAAGGATAATCTGTGAAGGTTGTTTGGTTGCTAAGGCGGCAATTTTGCACGTTTTTAAAGATTCTGATGTAAGTGTAATGATTTTAAACCTTTTAATAAATCTTGCAGTATTACACTATATGTCCCCTTTCCTTCATTTGTCCAAACTTTACTATCCCGACCGTCCTTTGACTGAGTAAAGTGTGTAGGACTTACATCATGTGGTGGAGGAAAGGAGATCCCATTCTCTGAGGCACCCCGTATGGACAGGCCACCACTGCTCCTAAGTTTCTGATAGACATCCGTGGGGGCGTGGTCTGGTTGCACTCGTAACACCTTGCTCGAGCACGTGCTCACTAATGCTGGGACGTGTGTATAGTGAGTGCGCCAAGTTCCTTCTGAAGATGTTCTGTCCCATGTCACTACACACTTGCGTAGATGTCTATGTTGCATTTGGAATGACATGCAGAGCCATTGCCCACTCCACCAGTCCAGCATATCTCTGCTCGCTACCAGAGGACCTTTCACCTAACCAGTTACCACACCAATGACTGGTTGCTGTAGCTGTTCTTCCGTGCGGTTACCCATGGCAAGCACCTCTTTTTTTTAGCCATGCGGGATAACCTTTTTGTAGTGTTATTACACATACCCTGTAGTGATTTACAAACCCAGGTTCTTTAGAATTACACCAAGAGCCAACATGCACCCCTTTGAGTAATTTTAGACCAGGCTCAGTGCAGTAAAAACAAGATTACTAAGAATGCAGTAGAACATGTATAACATGCATAAAGATTCTCAACCCAATCACACCTAACTTAAGCTGCCCCAGGTTACATGAACACAGGGGCGTTGCTAGGTCTACAAAAGATCTGAGCCCATAGCAGTGAAGTAAAGAAAGTCATACGCTATTATTTATATATTATCATTACATCAGGGTCCCCAGAGAGCCCCCCACTTACATCAGGGTCCCCAGAGAGCCTCCCACTTACATCAGAGTCCTCAGAGAGCCTCCCCCTTGCATCAGGGTCCCCAAAGAGCCCCCCCTTACATTAGGGTCCCAAGAGAGCCTCCCCCTTACATCAGGGTCCCAAGATAGCCTCCTCCTTACATCAGGGTCCAAAGAGAGCCCATTCCTTACATTAGGGTCCCCAGGTAGATGCCCCTTCCTTACATCAGGGTCCCCAGAGAGCCTCCTTCTTACATCAGGGTCCCCAGAGAGCCTCCCCCTTACATCAGGGTCCCCAGAGAGCCCCCCACTTACATCAGGGTCCCAAGAGAGCCCTCCACTTACATCAGGGTCCCCCAGAGAGCCTCCCCCTTGCATTTGGGTCCCCAGAGAGCCTCCCCTACTTACATCAGGGTCCCCAGAGAGCTCCTTCCTTACATCAGGGTCCCCAGAGAGCCCCCCCACTTACATCAGGGTCCCCAGAGAGCCAGGAGAGGGCTCCAGATTCGGGGCTATAGCTCCAAAATCCACCCCCTAGCGACGCCACTGCATGAACAGATGAAGTAACAATGGGAATAATCCATACTTGGTAATACTCAAACTGAGACGTCCATGTCCTTGGGATGTCCCGATAAGTCGGCGTCTGATGCTGGACTACAGGTCCCAGCGGACCCTTGCCCCATGTTCTCTTTGGTCCTGGCTCCCCTGGGATCTGGACCTCTTCCCTTTTATACAACATGGGAAGGAGGCTGGACCCCAGCAAAAAGCCCACGAACACACATACAGGGAAGGCAGTAAAATGTTAACCACTTCCCCCCACCTGGGCAGCCAAGCTGGCTAAACTGACAGTAGGCCACCTGCTTACATGTGATAGCAGTCTCCTTCACCTGATCTGATTGTTTAGTGCTCTTGTGCCTATGGTACTAGGCCCCTGACTCTGCTAAAAAATCTACCCCAGCCTCTATTGATTCCCAGTGAGATAAGGCGTCACCCTCTTTCCTACATTGACATAAAGATAAACATCTGGATTAGCTGAACATTTGTACATAATCACCCACCAAATAATGAAGGGAGCCCTGAGGTTGGTCGTATTGTTCATGCATGTCTTATGACCCTTAGAAATCTGTGGGCAGTTTTAGTTTATAGAAAGGGGTGCAGTCATTGTACTACATTTTAAATGGGATGTAAGATCATCTGCCCTTGGGTTGAAATGTTGAAGTAGGTCCAACAATAGAAGCCCGACTTGGACAAAGAACCTGATAAACATAGTTACATAGTAGGTGAGGTTGACTAAAGGCACAAGTCAATCAAGTCCAACCTATGTTGCGGTCGTTCATGTGCTTATTTAATAGTTTTTTGAAACTATTGATGCTCCCCGCTGAGACCACCACCTTTGGAAGGGAATTCCACATCTTTGCCGCTCTTACAGTAAAGAACCCTCTACGTAACTTAATGAGTGGCCATGTGTCTTTTTAAACTCCCTTCTGCGAAAAAGTTTTATCCCTATTGTGGGGTCACCAGTATGGTATTTGTAAATTGAAATCATATCCCCTCTCAAGCGTCTCTTCTCCAGAGAGAATAAGTTCAGTGCTCTCAACCTTTCTTCATAACTAATGTCCTCCAGACCCCTTATTAGCTTTGTTGCCCTTCTTTGTACTCGCTCCATTTCCAGTACATCCTTCCTGAGCACTGGTGCCCAGAACTGGACAGCATACTCCAGGTGTGGCCGGACCAGAGTCTTGTAGAGCGGGAGAATTATCGTTTTATCTCTGGAGTTAATCCCCCTTTTAATGCATGCCAATATTCTGTTTGCTTTGTTAGCAGCAGCTTGGCATTGCATGCCATTGCTGAGCCTATCATCTACTAGGACCCCCAGGTCCTTTTCCATCCTAGATTCCCCCAGAGGTTCTCCCCCAGTGTATAGATTGCATTCATATTTTTGCCCAAATGCATTATTTTAAAATTTTCTACATTCTGGAATTGCTGCACTTCTCACTTCTGTCACTAGGTGGTATTGTAGCTGGTGACATTAGATAGACAAGGGCATATAGACAAGGGCATAGCAAGGGCAGATCATGAATGGATGGGGTGTCTCAGCAAATAGGCAAGTTTTTTTTTAAGTCCCTTGGCCTGCTGGGAGAGCTTTTTTATTTGGGTGGAGTCAGGTGATCATGGTTCTGTGCCACCTGAACGGCTGTCTGGGTGGACGTGTGTTATGTCGCCCTGGGCTGCTAGGTTGGAGGCCTGATGCCTATCCTGGGGACAACTGGCTGCTAGGCTGCCTGAGGCCTATCCAGGAGCAGGAGAAGCAGCGTAGGGTTGGGACTGCAGGATTGGAGTCCAACAGCCGGACGGGGAACCAGTTGTGGTCAGAGGTAGAGGGGAAGCTGTTGCCACTAAGGGACCATCCACCTTGTTACCAGAGACTACTGTGAGTAGGCTGAAGCAAGTACCTGTCACCAGCCGGGGACAGTGAAGAAGTGGGAACGCATCAGCAAGTGCCAAGCTAGGGATCCAGTAGGATAGAGGGGGTGACGTTTAAGGAATATACAGCGGGATAGCTGTGGAAGAGCTCAGGGGATCCCGTGATGATTGGGATCTGGAAGTCTAGTGAGATATTGGGAGCTCAGTGAGTGGAGATCTACAGTGGGGTACTGTGAGATAAGTAAAGGACTGTTCTGTTTTACAAAGAGTTATGTACTACTACTGTTAGTGACTGTTGCAGGATTAGTTGCCATAGGAGACATCAGTCCTACCTATACAGAAGTGTTATCCGGCTGGAGGACTTCCACTGTATAGTTGTCTACCTATAGAAGTTTTGGAGTCTGCCAATTACCTTTGCATCTACTCAAGGGTGTCCTGGCCCTAACCTTCTCTCCCACAGTTCTGTTAAGAGACAATAAATCTCTTGTTCGCATTCAAAAAGTGACTGACGCCCATCCTTTCATCTTGCATCATACCCACCATGCCTGGTAACCCACTGTACAAGGAAGGATCTCTCTCCCTAACCCTTGAGGTCACCATTAGGCCTCTGGAGCCCCGGGACCTGGCTACACTGGATATCCTGAACTGGAGTCTCATGCGCTGTGTGAGAGAAGTAAATACAGTCAATCATCTGTTGATACACAGAGGTAATTTATTCAAAAAATGGACGTTTCAGGGAGAGTTGAGGAAAAGACATTAGTAATGAGGAAAACACTGGTTTTATAGGGGAAAGCAATTTCAATAGCAGCACATACAGTATGTACAGTATGTAAAATGTAAAAAAATCCACAACCACAACAGCCCCAGCTTTCTGAGACAAGCTGAGTTTTTATTAGTAGACGATAGTAGACTAGTAGAATAGTAGACCGTAGTAGACTAGTAGAATAGTAGACCGTAGTAGAATAGTAGACCATAGACCGTTGTAGAGCCCTCCAGGAGCTCTAGGACAAAGGTGAGCTTGCATTCACATCCGATTGCGCTCTAGACTTTATGTCCAGCTTGAGGATTAACATAGAAACAGTAACAAACTAATATGATCAACAGACACGCTCCATCATAGTTTAAAAACTTTGCTCCTATATATGAGAGGTTCTCTTTGTTTTGTTGTCTGAAGATGCCCTTCAACTGGTCATACATACAGCATTTCTTTAATTTCAACCACTTTCATGGCAACTAGAATTGTAAATATGACCACAAATAATCACCAGAAACTCAGCAGTTTACCACCCATGACTATGAATGGCCTTTAGAATTCAGTTAATTGCTAACTTGAAACTGGGCAATAAATTGACAGCTTCAATTCCTTTTATTGGAAAATCACATTGAATTGAAATCAAAACAGGAAAAACACTATGGAAATCTTGTTTAAGGCTGGGTTAACACCACTGCGGAACCCGCATCCAATTCGCAATAGCAGAAGATTTTGGCCAGCTCTCTATGAAGCCGGTACACATATTTCCACTGTGGCTGTGGTGCAAATTTACACAGGAGCCCTGTGCGTCTTTTGGTCCGTTTCAAGTCCGAATTCAGTCAAAAATTTGGGTAGAAATCAGACCTGAAACAGTGTACCAGGACGCACCGGACCCCTGCTGGGAGCCACATGTGGCGATGGCATGAACCCAGCCTGAAAGCAGCTTAAAGCGGGAGTCCGGCGTCCAATCTTTTTTTTTTTTTTAGGTCATTGAGACACTTTGCTAACCCCAAAATAATACTCACAGTTTGGGTGTAATATTTCCGCCTCTGTCTGTTTTCGTACTGAAGAATAACTTAAAAAATGTGATGCTGGCTGTTTCCATCTTGCTTGTGGGCATGTGAAGCCCACAAGCATTGATTTCCTGGATGCGGTGAATGCTGTTCATTCACAGCTTGTTCACACGCATGATCATTGTTTCCGCACTGAATCTTGGGAAGCCTGACACTAAGCTCCCAGGAGACAGTGCGGCGCCGGGGAAAGGCAATAAACACCCCTACTCCCATGGGAGGAGAGACAGGAAGTGCCACAATAAAGTACAATATAAAAGGTATTTACAGCGATAAAAGAAATTTTTCGTGTGGCATTTGAACATCTATGCAATTAACTGAAGGGGGTAAGATTAGGTTAAAAATTTGAGTGGAACCCCGCTTTAAGTGTTTCCACCACATTCAGTTAGGGCTATTTCTGGTTTATGGAAGGTTCCTTTCAATTTCAACCTTATCTCCTTGCAGACAATCGAAAATCACCAAAGTAGTCTTTGCAATTTTAGCAAAAAATGGATTTGGGGCCAGTTCACACCATAGAAACGCAGTTCGGGGGCGTTCCAGATGCTTTTCTACATGCGCGTTTTTGACACGTTTTTGATGCATTCCAGTGTGTATTTGATGCAGTCAAGTGCATTTTACCCCCTCTTTTTTCTTAACCAGTGCGTTTTTGGTGCATTTAGGTGCGTTTCAGTGCATTTTTGGTGCTTTTAGGTGCGTTCCAGTACAGTTCAGTGCAGGAAAAATGCAGCATGTTCTAATTTTTTTTTCTAGAACTGGAACTGCAAGCACTAGTGTGAACTGGAAACCATATAACCTACTTTCAATGTGTTTTTGATGCAGAAAAAAAAAACTGGACTGCATGCGGTGTGAACTGGCCCTAAAGTATATTTCTACCTTTGCAGTCAAACTTGAGAACCCCACTTTATGTTTGTTATGTGTTCCCATTCACACAGTATAGTTTAAAAAATATTTCTTAACTATCTACAGTGCCTTGAAAAAGTATTCACACCCTTTGAAATTTTCCACTTTTTGTCATGTTACGACCAAAAACATAAATGTATTTTATTGGGATTGTATGTGATAGACCAACATAAAGTGGCACATAATTGTGAAGTGGAAGGAAAATGATAAATGTTTTTCAAATTTTTTTACAAATAAATACGTGAAAAGTGTGGCGCGTGTTGTATTCAGCCACCCTGAGTCAACTCCAAAGACATGCCGGTAGGTTAATTGGCTTCTGTCCAAAATTGGCCCTAGTATATAAATGTGAGTTTGGGGACCTTGGATTGTGGGCTCCTTGAGAGTAGGGATCGTGAGTGTGCGAGCGATGCGTAAATTGACGGCTCCATATGGGTACCTTAAATAAATAAGGATAATTGTAGACACGCACCCACACTCACTCAGGTTGAACTGGATGGACTGGTGTCTTTATTCAACCTTACTAACTATGTAACTATGTAATACTTTGTAGAACCACCTTTCACTGCAATTTTGGGATGTCTCTATTAGCTTTGCACATCTAGAAAGTGACATTTTTGCCCATTCTTCTTTCCAAAATAGCACAAGCTCTGTCAGAATGGATGGAGAGCATCTGTGAACAGCAAATTTAAAGTCTTGCCACAAATTCTCA
This sequence comes from Lithobates clamitans, assembly GCA_037952925.1. Lineage (NCBI taxonomy): Eukaryota > Metazoa > Chordata > Amphibia > Anura > Ranidae > Lithobates > Lithobates clamitans. Next base: position 2,535,162 of record JBBGZY010000230.1, read on the forward strand.
ACTGGATTTAGGTCTGGACTTTGACTGGGCCATTCTAATGCCGCGTACACACGATTGGGATTTTGGCCGGAAAAAGATGGCTTTTCCGACGGGATTCCGCTCAAGCTTGTCTTGCATACACACAGTCACACAAAAGTTCTCAGAACTTTCGACCGTCAAGAACACAGTGACATACAACACTACGATGAGCCGAGAAAATGAAGTTCAATGCTTCTGAGCATGCGTCGAATTGTTTCTGAGCATGCGTGATTTTTTGCGCGTCCGAATTGCATACAGACGATCGCTTTTTTGGATAGGAACTTTTTCCGACCGAAAAATAGAGAACCTGCTCCCAATCTTTTGCTGGCTGGAATTCTGCCAGCAAAAGTCTGATGGAGCATACACACGGTTGCATTTTCCAACCAAAAGCTCACATTGGTCTTTTGCTGGCGGCAATTTCCAATCGTGTGTACGCGGCATTACACATGAATATGCTTTGATCTAAACCATGCCATTGTAGATCTGGCTGTATGTTTAGGGTCGTTGTCCTGCTGGAAGGTGAACCTCCACCCCAGTCTCAAGTCTTTTGCAGACTCTAATGCCCTGTACACACGGTTGGATTTTCCAACGGAAAATGTGTGATAGGACCTTGTTGTCGTAAATTCCGACCGTGTGTGGGCTCCATCACACATTTTCCATCGGAATTTCCGACACAGAAAGTTTGAGAGCTTGCTATAAAATTTTTTAAAACAACAAAATCCGTTGTTGGAAATTCCGATCGTGTGTACACAAATCCGACGCACAAAGTGCCATGCATGCTCAGAATAAATTAGGAGACGAAAGCTATTGGCTACTGCCCTGTTTATATTCCTGACATATGTGTTTTAAGTCACCGCGTTTAGAACGATCGGATTTTCTGACAACTTTGTGTGACCGTGTGTATGCAAGACAAGTTTGAGCCAACATCCGTCGGAAAAAATCCATGGATTTTGTTGTCGGAATGTTCGATCAATGTCCGACCGTGTGTACAGGGCATAACAGGTTTTCTTCTAAGATTGCCCTGTATTTGGCTCCATACATCTTCCCATCAACTCTGACCAGCTTCCCTGTCCCTGCTGAGGAAAAGCATTCCCACAACATGATGCTGCCACCACCATATTTCATGGTGAGGATGGTGTGTTCAGGGTGATGTGCAGTGTTAGATTTCCGCCACACATACCGTTTTGCTTTTAAGACAAAAAGTTAAATTTTGATCTCATCTGACCAGAGCCATTTCTTCCACATGTTTGCTGTGTCCCCACATGGCTTCTCGCAAACAGCAAATGGGACTTCTTATGACTTTCTTTCAACAATGGTTTTCTTCTTGCCACTCTTCCATAAAGGCCAGATTTGTGGCGTACACGACTAATAGTTGTCCTGTGGACAAATTCTCCCATCTGAGCTGTGGATCCCTGCAGCTCCTCCAGAGTTACCATGGGCCTCATGGCTGCTTCTCTGAATAATCCTCTCCATGTCTTGGTAGGTTTGCAGTTGTGCCATACTCTTTTCATTTTCAGATGATGGATTGAACAGTGCTCCGTGAGATGTTCAATGATTGGGATATTTTTTATAATCTAACCCTGCTTTAAACTTCTCCAAAACTTTATCCCTGTCCTGTCTGGTGTGTTCCTTGGCCTTCATGATGCTGTTTGTTCACTAAGGTTCTCTAACAAACCTCTGAGTGCTTTGCAGAGCAGCTGTATTTATACTGAGATTAAATTGCACACAGGTGGACTCTATTTACTAATTAGGTGACTTCTGAAGGCAATTGGATCCACTAGATTTTAGTTAGGGGTATCAGAGTAAAGGGGGCTGAATGTAAATGTACATATTTTCACATATTTATTTGTAAAAAAAATTGAAAACCATTTATCATTTTCCTTCCACTTCACAATTATATACAACTTTGTGTTGGTCTATCACATACAATCCCAATAAAATACATTTACATTTTTGGTTGTAACATGACAAAATGTGGAAAATTTCAAGAAGTAGGAATACTTTTTCAAAGCACTGTAATTCCACGTGCACACGGTCGGATTTCCCGACGGGAAATGTTTGATGGGAGCTTGTTGTCTGAAATTCCGACCGTGTGTAGGCTCCATCGGACATTTTTCGTCGGAAATTCCGACAAACAAAATTTGAGATCTGGAGCTCAAATTTTCCAACAACAAAATCCGTTGTGTACACACGATCGGAAATTCCGATCGTGTGTACACAATTCCGACGCACAAAATTCCACGCATGCACGGAATCAAGCAGAAGAGCCGCACTGGCTAGGGAACGTCATTTTTCTCGGCTCGTCATGCATGTTGTACGTCACCGCGTTCTTGACGATCGGAATTTCCGACAAGATTTGTGTGACCATGTGTATGCAAGACAAGTTTGAGCCAACATCCGAAGGAAAAAAAAAACATGGATTTTGTTGTCGGAATGTGCGTTCGTGTGTACGCGGCATAATTGTTTCTTTGGAGCAGGTTTGTACATTGAATTTGATGGTCAGCTTACAATGTACCACCCAAGACTTGAGATTAGTGCAAACAGTGTGCACATCTAGTTCCTAACTGATAATGAAGTTCTACCAGCACAGAACAAATAGGAATAATTCTGGTAAACATAATTCCCTTGTCCCCACTTTAACATAACATAGAAGGGGAAAGCTAAGTAAGATTTCCCAGCAAGTGGTAAAAATGATTGAGTGCTGCTCCATCATTCAGGATAAGCTTTGCATTTTTATCAGTGAATACAAGGCTTCCTCAGGTTGGTCGAGTTGGGGGGGGGGGGGTCAGATTATAATTTCCACCTTGGCCAATCAGATGAAGCCTTGTACTCATTGATAAAAATGCAAAGCTTATCCCAAATCTTTATTTCTGGCAACAGGCTAGAATTTACTGCACCACCGCCAGAACACAGTGCCGCTTACTTTATGCTACTACAGTCCATTACAGCACACACAGAAGTAGCATCATGCTGTAATTGAAATATATGATCTATATGATCTCTTTAAAGTGAAAATAAAGTTATGCTCTGTGAACGAGAACATGTTCAAAAATTAAGTAAGTCAAACCCAACCCCTTTTCCTGCTCACAGAGCAGCCTGTATCCTTCCTAATTCTTTGCAGTCGGGTGCCAAGCCCTGGAGTCTGCTCTTGCTCCACTGTAATCCACCGTACAAAAGCCATGTGACCAACATGTTTCACCAACAGGGTTTAATCACGGGAATCAAGGAAATCTTGGCAGGACATGAAATTTCAGTGTCCAGATGGTAGCTCACAGCCAATACAGAACTACAAGTCTTAGCAGTTTTGACTTTTTCCCCATGATTATGCTCTGTTGTAGGTGAAACATGTTGGGGGCATGGCTTTGGGTGGGATTTAGCAGTGTGCTATCATTACAATAAGACCCCTTTCACACTGCAGGCATTTTGCAGGCGCTACAGCACTAAAAATAGCGCCTGCATAGCACCTGAAAAAAGCCTCAGCTGCAAACCCAGTATGAAAGCCCGAGTGCTTTCACACTGAGGCACTGCGCTGGCAGGGCATCACCAAAAGTCCTGCCAGCAGCTTCTTTGCAGCAGTTTAGGAGCGGTGAATACACCGCTCCTCCACCGCTCCTGCCCGTTGAAATCAATGGGGCAGCGCTGCTATACCGCCAGCAAAGCGCCACTGCAGTGGCGTTTTGAGGGCGGATTTAACCCTTTTTCAGCCGCCAGCGGGGGTTAAAACCACCCCGCTAGCGGCCAAATAGCGCCGCTGAAACGACGGCAAAGCGGCGTTAAAAATAGCGCCGCTTTACCGCCGATGCCCGGGCGCTGTGAAAGTACTCTAATGCCGCGTACACACGGTCGGACTTTCTATCCTACTTGGTCCGGCACACTTTCCGACGGACTTTGTCCGCCAGGTGCGCCGGACTTTAAAACAGACGGACTTGCCCACACACGCCGGGACTTTCCGGCGGGCTAAGTCCGCCCGTCTTTCCGACGGACTTTCGCCGGAGTTCCGGCGGACTTTCAGAATGAACGGACTTGCCCACACATGGACAAGTCCGTTCATTTTGAACGTGACTCAGGTGCGACGGGACTAGAAAAGGATGTCAATCTTGCCGCTTTTATCGGCGAGATTGACACCTTGCGAGCCCCGTCGCGGGGCATACCAGGCCCTTAGGTCTGGTATGGATTATAAAGGGGAACCCCTACGCCGAAAAAACGGCGTGGGGCCCCCCTAGAGTCCATACCAGACCCCGATCCGAGAACGCAGCCTGGCCGGTCAGGAAAGGGGGTGGGGACGAGCGAGCGCTCCCCCCCCTCCTGAACCGTACCAGGCCGCATGCCCTCAACATGGGGGGGTGGGTGCTTTGGGGGAGGGGGGCGCCCTGCGGGCCCCCCCACCTCAAAGCACCTTGTCCCCATGTTGATGAGGACAAGGGCCTCTTCCCGACAACCCTGGCCGTTGGTTGTCGGGGTCTGCGGGCGGGGGCTTATCGGAATCTGGGAGCCCCCTTTAATAAGGGGGCCCCCAGATCCCGGCCCCCCACCCTATGTAAATGAGTATGGGGTACATGGTACCCCTACCCATTTACCTAGGAAAAAAGTGTAAGTAATAAAACACACTACACAGGTTTTTAAAATATTTTATTAAACAGCTCGGGGGGGGGATCTTCCTCCGGCTTCGGGGGTCTTCTTCCGGCTTCGGGGGTCCCTCCGCTTCATCTTCTCCCGGCGTCCGGTTGGTTCTTCTCCGCTCTCCGGCCTCTTCTCCCGGTGTCCCAGGTCTTCGGCCGGCCCCTCCGCTGTCTTCATGTAGCTCTATTGCCAGCGGAGGTCCGGACTTCTGGGCTTCTGGGCTTCTTGGCTTCTTGTCTTCTCTTCTCTTCTCTTCCCCCAGATGTTGACACGACGCTCTCTCCGGCTGGACTGGTCTCTGAGGGCTGCGTTGTGACTTATATAGGTGGAGACCCCGCCCCCATATGATGTCACAGTCCCTGGGCATGCTGGGACTGTGACGTTTTAGGGGGCGTGGTCGACCACCTATATAAGTCACAACGCAGCCCTCAGAGACCAGTCCAGCCGGAGAGAGCATCGTGTCAACATCTGGGGGAAGAGAAGAGAAGAGATCGGGGTCTGGTATGGACTCTAGGGGGGCCCCACGCCGTTTTTTCGGCGTAGGGGTTCCCCTTTATAATCCATACCAGACCTAAGGGCCTGGTATGCCCCGCGCTCGCCGCAATAGGAAGATTTGTTTTTCCTATTGCAGCGAGCGCGAGATGCAATACCCTGCCCTCGTGTCGTATTTGGTCTGTCGGACCAGCCTACACACGAGCGGGCTTTCCGTCGGACCAGCACACACACGAGCGGACTTTCCGCCCGAAACTGAGTCCAACGGAAAGATTTGAAACTTTCTTCAAATCTAGGTCCGGCGGGCTTTTGGGAAGAAGTCCGCCGGAAAAGTCCGCCGCCGCCCACACACGGGCGGATTGTCCGGCACACTCTGGTCCGCCGGACCAAGTATGCTGGAAAGTCCGACCGTGTGTACGCGGCATAAGCCTTGGCTGGAGCTGAACATCTTCTGAGGCCTGTCATTTAATTTGGCAGAAAAAGTGGAAATACACTTTAGATTAGAGGCTAACTCCATTCTTATGCCTATGTTACACGTTACACCTATACTTAGGGTGTAACATGGTTCTAAGAAGACCCCCCCCCCTCCCTTCCCCCCACCTAACAGCATGTAGGGGTTCCTCTCCCCTGCAGCAGCTATGCGGCTGTATGTGGCTCCACCCATACAGCTTCCTCTTAATTTCACAGATCTCTACCACCTCTGCAGACAGACTTGCAGTTCTCAATGGAACAAAAGTGCAGTGATCACAGCATTCCTAGTATATTGATACCCTTCAGCTTTCCAACTGAAAATCCATACCTTGGTACAGACATAGAGCTTGGGGAAGAGTCTGCAGGGGCCTGGCATTGCACCCATGATCCACATAGTTGCAAAACTTTGCAAGCTCATTTTAAAAAAATATTGTAGATACAGATACTATATGTATTAATTTATTACAAAAAGTGGACTTAGCCTTTAGCCTTTCAAACTGATGTTGTGCCGGACACCGCATGCAATTCACACTGAAATCAGAGCACATTCCTGTGCAAATTACATGCAGTGTCTCTGGGGTGAGATTTGAGCCATGGATTTGTATGGCTCTAATCGCAGCGCACTCGCACCACACTGGTGCAGGACCCTTTTTTTGTCTGCACAACAATTGGATCACATAGATGTTTACACCCATGCGATCCGATTCTGCAAATTGCGCTGTGTTTTGCAAACTGATTGCAGGATGTCATTAACCTAACATACACTCAGTTCGCATTGACCAGTTGCGATGTAGATTTGGTGCCGAATTCGCTGTGAATTCGTACCACATCCAATGTGAACCTAGGCTTAAGCAGTATGTGCAGAAATGTATATATAAGTGTTTCTGTTGTATATGTAGCACCCTGATGTTTAGGGCTATTAAATTTATAGTTGCCAGGCGATAGTTGCCTTGGCCAGTTGTTAGGAGATCAATTTATTTCCCCCTAGAATTGCTGCACTTCTCTCTTCTGTCACTAGGTGGCCTGGTATCTGGTGACATTGGATAAGACAAGGGCATAGCAAGGACAGGTTATGAATGAATGGGGTGTCTCAGCCAATGGGTAGAGATTTTCTTGGGTCCCTTGCCCTGCTGGGAGGACCTATTTATTTGGGTGAAGTCAGGTGATCGTTGTTCTGTGCCACCTGGACGGCTGTCTGGGTGGACAAGTGTTATGTTGCCCCAGGTTGATAGGCTGTAAGCCTTAGGCCTATCCCGGGGACATCTGGTTGCTAGGCTGTCTGAGGGCCTATCCAGAAACAGGAGAGCAGCATAGGGTGGGACTGCGGGCTTGTAGTCTAACCAGAAGTAATGGTTCCGCCAGCCGGGAACCAGTCATGGTCAAAGGTAGAGGGGAAGCTGTCGCCACTAAGGGACCATCCATCCTGCTACCAGAGACCACTAAGTGAGTAAGCTGAGGCCAGTACCAGAGCAGACTTCTCACCAGCCGGGGACGGTGAAGAAGTGGGAAAACTTCAGCAAGTGCAAAGTCAGGGACCCAGCGGGACAGCAGAGGTGACGCTTGTGGAGCATCAGTGAGTGCCAAGCCAGGGACCTAGCGGGTCAGCAGGGGTGATGCTTGAAGAGTATCTGTGAGTGCCAAGCCAGGGACCCAGCAGGGAAGCAGGGGTGACGCTTGAGGAAGAGTGCTAACAGTGGAAGAGCTCAGGGGATCCAGTGGCTATTGGATCTGAAGTCTAGTGAGAGAGCCTGGGAGCTCGTTGAGTGAAGACCCACAGTGAGTGATTGTGGAGTAAGCTGAGAACTGTTTGTGTTGCAAATAGTTGGATACAATTACAGTTAGGGCCCGGGACTTTGTTACATATAAAAGTATTGCTAATATCTAATCTTGGGCACACCCGACTACTAGGGCTTGTGAAATATTTAGTCCTGTTGTTTGTGAGCAAACACTGACTCATGACCTTCTTTCAGTCACTCAGCAATGAACCTCCCCTGCCTCCAGCTAAGAACAAACATAATTCCAATACTGGCACTGTGGGCAGCACAGTGGCTAGCTTTTCTGCCATTCAGAACTGGGGTGCCTGATTTGATGCCTACTTAGGGCACAGTCTGCACAGAGTTTGCATGTTTTTCCTGTTGTAGTGTGGGTTTTTCCCCACCCTTCAAAGGCATGCTGGGAGGATAATTGTCTCCTGTTCAAACTGGTCCAAATATGTGTGTACGTATCTATATGAAATAGGGACCTTGGATTGTAAGCTCCTTGATGGCAGAGACTGATTAGAATGTAACGTATGTAAAGTGCTGTGTAAATTACACCTGGTTTCCTGTAAATCTGAATAAGCTGTCCTACTGAAATTAACCTCACTACTTTTATTACATATTTATAATCTACCAAAAAAAACATACGTTATTAAGGACGTTCCATAGTTAGATAGTAGGCGAGGTTGAAAAAAAACACAAGTCCAACAAGTCCAACCTATGTGTGTGATTATATGTCAGTATTACATTGTATATCCCTGTCTGTTGTGGTCGTTCAGGTGCTTCTCTAATAGTTTTTTGAAACTATTGATGCTCCCCGCTGAGACCACCGCCTGTAGAAGGGGATTCCACATCCTTGCCGCTCTTACAGTAAAGAACCCTCTACGCAGTTTAGGGTTAAACCTCTTTTCTTCTAATTTTATTGAGTGGCCACGTGTCTTATTAAACTCCCTTCCGCAAAAAAGTTTTATCCCTATTGTGGGGTCACCAGTATGGTATTTGTAAATTGAAATCATATCCCCTCTCAAGCATCTCTTCCCCAGAGAGAATAAGTTCAGTGCTCGCAACCTTTCTTCAGAACTGGACAGCATACTCTAGGTGAGGCCGGACCAAAGTCTTGTAGAGTGGGAGAATTATCGCTTTATCCCTGGAGTTAATCCCCTCATTTGCCATGTAGTTGCCCACCCCATTAATTTGTTCAGATCTTGCAAGTTTTCCACATCCTGCGGAGAAGTTATTGCCCTGCTTAGCTTAGTGTTATCCGCAAATACAGAGATTGAACTGTTTTCCCCATCCTACAAGTTGTTTATGAACAAATTAAACAGGATTGGTCCCAGCACAGAACCCTGGGGGACCCGGTGTCAAATGCTTTTGCAAAATCCAGATACACCACGTCTACGGGCCTTCCTTTATCTAGATGCCAGCTCACCTCCTCATAGAAGGTTAAAAGATTGGTTTGGTAAGAACGATTCTTCATGAATCCATGCTGATTACTGCTAATGATACTGTTTTCATTACTAAAATCTTGTATATAGTCCCTTATCATCCCCTCCAAGAGCTTGCATACTATTGATGTTAGGCTAACTGGTCTTCCCCAGAGTTGTCCTTCCCCAGCGTTTCTGTATCATCATGGACACAGAACTTTAATCCAGAGGTCAGGCTCACTGGCTCTTTCCTCTTCTTATGGTGAGACTGTCCTCTCAGCTTCTACACCTGCTGCCCATCCCATGCTGCCATGCCTCTCTATTCCAGGGTCATTCCGTACAATTTCCCTCCATCCAGACCAAGCCCCAGCCCAGTGGCATTGCTAAGGGGGGTGGGGGGTGCTGGCCGCACCGAGTGAAACCCGCCAGAGGGGTGACACCTGTGGGCAGCGGCACCGCTAATGCCGCACGGTCCTCACCCCTACACATTTCTCGCGTCTCGCTTTCTGTCTCACACAGCGGAGTGGACCAAAGCCTCCTCTCTGTTTACATCTACAGGAGGGGGAGGTGGCTTCGGTCTACGGCGCTCCGATATGTGAGAGGGAGTCCAAGGGACACACCGCTGTATCCTGCGCTGTTCTGAGGTCTGTACAGCTTAATGTCTGCATTGATAGGGGGGTCTGCACTCTGCACTGATGGAGGGGGGGTGGTCTGCACTGAGGGGGGTCTGCACTGAGGGGAGAGGGTCTGCACTGATGGAGGGGGGGTGGTCTACACTGGGGGGGTCTGCACGGATGGAGGGGGGTGGTCTGCACTGAGGGGTGGTCTGCACTGAGGGGAGAGGGTCTGCACTGATGGAGGGGGGTGGCCTGCACTGAGGGTGTCTGCACTGATGGAGAGGGGGTCAGCACTGATGGAGGGGGGTCTGCACTGTGGGGGGTCTATACTGATGTAGGAGGGTCTGTACTTGATTAAGGGGGTCTGTACTGAGGGAGGGGGATCTATACTGTGGGAGGGGGGTCTGTACTTAGTGGGGGGTTTATACTGAGAGAGGGGAGTCTGTACTTAATGGAGGGGTGTCTGTAGTTAGTGGAGGGTAGTCTGTACTGAGGGGGGACTATAGTTGGTGAAGGGGGGTTGACACCAATTTTTTCCACAACGGGTCACATCAACCCTAGTGACGCCACTGCCCCAGCCCCTCCACTGCCACTACTAATACAGCCAGACACCAGACCAACTCTGGAGCTACTGGCGCTGAGGGCGCTAGCTCCGCTTCTCCTCTGCTAGTCCCTCACTCAGCCTTCATTCCCCTGAGCTATTCCCACCACAGCCATGCCTCTAATACAGCATCTGCCTCTGTAGCGGCCCCATTGACTTTGAGTAAATAACGAGAGGAGAGCTTCTGATGGGTGCAGTACTTTTATTCTTTTGTCTCAAAGGTGTGCATTAAGGTTGAACACCACTGAGGTTAATCTTGCCATTTGCACCGTGAAAACTGTAAAATGACATACAATACATTAGTTTACAGAGATCACCAAAAAGGGGGTTACAACAGAATTAAAAATGTGCAGTTACAAAGTGGTGTTCCATTATCTATACACTAAATTTACATCTAAATTACCATTAAACATTTAAGGAAGCATGACTATAAGTTCAAATATGTGGATTGTCTACAGCATATCTTTTAACTAACAGCATGGACTTAATTTGTGCCTAAAAACATATATACTGACAATGACAATGCACCTTTACTGTATACCTTGCACCGCTTGCCAAAGGGTGTAAACTTTAAACTTTAGAAAACTTCCATAAACTGTCTCCTTCCCACAAGGTACTGCTGCATTGCCTGGGTGCTGAATTAAATGAAAGCCCCTGGCAAAACTAGAGGAAGCAGGAAGAGTCTGGTGATTAAAACAAAGTAAAGTTTCATATTCCCATTGCACACGTTCCTGGTATAAGCTCTAAAGGTTGGGTGCTGCAGCAACAACCAGCTGGATACTGGTTCAAGTCACAATGTAGATACACCTCTTTGTGTTGTGATCATGCAATAAACTAAACCGTTTGGACGCCACCTTGTGCTGATCCTTGGTGTGCTGGCAAGTATCTACATGGTGATTAAAACATTCCCCAGAGAAACAAGAGGAAGGCAATAAAGGTTCCACCTGTCAGTCAGTGCTGAACAAAAAAGATTTAAAGTGAAAAGCGGACAGTTACACTCCCACTAAATTATGCTATGACAAATAAGACTATTGCCCTGTACACACGATCGGACATTCCGACAACAAAATCCATGGATTTTTTCCGACGGATGTTAGCTCAAACTTGTCTTGCATACACACGGTCACACAAAGTTATCGGAAAATCCCATCGTTCTGAACACGGTGACGTAAAACATGTACGTCGGAACTATAAACAGGGCAGTAGCCAATAGCTTTCGTCTCTTAATTTATTCTGAGCATGCGTGGCACTTTGTGCGTCAGATTTGTGTACACACGATCGGAATTTCCGACAACGGATTTTGTTGTCGGAAAATTTTATAGCAAGTTCTCAAACTTTGTGTGTCAGAAATTCCGATGGAAAATGTGTGATGGAGCCCACACACGGTTGGAATTTCCGACAACAAGGTCCTATCACACATTTTCCGTCGGAAAATCCGACCGTGTGTAAGGGGCATTAGAGTCATACATTATTTACAGAACATAACCATGGCCGCTATAAAACATGAGTCTTACACAATGTAGCTTGTAGGTACTGCTGTGACTGGCTACTGTATTGCGTGGTGGTATGCTAGTGTATCACTAAACTGGTAACTCATTTACTTTCTATGAGAACTACTAGCTTTTGAATAGGACGTTCAATAATTGAGGGTTTTGATACATAGTCCTTCTTATCTTGCAATCTTCTGTCACTTTTGTACCTAAGGTAAGAACAGGCACCATATCCTACGTTGCTGGCATCGGAAAAGTGGTGTAGTTCCACCTTCACTATGATACCGAAGTCAGGATGGTAACATCTGGGTATCTTGATTTTCCTTAAAGCTTGCAGACTACTCTTCCAGGCCTCCCACCGTGGGCTTAAGCTCTCAGGAAGCGCTTCATCCCAACTGATGCCCCTGCGGCAAAGCTCCTGGAGAATGCATTTGTCACTCAGTATGAAGGGAGCTATGAAGCCTAGAGGATCATAAAGAGAGGCTACGACCTACAGGATACCACGACGAGTTGAGGGTTGATCCTTTATGTCAACGCTGAAACTGAAGGTGTCGTTTTCAATTGACCACTGAATGCCAAGTACTTGTCCTTCTGATGTTGAGTCTGGGTTAAGTTTGAGAGGTTCACTAGTTGTTGCACTTTCTGATGGAGCTACACAAGACAGGACGTCCCTTTTATTAGAGTTGAACTTATGCAGTCTTAAGCCAGCATTTTTACATAATTCTTCGAGGATTAGATTTGTAGCTTCACTAATTGTTGAAGAACTGGTTAAGCCGTCGTCGACATAAAAGTTCTTCTCAATGAAGGCTGATGCTGAAGGATATGTGTGTCGTTGTGCAAGATACTTGAGGCCAAAGTTGGCACATCCTGGAGAAGAACTGGCATCAAAAAGGTGAACTGCCATTCTGTATTCTTTTGGTTCTGTTTCTAACTGGCCGTTCTCCCACCAAAGGAACCTTAAGTAATTTCGCATTTCTGGGGGAATGTAGAACTGGTGGAACATCCTTTCAATGTCGCATATCACAGCAACTGCTTCCTTCCTGAAGCGACAGAGGACCCCCACTAGAGAATTTATCAGATCGGGACCTGTCATTAAGGTGTAGTTTAGGGAGATGCCTTGAAATTTTGCTGAACAATCAAAGACGACTCTTAACTTGTCTGTCTTCTTGGGGTGATAAACCCCGTGATGTGGGATGTACCACACTGTTTCTTCCTCTGATAATGAAAGGGCTGGTTCTGCATCACCCTTTCTGATTGTTTCTTCCATGAATGCAGTGTAGTGTTCGTAGTACTGTTTATTTCCCTTTAGCCTTTTCTTTAGATGTTGAAGTCGAATGATGGCCAGCCTCTTATTGTTTCTGCAGCACACAACCTTTAGAGCTTATACCAGGAACGTGTGCAATGGGAATATGAAACTTTACTTTGTTTTAATCACCAGACACTTCCTGCTTCCTCTAGTTTTGCCAGGGGCTTTCATTTAATTCAGCACCCAGGCAATGCAGCAGTAGCTTGTGGGAAGGAGACAGTTTATGGAAGTTTTCTAAAGTTTAAAATTTGCACCCCTTGGCAAGCGGAGCAAGGTATGCAGTAAAGGTGCATTGTCATTGTCAGTATATATGTTTTTAGGCACAAATTGAGTCCATGCTGTTAAAAGATATGCTGTAGACAATCCACATGTTTGAACATATAGTCATTCTTCCTTAGATGTTTAATGCTAATTTAGATATATGTGTATATATAGTGGAACACCACTTTGTAATTCCACATTTGTAATTCTGTTTTAGCCCCTTTTTTGTGATCTCTGTAAACGAATGTATTGTATATCATTTTACAGTTTTTCACGGTGCAAATGGTGCTTATGGTACAAATGGTGCTTCAAGTGTTTAAAGAGTCAAAAGATTAACCTCTGTGGTGTTCAACCTTAATGCACACCTTTGAGACAAAAGAATAAAAGTACTGCAGAAGCTCTCCTCTTGTTATGTACTCAAAGCCAATGGGGCCGCTACAGTGAAAACTTGTTGCTGAGGTGGAGACTCAACGCCACATCTCTGTCATCACTGGCTGCGTCACTGCTTTCATCAAACTGTGAGTAAGGGCTTCCCAACGCCTCGCAAGGACGCGTGCGGACGCCATCTTAGCAACAGAGAATAGGCCGAAAAGTAAACGCAACACATGGACATTTAAATATAGCGGGCTGCTTTATACACGGTCTGGAAATCGCCTTTAATTAGTATACAAATCAAATAATTTATATTTTACTAAAGCAAGGATTGTTATTATGTTTGTGATATGAGTGCCTAGTGTTTAGAGGCCTAGTGTCAAATTGTAAACAACGCTATCTCCTAAGCTCCTAATCCACTAAACTGTCATTAATTACATAAAGGGTAAATTGTCTGGTTAAAAAATATCAGCAGTATAGACCCCTGGCCTCGGCTGGAGGGCAGTTGATGTTTGACAAATCCCACTATCAAATATGCTTCTAATGCGCACTATTAAGTTGTGTCATGTGATGCTTATTGTTTACATCCCCTGCGTGGGATTATTAGTTATTCTCATTTCTCAAAAAATTCAATAAAAACATTGTACCAGAAAAAATATCAGCAGTATATTAGTTTAACAACATTTTGTCATATGGTATGCATTGTTTGCTAATCTTTGTAAGTTACAAGTGTAAATGCCTATTTTCCTTCGTAGCTTATTGGTAGCAAGTTTGAGCCAACTCTTATTCAGATTAGGTTTCAGGCACACACACACTTGAAAGGCAAAGGCACACTAAAACAAAATGTTGTCACCTACTAAAGAACTGAAAACCTGGGGTTAATTAGCTTTTTCCTTGGTTAAATTCCCAAGGGACTCTGGAAGCTATGGCTGTAGCAGCTTTAATCTTTTTGGGCCATCTAGTTTTCACATTCTACGTACTTCTGATGGGCAGTGCCTTCTGTGGGCATATATGGAATGTATAGCAGATACACGTCATTACTTACAAATTATCAGCCCTATGCGTGATGACTTGTGTAGCAAGGTCCCGGACCTCTAGAGGCCTAATGGTGACCTCCAGAGTCAGGGAGAGCTGACATTCTTCTTTGTAGATTGGGTTACAAGGCATGGTGGGTGTAAGTGATGGGCGCCAGACACTTTTTGAATGCAAAGAGATTTATTGTCTCTTGAACAAGAACTGTGGGAGAGAGGGTTAGGGCTAGGACACCCTTAAGTAGACGCAATGATAATTGGCAGACTCCAAGATTTCTATAGTTAGACAGCTATACAGTGGAAGGCCTCCAGCCGGACACCACTTCTGTATAGGTAAGGCTGCTGTCTCCTATGGCAACAAATCTTGTAACAGTCACTAACATTAGTTGTATTTAACTATTGGTAACACAAATAGTTCTCCTCGCACTCTACAGTCTCTCACTGTAGGTCTTCACTCACAGAGCTCCCAGTCTCTCATTAGACTCTCAGACCCAGTCGCCACTGGATCCCCTGAGCTCTTCCACTTCCATAACTCGGTATCTTCCTCAAGCGTCACCCCCGCTTCCCTGCTGGGTCCCTGGCTTGGCACTCACAGAAAAACGTGGATGGTCCCTTAGTGGCAAAAGCTTTCCCCTCTGCTTCTGGATAGGCCCTCAGACAGCCTAGCAGCCAGATGTCCCTGGGATAGGCCTCAGACTTCTGGCCTAGCAGGCCGTAGCAGCATAACACACGTCCACTCAGACAGCTGTCCAGATGGCACAGAACCCTGATCATCTGACTCCACCCAAATAAGTAGGCTTTCCCAGCAGGCCAAGGGACTAATGAAACCTGGCAAAACTGGGATGGGTAGGGGAACAAGGAGGGAAGAAAAAATAATAACATGACATTTGGTGTACCACATGAAATAAACAGCAGTGTATATACATAGGCAAGTGGCATTTCACACAAGGGCATATAAATAGCAGATAATATGTACAATTTTACATGTGGCGTACCACCCAAACAAGATAAAAGGGGAAAATATAAAACAGTAGCCTTATGTCCTAACTATCTATCTATTATGTACGCCTGGAAAAATATAGAAAATATTAGCTAGGTTATAAAAGCTGAAGTCACTGTCTCTCCTTAGCCAAGGAAGAGGCATGGGGTGCAGGAACACCTGAAAAAAAAAAATAGATAGCATAGAAATCCATCTTATCCCTACAATAACGTAGTGCAATATATATATATAGTGAGTGTTGAGTAAACATTAATTACCCTCAGCCGAGAGCAACAAAGTATGCAAAAATGAACACAGTAATATATCTCAATATACATTTATATACTTTAGCAATGACTATATCTAAACGTATGTACAGCTGAAAGTGGTCCCCACCCCCTCCAGGGTGCCACCCCTTTCCCATAGCAATCCTAAAAACTTTTACCTATCAATCTACATTGAAACATTAGCAAACTGCAATCAAGACTCACTCAGGGTGGCACTCTCACACCACCTAGTGGTTAGTATCAGAGAACAGTCCTTGTGTGAATTTAATTCAGTAATCCGAGTTTCAAGATGAGAACTTGCCCTTTTTGCAACAGCATATCCTACCTAACTAACTAATAGGGTTGGGTCCGATACCGATCATTTGTGCGAGTACTTGTACTCGCACAAATGCTCCCGATGCCTGATCCAATACCTGGGAGAGGCGGTGTTTCATGTGATTAGGCAACCCGGCGCAACAGGAAGTCAGTGGGCAGACTAACGGAAGTGACGCTCGTGTCAACGTCAGCATTTGGACATCCCGATGCCCATCTTGGTACACCCTGCACTCGGCCACAGTAAGCAAGCAGTGGACATCTTGTTACACCCAGCCCATATAGTTCGGGCTGGGTGTAACAAGATGGTCATTGCTGCTTTTATGCGGCCGAGTGCAAGGAAGACCAAGATAGGCATCGCAGGCAGCCTTTCCTCTCATGGCATTTCAGTGCCCATAAATGCCACCTATCAGTGCCCAAAGCCCATAAGTGCCGCCTATCAGTGCCGCCAACTGTCAGTGCCATCTATCAGTGCAAGCCACCTATCAATGCCATCTATCAGTGCCAGCCATCTATCAGTGCCAGCCACCTGCCAGTGCCATGTATCAGTGCCATCTGTCACTGCCAGCCATCTGTCAGTGCCAGCCATCAGTCAGTGCTGCATATCAGTGCCACCTAATCCTATCAGTGCTCATCAGTGCTGCTTAATCAGTGCCACTTATCAGTGCCCATCAGTGCTGCATATCAGTGCCACCTAATCTGTATTGTGCTCTGAAAACTGTCACATGACATTAAAAAAAGTATCGGTAATCGGTATTGGCGAGTACTTGAAAAAAATGATTGGTATTTGTACTCGGTCTATAAAAAGTGGTATTGGGACGACCCTACTAACTAAACACCCCCCAGTGTCCTTGGAGCCCCAAGTCCATCAATCTTCCCACTGGAGGTGCAGCAACACAGCAACAACTTTGCCCTGCAGTTTCCCTTCTTCATAGGGACAACTCCAGGGACAGGGTGCATGGCTGAATACAAACAACACTTTAGCCATGCCAACATGCAAGGGACCGTAATTCTTGAAGAACATGTCCATCTACCTGGTCAACGGGGACCCCTTGCACTTTTAGGATACCTCAGTCTGTCCTTAGCACAGCTAGTGACTGAGAATAGTTTTCCTCATCAATGAAGAACAAGACAAGACATGCTCAACTTCAAATCAGCATATTGGTTTTCAGAGGGAGGCATGCAGGCAATTTCCACGCACAGGCCAGCATGACTCTTGTGGGGCACTTCCTGCAACTGCTGGGATTTAGGAACACAGTCCAGCAGAACAGCATGGGCAGGAATGTCCCCGCATCAACATTTTCCAAGTGTGGAGCAACTTCAGGCAAAGTCAACACAACTCCACTAGCACACTTTGTAATCCACTTTGGTCAAGATGAACTTGTCACAGGCTTTCAATAGCTGAATGGTGTTACTAATAGCAACGAGGATCAAGTAGTTGAACAGACTTTCCAGATGCTCCAGTAGTGGTGAGGCAAGATTGCACATCAACTTGATTAGGCTTCTGAGCAATGCCACAGTCTGGGTAACTCAGCAAACATAATCCCAGGTTAGTGACAATAGGATTCTTGGCCCCTGCCACGGGCCATAAGCACAGAGAAAACATACTATAGACGATACAGTCCTTAGCCCCTACCACAGGCTACACATAGCTTTTCCTTCTTTTCTGAAACTTGCAAGACAGAGAACATAAGTTGTAGATGCAGACAACCTCAGGCCTAATGCTGGAGGCTTTGATAGTAGAAAGAACTTCCTCCTTTGTAAGCTCACACTGTTGCTCGGTATCACTTATGCCGTGTACACACGGCCGGACTTTTCAACCGGACTGGTCCGACGGAACAAATCCGGCGGACAATCCGACCGTGTGTGGGCTTTATCGGACCTTCAGCTGACTTTTTCTGTAGAAAATCAGACAGACTTTAGATTTGGAACGTGTTTAAAATCTTTCCAATGGACTCGAGTCCGGTCGAAAAATCCGTTCGTCTGTATGCTAGTCCGACGGACTAAAACCGACGCTAGGGAAGCTATTGGCTACTGGCTATGAACTTCCTTATTTTAGTCCGGTTGTACATCATCATGTTTGAAACGATCGGACTTTGGTGGGATTGTGTGTAGGAAAGTCCGTTGCATCGGAACTCCGTCAGAATTCCATCGAAAGTCCATCAAAAAGTCCTTCGGAGTTCAGTCTGTCAAAAGTCAGCTCGTGTGTACACGGCATTAAGTCTTATACACACGATCGGACTTTAAACAAACTTTTCCACGGATTTCTGTCCAAAGGGCGTTGGCCGTGAACTTGGTATGAATACACACGGCAGGACTTTTTCAGCCAACTTTCACCAAATCACTTGGTTTTTCAGCTCTTTACCGCCACCCTTTGGCCAACTTCTGTATTGTTGTCTGATCTTTTGCATTGGTTCTGAGCATGCGTGCTTGTACTTTGGACTAAAGTCCTATGGACTTGTGTACACACGATAGGATTTTCCACCATAGGACTTTTGTTGCCAGAAAGTTTGTTTGCACAGCCAACATTTGTCCGATGAAAACCGAAAAAGTTTGTCCGATGGAGCGTACACACGGTCGGATGTTGCCTTAAAACAGGTAATTTGCATGTTTGTTGTCAAAAAGTCTGATCGTGTGTATGGGCCTTTTCAGACCACCTCTCAGGCCACAACATAGTATCCGAAAATAGTTCAGAGATCTGATCAGACAGAATATCGGAATCTGATTCAGTGAAATACTCTTTGGCCGGGAGCAAGTTGCGTTTTGAACTAAAGCCTCGTACACACGATCGGACTTTAAACAAACTTTCCCGTGAACTTTTATTGCATACACACGGCAGGACTTTTTAGGCAACAAACACGAACATAGTGACATTTCAACATACTGACGACACTTCAAAAGAGGACGTTAAATTCTCGGACGCCACCCTTTGGTCAACTTCTGTATTGTTGTCTGATCTTTTGCATTGGTTCTGAGCATGCGTGTTTGTACTTTGTACTAAAGTCCGATGGTTCTGTGTACACACGATCGGACTTGCCCATGTAGGACTTTTGTTGCCGCCAAGTTTGTCTGTTCGCATAGCCAACATTTGTCAGATGAAAACCGAAAAAGTTTGTCTGATGGAGCGTACACACGGTCGGATGTTGCCTTAAAACAGGTAATTTGCATGTTTGTTGTCAAAAAGTCTGATCATGTGTATGGGCCTTAAGTGGCCACAGATTTGACAGTCCCCACAGGCACACTGCCCTCACTCGCATCAGGCTTACCAGGTTCAGTTGTCTTCTCCCCAGGACGTTCCATCATCAGAGAACACAGGTGGGCCCGATAGCAGCCCCGGGAGATAACTGGGATACCTGACTTTGGAGCAGCTACAATGGTTAAAGGAGCAGCCACTTCAGTAAGCCGAGCGACAGCAGCAGGGTTCTCAGGAGCTTCCTGAGCTGGAATGGCGACACACTTGTCCCTATTCATCTGTAGTTCCCATGGGGGTAGACCGATGTGCGGAACATAGACTTTCTAGTCCAACATCGAGACTCCAAACTGCGCCATACTCTCCGCTTGATAACAGTATAGCAACACGTGTACTGGTAATGACGGTGTACACAGCAGCATCTCCTTCTCTTCCCCTGCAGAGCGGCAGCTCCTCTCCCTGCCAAGGGATTGGCCACATGCTCCCCAGGAACTTCTGCGCCCACCTCCTTCCTCACACGACGTGCCAAAACTTTAATGGAATCTGCCTTAACCCCTTCAGCGTTGGCGTAAAGTGACAAAAGACCAGGCTGACACTCTCCCATGAGCAATGAGACACGTTGGTTCTTCCCCACATAGTTTAAATGGGTAATAACACAGAATAAAGATGCTACTTGCCACCTTCCCGTGGAGCCAGACGAAATCCCGATGTAGCTGTAGCCGGTTGCTAGGGATGACCACTGCAGGAACAACGCCTTTGCCCCACATTGGACGCCAAATGTAGCAAGGTCCCGGACCTCTAGAGGCCTAATGGTGACCTCCAGAGTCAGGGAGAGCTGACATCCTTCTTTGTAGAGTGGGTTACAAGGCATGATGGGTGTAAGTGATGGGCGCCAGACACTTTTTGAATGAGATTTATTGTCTCTTGAACAAGAACTGTGGGAGAGAGGGTTAGGGCCAAGACACCCTTAAGTAGATGCAATGATAACTGGCAGACTCCGGGACTTCTATGAATAGACAGCTATATAGTGGAAGGCCTCCAGCCGGACACCACCTCTGTATAGGTAGTACCGCTGTCTCCCATGGCAACAAATCTTGTAACAGTCACTAACGGTAGTTGTATTTAACTATTGGTAAAAGAGTAATAGTTCTCCTCGCACTCTACAGTCTCTCACTGTAGGTCTTCACTCACTGAGCTCCCAGTCTCTCATTAGACTCTAAGACCCAATCGCCACTGGATCCCCTGAGCTCTTCCACTTCCATAACTCAGTATCTTCCTCAAGCGTCACCCCCGCTTCCCTGCTGGGTCCCTGGCTTGGCACTCACAGATACTCCTCAAGCCTCACCCCTAGTGACCCCCTGGGGTCCTGGCTTGGCACTCACTGATGCTCCTCAAGCGTCACCTCTGCTGTCCCGCTGGGTCCCTGGCTTGGCATTTGCTGAAGTTTTCCCACTTCTTCACCATCCCCAGCTGGTGAGAAGACTGCTCTGGTACTGGCTCCACCTTACTCACAGTGGTCTCTGGTAAAAAGGTGGATGGTCCCTTAGTGGTGACAGCTTTCCCCTGTACCTCTGACCACAACTGGTTCCCTGTCCGGCTGAACCGTTACTCTCGGTTGGACTTAAATCCTGTAGTCCCAACCCTCCGCTGCTTCTCCTGCTTCTGGATAGGCCCTCAGACAGCCTAGCAGCCAGATGTCCCCGGGATAGGCCTTAGGCTTCCAGCCTAGCAGCCCCGGGCAGCATAACACACGTCCACCCAGACAGCCATCCAGGTGGCACAGAACCCCGATCACCTGACTCCACTCAAATAAATAGGCTCTCCCAGCAGGCCAAGGGGCTAAAGAACCAGGGAACCAATTGGCTGAGACACCCCATCCATTCATAACCTGACCTTGCTAAGCCCTTGTCTATCTAATGTCACTAGCATAACGCCACCTAGCGACAGAAGAGAGAAGGTGCAGCAAGTCCAGAACTAGAGAGGAATCAGTGGATCTACTAACAATTAACCAGGGCAACTACCGCCTGGCAAACTAAATTTACTAGCAACCCTACCTAAACACCAGGGTGCTACACTTGGAAGCATGGTTGTCCTTCTTGCACTCCTCTAATGGTCATTCTTGGCCCAACTCTATTTGTTGTGTAACATGATGCTGTTAGAGCTTCTTCCTAATGTGGTGGCAGTGGAATTATCGTGTGGTACAAGTGGTTAACTGCCTCTCTGCACGTTCTCCACCTTTGTTCTTTCTCCCTGTTGTGTTTTTCTGGTGCTCGGATGTTTTCAGTTGACTGTTTCATATGTAGCCAATTCCATTGATTTGTCCTCTTATTTGCAGGTGCCATGCCGAATTTTAATACTGTGGGGAGAATTTACCTTTGCAGTTGGCAGAAATTAGTTGTTGCAGTTTTCATGGCCTACACTGATTGCTGGTATTACCTGAGACAATTTGTTTCAGGCCCCCAGACTTCCCAAGTCTCCCGCGAAGGGTGGGAGACTCCCGCATTTTGGCTGCGGCTCCCGCACACCCGCGAGTGCCGGGCGATCTCCCGGGCGCAGGCGCAGGCAGTGGGGTATCATCCCCACGCTGCACACATGGAATGCTCCCCAGCTTCACAGCCGGGGATGATCGATGTGGCAGAGGACAGCTGTGAGCACCGATCTCCCTGTATAGCTTTTCAGCTGACAGTATCATCATCGCCTCTCCCTCCCGCGGCTACACAGGGAGATCGGTGCTCACAGCTGTCCCTCCCCATCATTCCCGGCTGTTTCCTGTCCTTCTCTGACCCCCGTGTCCTCCTCCTCCGGCTCCATGTCTTCCTCCTTTGGCTCCATGTCCTCCACCCCCGTGTCCTCCCTCTCTGGCTCCATGTCCTCCACCCCCATGTTCTCCTCCTCCGGCTCCATGTCCTCCACCCCCGTGTCCTCCTCCGGCTCCATGTCCTCCACCCCCGTGTCCTCCTCCTCCAGCTCCATGTCCTCTACCCCCCCTCCTCCTCCACAGCTGGCTCCCTCCTTTCCCGCCGGCTGCTGTGGGGGATGTTAGGATGGAGAGCGGAGGAAAAAATGAAAAAAAAAAATTACAAAAAAATAAAATTGTAAAATAATAATAATAAAAATAAAGAACTACTGACACTTTACACTGCCCTACTGACACCATCCTGCACATACTACCCACCGCTGTACACTCCACACTCCTCACCTGCACATTATACCCACTTACATACACTCTGCACTCATCTCCTGCACATACTACTCACTGCCGTACACTGCGCACCGTACTTTCCCTATTTAACATTACTGCATTCTGCACTATGTAAGTCATCTCAGACTATGAAACCACACCCCCTTTAAGCCACACCCAATATGTAGCGTAATTTAAGCCATGCCCACATTTTGCGGGTTGGGATGTCTAGGCCCCCTTATTCATATCATCCATGAACGGGGTAACAATGCAGGGCATTACAGGCCTATATATTCAATCTCCGCTGTTAAGCATGTTATTACCCCATGTTGTGCCAGTTTTACCAATCTATTGTTTGGTCCAACATTGTTCCCCTTTTCTGGTTTCACATATTTTGTTCTTGCTTCTAGTTCTTGTTTGGAGCTGTTTTGCTGCCAGGTGAATGCCTAGGTTTTCAAATTCGTCCACAGGATTGGTGGCATTGTTGTCCACCACTGGGGTCTTGAGGGAGAAAACAGTATTAAAACCTGATGGGGTTCATTTAAATGATTGGCCTGAATATGTTAATCTCGGCCTACAATCTGGTGTCGAGCAGGTGCTGGCTGTGGTAGGGCACTCGTCAGTGTACCACTGACTTGCGTGTGGTGGTATTGACCTTGCCAGCAATGGATGTTGCTTTATGGGCTTTGCCCTCAAGTTAAATTCTGGGGTCCGTCTAATGCCTGTCTGGCACTGATGGTCAGGACAGGCCTCTTAGACTATGCAAGTTTATGTTTATGGGTGCCCACGGTATACTGTGACTGGTATCGTTGTTTGGTAAATTCTGGGGTCAGTCTAATGTCTGTCTGGCACTGACGGTAAGGACAGGCCTCTTGGACTTTATGAGTTTATGTTTTATCGGTGCACATAGTATACTGTGGATGGCATTGTTGTTTGGTACATTTGGAAAGTTGTACTTTTGAAAAGTTCAGTAAAGCTGTGGCTGAATCTGCAGCAAATTCGCTGTAAATTTGCACTGTATCTAGTGTAAACCTAGGCTGAAAGAACAGGTCAGAGTCTAAGATTACACCTGACGTGAGGGGAGGGACTGATAGTTGTATTGTTGATCTTCACAGAAAAGTCAGGGAGAAGGGCGCAAGCGGATGTGGGGGAGGGGGGAATGTTACACACTCGGTTTTAGAAAGATTTAGTTTGAGAAGTGATGTGACATCCATGTTGATATGTCAGTTAGTAGCTTAGTAAGTGGCTGTAGTCCTTGTCTGACTTTCTTCTGCCTAACTTCTTGGATTTCTTATCTGAAGCATGTCCAGCCGGTGGTGTCACCAAGGCCACCATGGCTCAAGTTTCACAGGAATCAGAGGAAATTTGAGCAGTGTATGGCCAGGATCAAGGTTACAGGTCTAATGGTGTTCCAGGGGTGCTTCCCAGTAGTCCGACTTAAGGTGAACGATGTATCCCAGGGACCCAACAGTTCTGCAGTAACACACAATAGGGGTTGAATTATGGTTTCCCACAGTCCTTAGCAATACTTGGCAATTGATGAAGTACAATTTCCAGCAGTTCTCAGCAGTACACAACAGAAAGGAGCTATAAGTCCCAGCAGATCTCAGCAGGACACAACAGGGAAGGAACTTCAAGCCCCAGAATTTCCAGTGCCCAGATAGTAGCACACAGGTAATACAGAACTACAAGTCCTGGCAGTTTTGTCCTCTTCCTTATATATTGAGACCCTGCAGCCATGACTTCCTCCATGTAGAACACTGGAGTAAATTCTGAGTACTCCGTTGAATCCTGTGCTCCCTGCTGAGTCTCCAAACACCCTATGCAGGCAAAGGAATCCACTGATCAACCATCAGATCAGCTGATTTACACACCTAGTTGTTCATGTAACTCATGTTTTAAAGTATTGCTAATTCTACCTAAAATCCAATAATGATCTACACACAAAACAATTTATAATTTTAGAAAAGGGGCAAGGTTGGCTGTCCCTATTACAGCAGACATTAGCTATCTCAACTAGCATTTCTCAACCCTTTCAACATGGGGGAACCCTTGAAATACCCTTTAGGTCTCAGAGAACTCCTGCCAACTGTATCTACAGCTTAGAGTACATTAGCCTGATGGCCAATTGGAAGAATGCTTCCTACATTAGTGATCGGTGGGAAGAATGCTCCTTTATAGGTAGCTAAAAGATCATTGGTGTCCGTGGTTAAATATCTGAGAGGCGGGAATTTCCCATTGCTTATGCCGCATACACACGACTGGACTTTACGGCATACTTTGCCCGGGGGACTTTTCGGCGGACTTTGCGACAGACTTTCCGAACGGACTTGCCTACACACGATCAACCAAAGTCCGACGGATTCGTACGTGATGATGTACGACCAAACTAAAACAAGGAAGTTCATAGCCAGTAGCCAATAGCTGCCCTAGCGTCGGGTTTTGTCCGTCGGACTAGCATACAGACTAGCGGACTTTTCGACCGGACTCGTGTCCGTCGGATAGATTTGAAACATGTTTCAAATCTAAGTCTGTCAAACTTTTGAGAAAACAAAGTCCGCTGGACCCCACACACGATCGAATTGTCCGACGAAATCCGGTACGCCGGACCTAGTATGCCGTAAAGTCCGATTGTGTGTACGCGGCATTAGGGTACCACTAGCAACCTTTGAAAAAACCCTGATTAACAAAGACTGGTGTAATCCTTCTAATGAAAGTAAGGGATGATTGCTTGGATTTTCCTCAGTGAACGACAGTGCTGGATTACCAAATAGGCTGAGTAGGCACCGGCCTATGAGCCCTGCAACAACAGATCAAAATATTATTGATTTTATCCGGAATGAAAATTAAAATTAAGCTTTCTTAAATTGTTTACAAAAGATAGAAAAAATAAACCAACTCAGAGAAAGATACAAAAAATTACATTAAAAGACTCTATAGAGATTAAAGGAAAAAAAATGCACGATTAAAGCATATTATGAAAGTGGGAGAGATATACACATTCTGGGAATTAAGACACAAAAGGGAGTTACTAGCGATAGATGAACTAAGATACCATCAGTTAATACATTTTATAATGACACTGCCACACCCAATAAGATCAGGAGAAAGCTTATTACCATTTGAAAAATTGCTCAACTTACAGGAAGCACCAAGGCACAGAATTTCCCAGATTTTTACGATTCTTAGACCCCTTTCACACTGATCCTCCCCGGGCGTCAGCGGTAAAGCGGCGCTATTTTTAGCGCCACTTTACCGACGGTTTAGTGGCCGAAAAGGGGTTAAATCCGCCCACAAAACGCCGCCGCAGCGGCGCTTTGCCAGCGGTATAGCAGTGCTGCCCCATTGTTTTCAATGGGCAGGGGCGCTTTAGGAGCGGTGAGTTCACTGCTCCTAATGCGCTCCAAAGAAGCTGCTGGCAAGACTTTTTCTGACACCCTGCCAGCACACCGCTCCAGTGTGAAAGCCCTCGGGCAAAAGCGCCTCAGTGTGAAAGGGGTCTAACTCTAATGTCGGAACCATTGGTACCGCCTTTCTTGGATAGGAGGGAAGCAGAACTTGGTGCAACTTTGAATGAGCAAGAAAAAAAGAAAATGTTGAAATTAGCAGACGGAACAGCAATAGATATAAACACGATAGAAACTAATTATAAATGTCTGTCAAGATGGTATATAACACCTATCAAAGCACACAAATATCAATAGGAGAAAACACCACTTTGCTGGAGAGGGTGTGGGAAAAGAGGAACAATGACACATATATGGGAGTGTTTCAAAATACAGACTATTTGGCAAGAAGTGATACAACAGATCCAAGAAATTACGGGAGTAGATATGCCTAAAAGTCCAGAAACCTATTTATTACATAATATCAAAAACTTACAATAAAACAATATAAGAGAACGATAATAACACATATAATAAATGCAGCAAAACACCTGATCCCAAAACATTGGCAAGCATTGGAAAGCCCAACGCTGAGAGAATGGGTTCAAAGGGTAGAATTTATATTTAACCCTTTCATGCCTAAGCCTATTTCTGACATTTGTTCCTTACAAGTTAAAATCCATATTTTTTGCTAGAAAATTACATTATATATCTTTTTTTAGCAGAGACCCTAGAGAATAAAATGGTGATCATTGCAACATTTTATGTCACACTGTATTTGTGCAGCGGTCTTTCAAACGCAATTTTTTTGGGAAAAAGACACTTTCATGAATTAAAAAAAAACGAAACAGTAAAGTTAGCCCAATTTATTTGTATAATGTGAAAGATGATGTTACGCCAAGTAAATAGATACCTAACATGTCATGCTTTGAAATTGCGCACACTCGTGGAATGGCGACAAACTACGGTACCTAAAAATCTCCATAGGCGATGCTTTAAAACAATTTAACGGTTAACAAGTTATGCCCCGTATACACGATCGGACTTTCGCCAACAAAACCGTGAATTTTTGTTCGAAGGTTGTTGGCTCAAACTTGTCTTGCATACACACGGTAACACAAATGTTGGCCAACAATTCCGAACGTGAGAACGCGGTGACGTACAAGACGTACGACGAGCCGAGAAAAAGGAAGTTCAATAGCCAGTGTGGCTCCGTCTGCTTGATTCCGAGCATGCGTGAGCTTTTGTGTGACGGACTTGTGTACACACGCTCTGACTTTCCGACACCAAAGTTTTGTTGGGGGAAAATTTGAGAACCTGCTCTCAAACATTTGTTGGCGGAAAGTGCGACAGCAAATGTTCGATGGAGCATACACACGGTCGGACTTTCTGACAACAAGCTCACACCCAACATTTCCCGTCGGAAAGTCCGACCGTGTGTACGCGGCATTAGAGTTACAGAGGAGGTCTTTAGCTAGAATTATTGCTCTCACTCTGATGATCGTGGCAATGTGTGGTTTGAACACCGTTTACATTTGCAGGCTTGACTTACGTATGCGTTTTCTTTGCTGTGCTTTTTTTCTTATTTATTTTATTTTTTGTACATTGTCCCTTTAAAAAAAAAAAAAAATTTGATCACTTTTATTGCTGTCACAAGGAATGTGAACATCCATGGGCGTAGCATTAGGGGTTGCAGGGGTCACAATCTCAACCCGCCCCTAGCTCCAGGGGGCCCCTGCAGCCTCCCTGTCATATTATCTGTCAGGGCTGGGCTCAGCCCTTCCTTCTCTGAGCTGGCCGCTCAGCTGACGGCTAATTGCCAGCTCCTTTCTCTCCACAGTGACTCAGCTGTTGATGATCTGCTCTTCAGTCCTGCCTACTTAATGCCGTCCAGCTCACTTCATCTTTGCCTTCGCCTTGGTCACATCTCAGAGACCTTATCCTGCATTCCTGTTGAAGACATGCTCGGCTGACGTTCCTCCTGGCTCCTGATCCTGCTTGCTGTACTACTACGTTGATCTTTGGCTCTCTGACATTGGCATTGGCTGACTACCCGATCTGGTTACTGAACTCTGGCTATGTATTGACTACGCTTACTCTGTTTACCTTTTTATTATTATTAAACAAGTGTGATTAACTGTACTTCTGTCTCGGTCTGATTCAAGGTTTCTGACAGTAGGCGAAGGCCATGAATTCAGAAGATGCAGTCAGTCCACTTGTTGGTAATAATTTTTCCAGATTGGATGACCAGGATCACTGCATGGATCAGTTTGCCTTGGCGTTACAAACGCTCCTGTGTCGCACGGCTCACCTGGAATCTTCCACTATGGCTGCTCCGGTACAGCCTGTGTTGCAGGCCGTCCCTGCTGCTGCTCAAGTCTCTGTGCTGGCACTCGCCTCGAGTATTATCTCTATAAGAGGCATGTCTGGTTCTGCTCCGCTTCCCCAGCGATTTGGGGGCGATCCAATTCAATGCAGAGGGTTTCTCAACCAGGTTGAGATATACTTTGAGATGCTGCCCCAGGCGTTTCCCACGGACAGAAGCAAAGTAGGTTTCATGATATCTTTGCTTTCTGAGAAAGCCTTGGCCTGGGCAAACCCTCTATAGGAGACGCAAAAACCAGTGGTCCTGAGTTACCCAGAATTTGTGGCTTCCTTCAAAAGGGTATTTGACGTTCCTGCACGCTCCGCTTCTGCTGCCAAGAGCCTCATGTCCATCAAACAGAGTACGAGAACTGTTGCCGATTACGCCATTGAATTTTGTACTCTGGCAGCAGAGGTTGCTTGGAACAATGAGGCCCTCGTGGCTGCCTTCTCTCATGGTCTCTCGGATAATATCAAGGATGAGATAGCAGCCCGAGATATACCCACTGAGCTGGAGAGGTTGATCACATTTGCCATCCTCATTGACTCCAGACTCAGAGAAAGACTCTCTTTTAAGGAGCGCTGGCGCAAGCCTCCTGTACATTTGTCTCCGAGCTTTACAGTCCCACCCTTGCCTCCCTCACCTCCCATGCCTCCTGGTACCAAGTCGGTCTGTGAAGATGAACCCATGCACTTGGGCTTCACGCGTCTCTCTGCGGATGAGAGAGCCCTTAAGAGGAGGGAGAGATTGTGCCTTTATTGTGGACAGGCTGGTCACTTTTTGAAGTCTTGTCCTACCCATCCAGGGAATGCCTGAACCTTGAGGTCCTGTCACAGACAGACCTTAGGTGGCATTGTTTCATCTCCAGTTTCCCAGAAAGATAAGCCCCTGGTTTTGGTTACCCTGTCTTGGGCTGAGTCATCCGTCGAGATACAGACTCTAATCGACTCTGGGGCTGCAGGCCTGTTCATTGATGCTGCCTTTGTATCGAAGCACTCGATTCCGCTGCAGCTGCGTGACACTCCACTTGCCATTGAGGCTCTTTACGGGAGACCTCTACAGCCTGCCTATGTGACTCATGAGACGGTTCCGTTGTCCATGGCCGTAGGGGCCCTTCACCATGAGATAATCCAATTCCAAGTTATTTCCTCACCTAAGTTTCCGCTAGTTATTGGTTATCCTTGGTTACAGAGGCACAACCCTTCTTTTGATTGGCTCCGTCCTGAGGTTCTGTCCTGGTCGCCACAGTGCACTGAGAGATGCTTCCAGAAGGTAGCCAAGGTCCTGTGCACCTCTTCACTCTCCTCCCTGCCAGAAGAGTACCACGATTTTAGCAATGTCTTTGACAAAGGTCAAGCCGGTAATTTGCCTCCACACTGGTCGTATGATTGCGCAATTGACCTTCAACCTGGTGCGATACTCCCTTGTGGCCGCGTTTACCCTTTGTCGTTCTTGGAGGATAAGGCCATGGAGGAGTATGTTGCACTTTCTTGAGGTTTCATCCGCAAATCCTCGTCTCCTGCTGGTGCTGGTTTCTTTTTTGTGAAGAAGAAGAGTGGTGAGCTGTGACCTTGTATCAATTATAGGGGTCTCAATCATTTCACGATTAAGAATGCCTATCCCATTCCGTTGATTACGGAGTTATTTGACCGCCTCAAGGGAGCAACGGTTTTCACGAAGCTTGATTTGAGAGGGGCATACAATCTCGCCAGGATTAAGGAGGGCGACGAGTGGAAAACTGCGTTTAATACCAGATCAGGTCATTATGAGTATCTCGTAATGCCTTTTGGCCTTTGTAATGCTCCGGCAGTTCTCCAGGAGTTCATTAACGATGTCCTCCGAGATTTGTTGCAGTTATGTGTGGTGGTTTATCGCAACGAAATCCTCATATTTTCCAAGTCCCTGGAGAGCCACCACACAGATGTCTGTCGTGTGCTTCAGAGACTAAGAGAGAACAATCTCTATTGTAAATTGGAAAAGTGTGAATTCCATTGTGAACCGGTTAAATTCCTGGGCTATGTCATTTCCACTGAAACTGAAATTTCCAGAGAAACTTTCAGCAGTCCAACAGTGGCCTTGACCCGTGGGTTTACGTCCTCTGCAGCGTTTTCTTGGCTTTGCCAACTATTATTGGAAGTTTATTCGTAACTTCTCGTCTCTGGTCAAGCCCCTGACTGATATGACCAGGAAAGACGGCAACCAACAGAGTTGGTCTCCGGAGTCCATTAAGGCCTTTGAGAGTCTCAAGGCTGCCTTTGTTTCTGCTCCTGTGTTGGCACACCCTGATCCTACGTTGCCCTTTATTCTAGAAGTTGATGCTTCTGAGACTGGAGTTGGCGCCCTTCTGTCTCAACGTCCTAACTCTGAGTGCGCTATGCATTCGTGTGGCTACTTTTCCAAGAAATTGTCACCTGCAGAGTGCAATTCTGAGATTGGTGACAGAGAGCTGTTGATGATCATTTTAGCCCTGAAAGAATGGAGACATCTCCTTGAAGGTACCACTGTGCTGGTTCTCATTCTTACTGACCATAAGAATCTCACATTCTTGTCTGAGGCTAAGCACCTCTCCCCCAGAAGGGCGCGATGGGCTTTTTTCTTGTCGAGTTTTAATTACATTGTCTCGTTCTTACCCGGTACTAAGAATGTAAGGGCTGAAGCCTTGTCATGATAATTTTCCTCCACTTCCAAGATGCAGTCGGTTCCGGTTCCTGTGATTCCTCCTGATCGTATTCTGGCTACGGTTCGCACCAGTCCCTCTTCTCCTTTGGGAGACAAAGTTCTTGCTGCTCAGGTTGATGCTCCTCCTGAGAAACCTTGTGACCGCTGCTTTGTTCCCGAGAGTCTCAGTACTGCTGTGCTCCAGACTTACCATTCTCCCAAGGCTGCTGGCCACCCTGGGAAGAATCAACTCTTTTGGGCCATTTCCCAACAATTCTGGTGGCCTAGTCTACGTGCTGATGTAACCGCCTTCGCAGCTGCCTGTTCCGTGCGTGCTCAGAGTAAGACTCCACGACACCTTCCAGTGGGCCTCCTACAACCCATACCCAATGGAGAGAGGCCCTGGACCCTCCTGTCTATGGATTTCATTGTGGAGTTACCCAACTCCCAAGGCAACACAGTTATCCTTATGGTGGTTGACCGGTTCTCGAAAATGTTGCATTGTATACCACTCAAGAAGTTGCCTACTTCCAAGGAACTGGCTTCTATTTTTGCTCGGGAGATCTTCCGCTTACATGGGCTCCTAAGGTGATTGTCTCAGACAGGGGTAGTCAATTTGTGTCCCGGTTCTGGCGAGCCTTTTGTGCACAGTTGGGTATTCAGCTTGCCTTCTCCTCTGCGTATCACCCGCAGTCTAATAGGGCCACAGAACGAGCCAATCAGTCCTTGGAGCAATTCCTACATTGCTATATTTCTGACCATCATAACAACTGGTCATACCTCTTACCGTGGGCAGAGTTTGCTCACAATAGTGCCTTGAATTCAGCTTCCCGTTTGTCCCTGTTTATGGCGAACTATGGTTTCCAACCTTCCGTGTTGCCTGCCTAGTTTGTTCCGCAGAGTATTCCTGCATTAGAGGAGCATCTCTGTGGCCTTCGTCCCACTTGGGCACAGGTCCAGGAGGCATTGCGACATGCTAACGTACATGTCCCTGTCCTCCTCTGTGATTTCCATAGACGTTTTCCCCTCAAACCCGGTGGTCCTCCGAGTTAAGAGGAGGAGAGTGCCATCCTGTAGCCACGATAGGACTGATGTCACTGTTGAGGTAAGACACCGCTCAGTGTCTTCTAGCCACTAGCTGGGATTTTCTGTACCCCACCCGGGAATGTCTGCTTACACCACTTCCCTGGCAACTGGGGAAAAGACACGCACCTCCGGAAGGTGACCTTCCCCCAACACTGACAGAGAAACCTTCAGAAATTGCTAAAACAAATCCCTTAACACCTCCCGAGGGGCTGCAGGCTCCAGATTTCGTGTCACATGGCTTTGCCCCCCAGATCTAAGTTGCGCCCCTCCCCCCCAAAGCCTCCTGACCACCCCCTCCGCCCTGGATGCTATGCTGAGCTTCTTTCCCAGTCTATACTGTTCCTCCTCCGCAGGGCTGAAATCACATTCCTTTACAACACAGCCATTCAGCCATGATCTGCATAGGGTGTATCTGCCTACTGCAACTACACTGCCATTCTGACCAGGGGATTTCACAGGTCAGAGCGGCAACATAAAAGCCAGATACACCCTGTGAAGGCTGATAGACTGTGTGTAAAAGAATGTGATTTCATCCCTGTGTATTGTGAGGGGGGGGGGGGGGGGTTGAGCTGTTTACAGTGCTGGAATGTGAAAGGAGCTCTGCCAAATGACCTGCCAGGGGTCCCTGTCCTCTGATTCTCCAGAGGTGATCCCTGTCCTCTAGTGTATGGAGGAACTCTGGAAACTCTAAACTCTTAAGCCACTTTGAGTATCGTGGGTGTATCTGCACACACAGAGGAAGTGGGGGTGGTAGTGTACAACTTTTGCATCGGGGCCCACAAGCATCAAGCTACGCCTCTGTAAACATCCCTTATGACAGTAATAGGTGGTGACGGGTACTCTTTATTATTATTATTATTCAGGATTTATATAGCGCCAACAGTTTACTCAGCGCTTTACTCTTTGACCCCAAATCCCTCTTTTGCACTTAAAAGTATTAAGATCGGCAAAATCGGCAATTCTGAATACTGTTCCTTTTTATTTTAATCGCTCTATTGGCAGCAGAGTAAACCGGAAGTGATGATTTGATTTAGCTTCCGAGATTATACATCAGAGACCCGATCAAAGCTGAATTTGGCTTTGTTCGGGTCTCAGCCTAGGCGACGGACGCACCGGGTGGTGGCTTGGGTCTCCCAGTGGGACGGGAGGCCCGGGAAGAGCAGTGGAAGGTGGCGGGAGGGCGGGGGGGGACCGCACCACCCCGGTTTAACCCCCTTAAGCCATTAACGCAAATTTGCATCTGGTCAGGACAAAGCGGATATGATGGAAGAATTGTGTAATTACGGAGAAGATAGAATAGAAACATTTTCAAATACTTGGAAAGGATGGAAAGAGTTTAAGAATACAAAGAAATACTCTAAGCTAATGGGAATCTGAAGAAAGAGAGGTAGAGGGAATAAATGAAGGAAGATTATAACACACGTTTAAGGAATGTGGGATAGGGAAGGCGAGGGGAGGGGGGATAGGGGAAAACTATATTTTTTATGAATGAGAATTTTGAACAAAGTATTTTATATTTTGTATAATATGTGAAAAAAAAAAAAAGACTGGTCATCTTCATTTAGCGGCCAACGTACACACAACTTAGTTCATTGTCATCCCATTAGAGAACACGCATGCATGAGAAACCTCCATAAACCTGCAAAAGGGCCCCAAGGTATCGACTGCCTTGGGTTAGTGATGGTGAACCTTGGCACCCCAGATGTTGTGCAACTACATTTTCCATGATGCTCATGCACTCTGCAGTGTAGTTGAGTATCATGGGAAATGTAGTTCCAAAGCATCTGGGGTGCAAAGGTTCGCCATCACTGGCCTAGGGGCATCTGCAGAGTTTAATCCTGTACTGGGTAACAGCTACTGTTTTCCCCAAGAGAGTCTGGCCTGAAAATGTAATTCAAGTAAAAATACCATTTATGGCTGTGTTGCAGTGACTTTGCGACATTTGATTCTTTTGAAGCTGTTGCTAAAGAGTGTGTGTAACATTACCATATATTATTTAGAAGAATGAAATATAAGATTGAGGAAAATGGTATAGGTGGGAACAATTACGATACTCAGATAAAGCACCACATTAGATCTCAGCATATTAAGGTGTCTTGAATAGAAACTGTATTCCATATATTGGTCATTCAGGCAAGGCAACATAGATGGGAAGGAATTTTAACATACCTAAAGTGGAGGCAGCTACACTGAGCCATTTCTACCAAGCTGTCTCAAAGAGCAAACCAATGTCCCACTACATATGCCTCTAGAAACCCAGGCCCTGTTCTAAATGTCTCCATATACCCAACCCAAGATGCCTCCAGAAACCCTGACCCAGGAATCCTCCAGAAACCTTGATCCAGATACCTCCATAAACAGAATACGAAGAAACTTGGACCACAATTTTGTATGGCAGAAAGCCATAGCAAACGTGTGGATATTTTCACCTGTCTGTAGTGGAAGAGCACTTACACTTTTTAACCCATGCCTGCCCAGACATATGATGGTTATCTAGACCTATTATGGTACTGTGGACATGGAATCTTCCCTAGAGTACCAACTAGAACCTGGCAATACACAAGCACACCCTGGCATGTTACCAGCCTGGTCTAACTAGCACCCTCCAAGCATAGTTCCCAACTGTCCCTGATGTAGATCAAAGTTCCTCTTTCCTCCTCATGTGTTCCTCATTTTGGTCTGATCTATATAGTTGTATATAATATGCACTTTTTATCTTTCAAAGGTGTTTCCCAGTGCTAAACCTTTTATCCATTTTCTGATTTGCTTCATTTGTAAATTTCAAAAGCCAGTATAAAGAAATAGTAGTGGTAAAGAAAGCACTTGTGGGTTTAACAAATCATATTTTGGTATAATTGGTATAATAATAGGGGGCTTGGCAGTAGGTGTGTCTTATGCCTACATACTTTTCTAATAGGTGTCCCCCATTCCCATCTCAAAAAGTTGGGAGGTATGCTCTAAGTAGTCCTTCCCATAACTGCTTTAGGCCTTACAGCAATGGACCCCAATAGCCACCATTACAATGCACTGCCTGTTTCCAGAGGACATCCCCATCTTGAGTTAGGAGATGAAAGAGTCCAGACAATGAAAGCCTTTTAATTATTTACTAAACGTAGGTTATTACATCCTTTCAGTCACCCCAGTAGTGACAGCAGAGGCGGCTCTCTAATTAGACAAATTAAGCAGTCGCCTAAGGCCCATGCTCACAGGGTCCTCGCGGCTGCCTAGTTTGCCTAATTAAAGAGCTGTGTTGATGGCGGATCCCCCGCTATCAGCACAGTGCTGAGTCCACTCACCCCTACATGGAGAGATAGCGGGCTGTTTACCGGGTGATCGGAGCTCACTGACAACTCC
Source organism: Lithobates clamitans (assembly GCA_037952925.1). Classification (NCBI taxonomy): domain Eukaryota; kingdom Metazoa; phylum Chordata; class Amphibia; order Anura; family Ranidae; genus Lithobates; species Lithobates clamitans. The sequence goes on from JBBGZY010000230.1 coordinate 2,570,420, forward strand.
GGATCACAGCCAGGGATAGCCGCTCAGAGTCAGCGCTGACACATCCTCCACTCACAAGCAGGAGAGGAGAGAGAGCTGCTAATGCTGCTGCTCCTCCTCCTTCCGCTCACTTCTCCTGTCTGCCCCGCTGACCCATCGGGGGATGAAGCCAGTGTCGGACCAAGTCCCGAACTTCCGGCACTGCGCTCCACTCAATGAGGATGCTTAGCTGTGCCATCAATCTCTGGTTCCTCCGCCCGGCGCCTCTCTCCCTGCCCACTTTGGTGACCCTTTTTGCATCTGCCGCTGTATACACAATGAGGAGAAATCTGTAGAACCGCTCCACCCCTCAGCTCCGTCCCCCAACTTCGGCTCTCACACCTTGCTTGCAGCGGTACCGGATTCCTGCCAGTAAGGCAATATAAATGGAGATCTTAAAGAGGGCAGGGGGTGCTGCTATAAAGGGGTCTCTATGATCTCTGGGGGTCTCTAGGGGGGGCACTCTGATGTAAGGGGTATCCTTCTTTCCTTCTGCTCCCCCTGCACCTTGCCCACTTATCCTCCCTCTGTACTGTGTCCTCCTGCTCCCTCCTTTACTTTACTTTCTTGTCCTGTGCCCACTTACCCTCCCCCCTGTGTATTGTACCCTCCTGCCCCGGTACTGTGCCCACTTACCCTTCCCCTGTGCTGTGCCCTCCTCCCCCTGTACTGTGCCCACTTACCCTCCCCCCTGTGCTGTGCCCACTCACCCTACCCCTGTACTGTACCCTCCTGCCCCCTGTAATGTGCCCACTTACCCTCCCCCCTGTGCTGTGCCCTCCTGCCCCCTGTACTGTGTCCACTTACCCTCCCCCTGTACTGTACCCTCCTACCCCCTGTACTGTGCCCACTTCCCCTGTGCTGTGCCCTCCTGCCCCCTGCACTGTGCCCACTTACCCTCCCCCTGTGCTGTGCCCTCCTCCTCCCTGTACTTTACCCACTTACCCTCCCCCTGTGCTGTGCCTACTCACCCTCCCCCTGTACTGTACCCTCCTGCCCCCTGTACTGTGCCCACTTACCCTCCCCCTGTGCTGTGCCCTCCTGCCCCCTGTACTGTGCCCACTTATCCTCCCCCCTGTTCTATGCCCTCCTGCTCCCCTGGTACTGTACCCTCCTGCCCCCTGTACTGTGCCCACTTACCCTCCCCCTGTACTGTACCCTCCTACCCCCTGTACTGTTCCCACTTACCCTCCCCCTGTACTGTGCCCTCCTGCCCCCTGTACTGTGCCCACTTACCCTCATCCATGTGCTGTGCCCTCCTGCTCCCCCTCTACTGTACCCTCCTGCCCCCTGTACTGTGCCCACTTACCCTTCTCCCTGTGCTGTGCCTTCCTGCTCCCCCTGTACTGTACCCTCCTGCCCCCTGTAATGTGCCCACTTACCATCCCCCTGTGCTGTACCCTCCTGCCCCCTGTACTGTGCCCACTTACCCTCCTCCCTGTTCTGTGCCCTCCTGCTCCCCCCTGTACTGTACCCTCCTGCCCCCTGTACTGTGCTCACTTACCCTCTCCCCTGTGCTGTGCCTTCCTGCTCCCCCTGTACTGTACCCTCCTGCCCCCCATACTGTGCCCTCTTTCCCCCGCCCTGTTCTGTGCCTTCCTGCTACCCCCTGTACTGTATCCTCCTGCCCCGTACTGTGCCCACTTACCCTCCTCCCTGTGATGTGCCCTCCTGCTCCCTCCTTTACTATACCCTCCTGCCCCCTGCACTGTGCCCACTTACCCTTCCCCTGTGCTGTGTCCTCCTCCTCCCCCTGTACTGTGTCCAATTACCCTCCTTATACAGTTAATTTTTATCATTTGAATTTTTTTTCCCATTATGGGTGTGAGTGGGGCCTCGTGCCTAAGTTTTGCCTAAGGCCTCACAAAGCCTAGAGCCGCCTCTGAGTGACAGTGCACTCCTGAATGTATAACTAAAGCCAGAACATTTTTCTTAGTTTTGGATGGAGTCCAGAGAGATAGGATCTCTATCCTGTTTTTACTGCTAAATCTCAGTTTACACCCACGCAAAAAACAAGTAATATAATTTTTTTTTTTTTAAATCACAAATTGTGAAAAAATATGTGTAATATGAGCTTGCACGTCTTAAAGCTAGAAAATGGTCTAAATAGATTTTGAGATTAGTGATTAGTAAGTAAAAACAAAAATGGTGCCAATAAAATAAAAGTGTCAATATTGCTAAAATATAAACCTCAGAAATATGTCATAATAAACACGATAAATGAAAGTCCATAAATAAGTGCTCTGTGTTTTTAAATCCATCCATGAAGTGAAGAAAGGAAATAGTGCCACCAAATAAAGGGAAGTGTTGCTTCTTCCCCACCAGTTCCCACTGCACTCACCAGAGGGATTTGACCCGCTTTTTTTAAAGTGAAGGTCAAAAATCGCTTGAATTAAAAATCACTGTATATGCCAGTTGTGATCTCTCCTTCCCCACTGGTGTCATAGACAGTTTGGCCTCTGTGTGGATATCTGTGCTTTTGCATCTTTTACAAAATTCCCTGTATGGGACTCCCTCGCCTTCACTTTGTAAAAAGTGGATCAAATCCCTCTGGTAAGTGTGGTGTGAACTGGTGGGGAAGAGGAAACATTTTCCTTTGTTTGGTGGCACTTTTTCCTTTCTTCACTTCATGGATGGATTTAAAGACACAGAGCACTTAATTTATGAACTTTAATTTATTGTGTATATTATGGCATTTTTATAGTTTTTACTGTTGTCTGTGCCACGATTAAGGAGATTCACCCTCTCTATTTGCCCTGTTTACCATTATCAACAAAAGTGAAAGTAATCCTAAATTTTGGGTTGACCACAGAACAGTATTATGTGGGAAATTGTCCAGTGGAGTACTGGTGACAACCAGGGCTTCCCTTGCTTTGAAAGGATTTCCTCTCAATACCCGTTTTGGCTATTGTATGGAAAGTAAAGGGAAATCTCTCCAATGGGAGGATGGCAAAAAAAAACTGGCAGGTGCTCTATCCAAAATGAAAAAAAAGTTTTAAGTTTACCAACAATAAAGAGAATGTTGGTAAGAAAAGAGCCAATTGATAGGCTCATACAGTTTAGGGGGTTGCCAGAGTCCAGCATTCCATACAAATGGGATGTGGGTAGTCCCAATAGTCCTGCACCTTTCCTGCCTGCTTCCCCCCCTAATGAAAAAGCTAAAGTTGATAGAGCTTCAAAGACTAGACTATGTCCTTGCTTGGTCCTCAAGACACCTCCCATGATGACCTACAGTGTACTCCTGACAGAACTCTTTACAGGGCTTGCACTACCTGGGGTCCCACCCTACTACTACTCTGGGGCCTTTAGCAGTTATCTAGACCAGTGTTTCTCAACTCCAGTCCTCAAGGCGCCCCAACAGGTCATGTTTTCAGGCTCTCCATTAATTTGTACAGGTGATTTGATCAGTTTCACTGCCTTAGTAATTACAACAGCTGTTTCATCTGAGGGAAATCCTGAAGACATGACCTGTTGGGGCGCCTTGAGGACTGGAGTTGAGAAACACTGATCTAGACAACTAAACTACCTACTCACTACAAGGGGTCCCTGAACCTTCTCTTATAACTGTGGCAACACCTTGTGGCCAAAGCAGGGAGCCATACCAGGCACTCCCATGCCCCTAAACTACACTAGCTAAAACAATCTTACCAAATTTGTTCTGGTAGGGGATTCTGCATTTTTATAGCTGCTACCAGGACAATAGACATACCTAGGTCTGAACCTCTTTTTCAATTTTCTTTGCAACAAACCCAGACTCAGACCCCACCTTTTGGACCTCTATTATATGGTTTTTCATTCAGCCTCTAATTGAGACTACAAAGGCATATGCTTGTCAAACTCTTTATTGAGTGTGAAAAAATGTAAAACGCCTCTGTCAGTGAAAAAGTCAAAGTGGTTGTAAAGGCTCAAGGTTTTTTACCTCCATGCATAGAATGCATGGAGGTAAAAAAACCTTCTCTGTGCAGCAGACCCCCCCCCCCCTAAATACTTACCTGAGCCCCATCGTGATCCAGCGATGTGCACGACAGCCTCGGCTCTCCAGGGACTCTCCCTCCTCATTGGCTGAGGCAGCAGCAGGAGCCACTGGCTCCCTTTTGCTGTCAATCCCAGCCAGTGAGCCAATGAGGAGAAAGAGGGGGTGGAGCCAAGCCATGGCTGTGTGTGTGAATGGACACGCAGAGCAGCGGCTCGGAAATGCGCCTGCACGAGTTATCCAGAATGAAAAAAATACTTTTAGTTCTAAGGCTCTACACTGAGACTTTTATAGCTATAGTTATTGATTTCCATTGCTGACCTTCTCTTCCTGGGTTTATATTTTTTTATATAGCAGACAACTCCTACTTCCAAGTACCAGCTGAAAGCTACTACCATTCCATCCACCATAAACGTTCTTTATTCCTCTACTGAACACATAAAGACACAACAGTTACAAATGGCAGTTTAAAGAGGAACTGTAGTCTGCTCAAATAATTTGTAATAAAAACATCTTTGCCATTCTGAAGCTTCCCTCCAACCACTTTGCATATTATTCTATATATACTGTGATTCTGTACTTGCCAAATATGCTGCAGAAATCTCCCTCCACTAAGTCTGACTTCATCCATTTTAACCACTTACCGACCAAGCGCCCGCCGTTGTTATACGTCGCTATTTTGGCGTAGAATATCGGGGTTATGGCAGCAGATAGCAGCCATAACCCCGGTATTTTCTGAAGCAGCGGGCGATCGGCTTTAAGATAAAAGTGGTCTTATTGGCGGATTCGCCGTGAGATCACTTTTATTGGCGGCAGGAGAGGTGCCCCCCCTTCCGCCGCGCTCCGGTAGTCTCCGCTGGTTACCGAAGCCGTCGGTCGCAGCAGAGACGATCCAATCCGTTTCCCTGAGAGGCTGGATGCCGAGTGAGGGAATGATGGCCCCCACTCGGCTCCATACCATTGGATGGCGGAAGCGACGTCAAACGTCACTTCCGCCCCTTAAAGGTCTTAAAGGGGAAATTATTGAAAGAAAAAAAAAAAAAGACATTTTTTAAAATTTTTATTGCCTTTAAAACCCCTTTCACACTGAAGGCGCTTTTCAGGCGTTTTAGTGCTAAAAATAGCGCCTGTAAAGCACCTCTCAAGCCTCTCCAGTGTAAAAGCCCGAGTGCTGACTGAATAAAAAGTCCTGCGAGCAGCGTCTTTGGGGTGGTGCGGGAGCGGTGTATACACCGCTCCTAAACTGCCCCTGCCATTGCAATCAATGGGCAGCGCCTGCAAAGCGCTTTGGCAGCAGCGCTTTGCGGGCGGTTTTAACCCTTTCCTCGGCTGCTAGCGGTATGAAAAGTGCCCCTATAACAGTGGTGAAGCGCCGCTAAAACTAGTGGCGCTTTACCACTAACGTGGCCCGTGTCCCAGTGTGAAAGGGCTCTAAGTGTAAATATGAGATCTGAGGTCTTTTTGACTCCGGATCTCACATTAAAGAGGACCTGTCATGCTTTTTTTCTATTACAAGGGATGTTTACATTCCTTGTAATAGGAATAAAAGTCACCCAAGGTTTTTTTTTTTTTAAATGTACAGTGTAAAAATAAAAAATAAAAAGTAAAATAAATACGGTAAGAAAAAATTTTTTTTTAAGCGCCCCGTCCTGCCGAGATCGCGCGCAGAAGCGAAAGCATACGTAAGTCGTGCCCGCATATGAAAACGGTGTTCAAACCACACATGTGAGGTATTGCCGCGATCATTAGACAAGAGCAATAATTCTAGCAAAAGACCTCCTCTGTAACTCTAAACAGGTAACCTGTAGACATTTTTAAACGTTGCCAATGGAGATTTTTAAGTGCCAAAGTTTGTCGCCATTCCATGAGCCGGCGCAATTTTAAGGCATGACATGTTGGGTATCTATTTACTCGGCGTAACATTATATTTCACAATATTGAAAAAAAAATGGGCTAACTTTACTCTTGTCTTGTTTTTTAATTCAAAAAAGTGTAAGACTGCTGCGCAAATACGGTGTGACATAAAATATTGCAAGATAATGTTTGGGGGTTCTAAGTAATTTAAAAAAAAAAAATGATTTTAACTTGTAAACAGCAGATCTCAAAAAGAGGCTTGGTCCAGAAGTGGGTAACTGTGGGCAGTGAAAGCTGCTGCCTGTTCACTTCCTGGATTTACACACACACACACACACACACACACACTGAGGCACACCTCCAGCTCTGCAGCTCTCATTGGCCCTCCTATGACTCATCCCCCCTCCCTTCCTGGCAAACTCTCACGAGAGTGATAGAGAAAGCTGTGCATGATGTTGTAGGCCTAGGCTAATGACCAGACAAGAAACAGGAAGTGGGCTCAGACATCCCTAGTCTCCCATGAGTCGCGGGAGTCTCCCGCATTTCACTGCGACACCCGCGAGCACCGGGCAATCTCCCGGCTGAGCCTGTCACTCAGCCAAAGACAGAGCAGCTCGAGTGGCCGAATGGAGTAAGGCCGCTCAGGCTGCTCTGTTTTCTGTCTGTGGCCAGGGGAGGGGGGGGGGGGGGGACAGAGCCGGGAGCGCTCTGCTGGTGGACCTTGTGGCTGCGCTGGTAGGCACTGATGAGGTGGCACGTTGCCATAAGGGATCCCCATGACTGTGATCCACCCATCAATCACAGCTAGTTGATGGGTAGATCTGGTCCCTGCAAAGCGACTGTTCCCAGTGCCCTGCTGTGTGCCCCATGCCCTGCTGTATGCCCCATGCCCTGCTGTGTGCCCCATGTTGTGTCCTGCTGTGTGCACTACTGTATGGTCATTCCCCGCTGTGTGCCCCATTACCTGCTGTGTGCCCCATGCCCTGTTGTATGCTCCATGTTGTGTCCTGCTGTGCCATAGTTGCCAACATTGAAAAAAATTTATTAGGTACACTTTTTTGGCTGTAGGCAGAGTCTTATTATAATTAGGGGGCGGGGTATGCGTTTGTAGGAGTGACACAGAGGGAAAGCAAAAATGCGGCGCGAGTCGTGGCAAAAAATAGGCATGGTTTTTACGCAAAATAGTGGGCGTGTCTTAAGTGAGCGTGGCTCAAAGGGGGTGTGGTTAGAGTCTGAGATGAATGAGGGATGGAGAGGGAAAGGGGGGGGGGGGAGGGATGGAGGAACAGCAGGCCCAGATCCTACACAACAATGGAAATATGTGTATTCTAGAAAGTTTAACAACCAGCAGATAAATATACTCCAAACACCTGGTGTTAGCACTTCAATCATCCCAGCACCATGGTTATTATGGTGTCAGGATGATTGAAGTGCATTATTTCTATTATTACATTGTAATATAAAATGAAATTATTCTACTCACCATAATGCCGAATCAGTGGGATCCCTGAGCGTGTCACCTGCCACGCCGCTGGCCACCAGCATCAAGTGCCCCCAGCAGACTTTGTCCTTGCATCAGGTGTCCCAGCAGAGTCCGTCCTTGCATCAGATGTCCCCAGCGGAGCCCCCCCTTACATCAGATGTCTTCAGCGGTGCCCCCCCTTACATCATATGTCCCCAGCGGAGCCCCCCTTACATCAGATGTCTTCAGCGGTGCCCCCCCTTACATCAGATGTCCTCAGCGGAGCCCCCCTTACATCAGATGTCTTCAGCGGAGCCCCCCTTACATCAGATGTCCCCAGCGGATCCCCCCCTTACATCAGATGTCCCCAGCGGAGCCCCCCTTACATCAGATGTCTTCAGCGGATCCCCCCCTTACATCAGATGTCTTCAGCGGATCCCCCCCTTACATCAGATGTCCCCAGCGGAGCCCCCCCTTACATCAAATGTCCCCAGCGAAGCCCTCCCTTACATCAGGTGTCACCAGAGGAGCCCCCCTTACATCAGGTGTCCCCAGCGGAGCCCCCCCTTACATCAGGTGTCACCAGCGGAGCCCCCTTACATCAGGTGTCACCAGCGGAGCCCCCCTTACATCAGGTGTCCCCAGCTGTGCCCCCCTCTTACTTCAGGTGTCCTAGTAGGAGGGGGTATACAAAATAATCATAAACTATCAAAAATATGGGTATACGGCACTACCTGGAAAGCCTGATTGCTAAGCTTGTGTAGGGAAAAAAACCTTTGTAAACTGGTTACCTTATTACACTTTTGTACAACAATCTATAAGGGAGAGGTATCCTAATTGCAGTAAGGGGCCTCCTGAATTCCCTTTACCATAGAGTTTTTTTCCCCTTAGAATTATTCCCTTAGGGGTGAGGTTTGTTATGTAAGTGTGACCATACTAGTATATTAGCTGCGTGTGTGCAATGTTGGAACCAATTGCACCAAGTGTAAGTCAATATGCACTATACTGGCTATGTATAAACAACCAGCCCGCAGAGTACATTGTAAACCATACCTCAATTAGTGCAATATAACAAAATGTATACCATGTATTTCAATACATCATTCACACATAAACATCTGCATCAGCCGCAAGAATTATATGCATCAAGGGATGAAAATTACTCTGAAACTCTTGAAATTGCATATACTGAAAAACTGAATCAGACTGCATTAACCGCAAACCACATATGCATCAAACTGGAAGTGGAAATCGCATGTCCATATTACAGTTCATAACTTGAAACCTAAACCCAGTGTGCAGTGCAGCAATTAAATCACAGTGCAATGTAATAGTCCCATAAAGTTCATCACAAAAACAGGTCAGGAACTCCCAGGAGTGACTTTGGTGCAGAAAAAGTTGCCTGGTGACTTTTGTGCTCCCCCTTCTGATTGCCTACTCACCAGCTCCTGGAACCCCTGCAGGGGTAATACGCCTGTAGTTTTTTTAGATGGGACTCTCCACCTCCTGTTTTCTGTGGTGGATGCCTCCAATATATCCTGATTGGTGGGGGTATTGTAAGGCCCTCATGCATCAAAAAATATAAAACTATGGATGGATCATCTGTGAGGAGCGGACGGGACTGCGCACGAGAGGTGGCACACCCCACTAGAGGCACATGGATTAGCATGTTTTATATTTTATGATGCATGAGGGCCTTACAATACCCCCACCAATCAGGATATATTGGAGGCATCCACCACAGAAAACAGGAGGCGGAGAGTCCCATTTAAAAAAACTACAGGCGTATTACCCCTGCAGGGGTTCCAGGAGCTGGTGAGTAGGCAATTAGAAGGGGGAGCACCAAAGTCACCCCTGGGAGTTCCTGACCTGTTTTTGTGATGAACTTTATGGGACTATTACATTGCACTGTGATTTAATTGCTGCACTGCACACTGGGTTCAGGTCTCAAGTTATGAACTGTAATATGGACATGCGATTTCCACTTCCAGTTTGATGCATATGTGGTTTGCGGTTAATGTAGTCTGATTCAGTTTTTCAGTATATGCAATTTTAAGAGTTATATAGTAATTTCCATCCCTTGATGCATATCAAGGCGGTCCCTCCACACATGCCAGAGTCCTGGGTGTAATCCTTGACTCTGACCTCTCCTTCAGCCCCCATATCCAATCACTGGCTAAATCCTGCCGCCTTAACCTCCGCAACATCTCCAAAATTCGACCCTTTCTGACTAATGACACTACAAAACAACTTATTCACTCTTTGATTATTTCCCGCCTGGACTATTGCAACTCTCTCCTTAATGGCCTACCCTTAAGCAGGCTATCCCCCCTTCAGTCTATTATGAATGCTGCTGCTAGACTAATACACCTCACTAATCGATCCGCGACTGCTGCTCCTCTCTGCCAATCCCTTCACTGGCTTCCCCTACCCCACCGTGTAAAATTCAAAATGCTAACCATAACATACAAGGCCATTCACAACATCGCCCCCATCTACATCACCAACCTCATCTGCAGATATCGCCCAAATCGCCCCCTCCGCTCCTCCCAGGACCTCCTGCTCTCTAGCTCCCTTGTTACCTCCTCCCATGCTCGCCTTCAGGACTTCTCCAGAGCCTCTCCCATCCTCTGGAATTCCCTGCCCCAGTATGTCCGATCAGCCCCTACCCTGTCAACCTTTAGGAGATCCTTGAAAACTTATTTATTCAGGGAAGCCTATCCCACACCCACATAACTGTCCCTGAGCCACCCCCATCAAATCATTCTTTGCAGCTATTACCTTTTGTACCACCACCCCCTCCCTTTTAGAATGTAAGCTCTATGAGCAGGGCCCTCCTGTACCTTTTGTATTGAACTGTAATTGTGTTGTCCCCCTTATACATTGTAAAGCGCTGAGTAAACTGTTGGCGCTATATAAATCTCGTATAATAATAATAATAATAATATAATTCTTGCAGCTGATGCAGATGTTTATGTGTGAATGATGTATTGAAATACATGGTATACATTTTGTTATATTGCACCAATTGAGGTATGGTTTACATAGCCAGTATAGTGCATATTGACTTACACTTGGTGCAATTGGTTCCAACATTGCACACACTCAGCTAATATACTAGTATGGTCACACTTACATAACAAACCTCACCCCTAAGGGAATAATTCTAAGGGGAAAAAAACTCTATGGTAAAGGGAATTCAGGAGGCCTCTTACTGCCATTAGGATACCTCTCCCTTATATATTGTTGTACAAAAGTGTAATAAGGTAACCAGTTTACAAAGGTTTTTTTTCCCTACACAAGCCTAGCAATCAGGCTTTCCAGGTAGCGCCGTATACCCATATTTTTGATAGTTTATGAATATAGAGCAGGGCACTATACTTTTTAAATAAAAATACCCATATAATACACAAGCTTAATGTATTCTAGTAAAGTTAGTCTGTAAACTAAGGTCTGTTTTGTTAGTTTATAGCAGTAGTTTGGTATTTTATAAACTTACAGCAGGCTGTGGGCATCTGAAGCCAGACTGTATTTCTTCCTGGATCTCATCCTTGCAGATCTCGCACATGCTCAGTGCAGTACAAGCAGTGTAATAGGTTTCAGGTCAGGTTTCCATAGCAACGGCAGTTTCAGAGGAAGTTGCCGTCCCTTCCAAGAAGGCATTGCAAACAGGAAACGATGCGATGGGCCGCGGCCAGGGAGGAGGAAGTGAAAAATGAATACAGCAGATATACAGTAGGTACTGAGAAAAAAATGAAAAAATATCCAATTTGTTTACAGTGCACAGTTTAGTGAGGGATGCTGAAGAGTTGTAAAAGTGGGTGGAACTCCACTTTAAGTGCTTTGCGTAAAGGGAGGCAGCAACCTGTATATTTGCCATATAGGCCTGTCCTGAAGCGCAGTTGCATACACGTGATATTGTATACAAAATAATGTCTCCCTCCGCCGGCCGCGTGGTTACAATAGAACCCCCGCCCCTTTCCATAACAGACCGGCAGCGGGGCGGGGGGTAGGCGGGGCGGGGCGCAGGGTGGGCGGTGACGCAGGAGCTTCATCTAGCCACCCAGCCGTTCCTGGTCTTCTTAAAAATGGCGGCTGATGGAGACAATGTCTCCGCCGGCCGCGGACCTCTAGCGGCGGCGAAAATTCGCGAAAAACCAGATTTCTTGGGATATTTCCCGGGAAACAATATAATTGGGAAAAGGGTCCAAATCCCAGGAATGTCCCAGGAAATCCGGGACAGTTGGTAAGTATGCTGTGCACACTACTGTATGCCTCATTCCCTGCTGTGTGCCCCACTATGTGCCCCATGCCTCTCTGTGTGCCCCATGCCCTAATGTGTGCCCAGTCAACAGGGTCGGCGCCTGGTGTGAAGCGTCACCTCCCTGAAATGAGTTTTTGCAGGTTGGGATGTCTGCGGATTGTATAAGTCAGTGTTTCTCAACTCCAGTCCTCAAGGCGCCCCAACAGGTCATGTTTTCAGGCTCTCCATTATTTTGCACAGGTGATTTGATCACTTTCACTGCCTTAGTAATGACCACAGCTGTTTCATCTGAGGGAAATCCTGAAAACATGACCTGTTAGGGTGCCTTGAGGGCTGGAGTTAAGAAACGCTGATATAAGGTATTTACTGGCAGAAAAGAAATGTTTTACTATCCACAGTTAAAACAACAAGGGCATAGGATTTATTAGATGGCAAGTTGAAAAAAAAACGACTGAAGGTCCGCTTTAAATCCGTGGCCCCGTCGTCACCATGACAGCAGAGCCGGGGCTTATGCAGACCCACTGCGGCAGACGCCCCGTTCCCTACGTCACTGGACGGGCTCACGTTCTCTTCCTCCACATTGTGGTTGGCACTGGAGTGGAAGTCACTTTGGGAGGGAGATTCCCTGAGTCGCTCCCGGTGACGTCACGAGAGGCCGAGTAAACATACACAGCTGTGGAGGGGGCGGGGTGGAAGGCGGAAGTATTTGTTCCAGTGGGTTCAGCTGGGGATCCTAAGGAGCTCTGTTCCCCCCCTGAGGTCTAGTGGGGACCCCTGCAGCCTGGTGAGCGGCCGTGTCATGTAATGTGTCCTCTCTGTGTGTCTCTTTAGTTGGTGTGTGTGGAGTGGAGGTGAGCTCCTGTGTTTGTTATTGTGGGGGGAGGTGCATGGGGCTGTGTGCACTGCTTTCACTTGTCCCCCATCTGGGGGGTTTGTCTTCCTGTCCTGTTTTCTGACAAGTAGAACTTCTATGACTCTTAGTGATTTCCAGGACTGGGAGAGCTCTCTGGTTTCCTGTATTTAGAATAGATCTGATGTCACAAGATTACTTGTAGGTTTGGATGGAGTGGTGAGGGGTTAGAGCCCCTGGCAAGGTTTATACAGCTGGGTGGAAGGATGTGGGGTGCTGGAGGGTGTATATCAGCAGATACGGGGTGTAATATAGGGAGGGGGGGTCCCTGCTTTTACAGAGGGGAATAGCGGTAGGTTGACTCGTGTCCCCCAATCTTCTGCAGATGGAAGGAGAAAACCACCAATCCCGTTTGGGAGTCCATGTCGGTGTCTCCGCTGGGGGAGGGGGGGGTTTGATTGTGCCCCTTTGGTTTGGTGACAACTTTCCCTGACACACAAGTTTGAGTTGTCACCATAACAGGAATAGAAAGGAAATCTCCCAGTGGGGACACTTGTATCAGTAAAAACTGACCATACACTATACAATCTCTTTTTAAATTTACCAAAGCTATATAATAAGAGGACACATGTAAACAATCCATACTTTTTATCTTTTTATTTTATTTTTTAGCAACCCAGCCAGGCCCCTGCACTACATGTAGTTGATGGTAGATCTAATGGAGATGTGCAATCAGATTGTATAGTTTATGGCCACCTGAAGGGTACGTTTTGAGCTTGCATGTTTTTGTGTGTTAATAACAGCCCATTAATTTCAGGTCTTTGGCAAACACACAAAAAGTATGGCAGGCACGATTTAAAGTGTCGCTAAACCCCCATCATAAAAAAAAAACAAAAAAAAAAACGATCAAATGGTTTACATGCTGTTCGTATTCATTCCGTCACTATGGGATTCATTTTTTGTATTCTGCAAAAAAACCTGGTTGACCCTGTGCTCTCTCTAGGGATTTGGCAGCTGTGGTGGCAGCTCTGCACATGCTCAGTTTTCAGTGAGTTTCTATCCTGAGCATTTCCTCCCGATCACATCTGAGCAGCCCATGTGACCTTAGAGTCACACATGTGGGTGTACACACAGTGGTAAGAGAAAATTAAAAATACCAAGGAAAATGGGATTGTAATGGTGCCACACACACAAATTAATATAAAAATATCCAAAGTTTATTATTAACATGTTAAAACCCATCAATTTCATAAAAAAAATTACAGATGAAATGCAGTCGCTTCAGCTTAACATGTTTCGCCAGGCTATGGCTTCTTCAGGAGATATTTATAGTTACTGCGTATATAGACACTATGAATTACAAAACATTGTATTAGTCAAAGAAAAACAAGAAACAATTCATACAATATACTAATTATTCCAAAATAAGTAATGTATCTACTCGTTTTTGTCAGTAGTGCTTTTTTATTTTTTCATTTGATGTGGTGCCTGTGACTCTGATACTCAGCAATCCATATAATCAAGGCAAATGACAGCCCACTCCCTCCTACTCCATGCCCTCTAACTGACTAAACACAATGGGGGTGGGATGTTACATGAAGATTGATGGAGGTTTCACCTCCCTCTTATTTTAAGGACACAGCCTGTGATGTAGAAATCTGCCCACACCATGTTATTTCCACAAAATAATAGATTTTATTTCAAATATATATTTGTATGACAATTTAAAACAGTTTTTTATAGATATTAATTTATTTTTACTCCGTATTCCAAAGGTGTGTGGGTGTTTTTTTTTGTTTTTTTTTTTTTTGTTTTTTTGTTTTATGTGACCAGCAGCAAAGAACTAGAAGCTCCTCCTGCTTATGTTTCCCTACAGACAGGCTCGGAAAAAACTGGGTCATGAGACAGCTGTATATCAATTAGGAGAAAGGTACTTTTTTTTTTTTTTTTTTTTTTTTAAATGCCATCATCCACATACGGAAATAGAAGGGTCAATGTAAATGAAACAGTGTGTGTTTAGGATCACTTTAAGAAATAATGGCACCTGTGTGTGTCTGCAGAGGGCAGTGCATTTCCACACTGTGCGAACTGGCACCAAGGCTACCGGCGATTCTATAGATAAATTACCAGAGGTGGGATCACTATAGAGGCCGCCTGTCTGTTCATATGGAGTTGCTCCCTCTGTAACTAGATGCAGTGAGATTTCACTCGCCCGAATGCTTCTGAATCTCTGGGGGGGGAGGGGGAGACATCCCAGACATCCCACGGCCTCAGCTACAGAGGGAGGGATTCCATAGAGACAAACCAGGCAGCATCCCAGTGGCAGAGTCACCGGTCTGACATCAGCTTTAGGGAGGATTTTCCTACTTTTCAGTGATTTCCCTGTACTACTATAGGACAGGAAGTGAAGGGAGCTCTTCACAGTAGGGCACGGAAAACACAGAGGTTCCGTACTAGATTCAAAAAGGATAAAAATAAAAAAATTGCAATAAAAGCACTTTTTTCATATTTTTATTCTCTGGGTTTTATTTATATATGTCAAACGTCTAGGCGTGTTGTAAACGGGGATACAATGCTCCTTGGCTCTACATTTGCTCAACAACAGAATGTCCCTGGAAACTCTTATGCCCCGTACACACGATCGGACATTCCGACAACAAAATCCATGGATTTTTTCCGACGGATGTTGGCTCAAACTTGTCTTGCATACACACGGTCACACAAAGTTGTCGGAAAATCCAATCGTTCTAAACGCAGTGACGTAAAACACGTACGTTGGGACTATAAACGGGGCAGTGGCCAATAGCTTTCATCTCTTTATTTATTCTGAGCATGCGTGGCACTTTGTCCGTCGGATTTGTGTACACACGATCGGAATTTCTGACAACGGATTTTGTTGTTGGAAAATTTTATATCCTGCTCTCAAACTTTGTGTGTCGAAAAATGTGTGATGGAGCCTACACACGGTCGGAATTTCCGACAACAAGGTCCTATCACACATTTTCCGTCGGAAAATCCGACCGTGTGTACGGGGCATCAGTCTCAGTTCACACTAGAGTGGCTTCAAAGTCGCCCCGCACAGCACAATTTCATCACGGCTTGCCCAACTGTTAGAGAGGTAGGAGGCAGCGTAACATGACCTGTAATGTAGGGGTCAGATTTAGGCTGCCATACACTGAGCAAATTTTGGTTCCTGATGGATCCGCTGAAAATTGCTCAGTAGGTGGTACTGTTGTCCATTTCCCACCTGACATTATCTGGCTTAAAAAAAAAAAAAAAAAAAAGTTGAAGGATCTGGGTAGAAAATTGCTGGCCGAACAGCACCAATGTCCAATCAGATGCAGGCACTATTCGGGTATTTTGACTGCTGGTGGGGCCAGCTGACAGAATACAATAGCGCCACAACAGGAGATTCCATTCATGCAGTGTATTGGGGATGAAGGCATTTGTGTATGGCCAGCTTTACTTGCAGCATACTCAACCTGGCTAAGTGACTCAAAAAGCACTGAGGTCACCATGAAAGCCAGGCAACCATTCCCAGAAGCAATAGCAGTCTCTGTATTTCTCTCAGCACAGGTTTCCTTTTATGTGTAACTACGTCTTTTAATGCAGCTAGGCTTTGGTGATCACATGCAGGCTGGGGGCTTCATTGACAACATAAGTCTTAAGCCATCAGATGGTACTGCAGCCTGAAAGTTGCAGTTTACAGCTTCACTTTATTGTGAAAAGTATTGGGACACCTGCCTTCACATGAACTTTAATAGCATTCAAGTCTTTGTCCGTAGTATTCAATATTTGAGTTGGCCCACCTTTTTGCAACTAGAAAAAATTGGAAAAATGCCCCCAGGGGATGGTGCGGGTAAGATAGATGTCAAGACATAAGGAACAACAATATTGAAAAAAATATAGAAATTTTATTCAATGGGTAAGTACAAAATCGTATAAACAATAACCATTAAAAGCGTGTAAGTGGAACACATACGATTGAAATATAAAAGCTGCTAAATGTTGAGACACACAAAATTCCAGACAGGGAGTCAAATGTGGATCGTGGTCGCAACAAATCCCAACATGTTTCGGGCCAAAGGGCTAGATAGATAATATGTTCATTTCCTTCCTCAGGGGTTAAATGGAAGCATGCTGATATAATTCTATTAAAGAGAAATGCATAGATAAGCGTATAGAAAAATGGAGTGAAAGTTGTTATGTATGGACTACATAAAATTGATACTTGGCAATTTTCTGAGGCGTGAGGCACCATCTACTATAACGGGGCTGTGCACTACTTCAAAAGGGAACACACCACCTATGAGTATTATGCATAGCAAACGTTTGATTCTCTTCCTGCCATGTTATGTTTTAATCAATTTATGCACCAAATACATACTGGCTTACTAGTCCATACATAACAACTTTCACTCTATTTTTCTATACCCTTATATATGAATTTCTCTTTAATAGAATTAGATCAGTATGCTATATTCATTTTCAATAAGAACAACAAAAAAGAGAACAATTAAACATACATTGGTCTTACATAGTGTCCATGTGATCCTTGTGGGGACCTCACTTTTTTACTTCGTCATATATAAATAACAAGCATGGAGCACGGATTATGATATGTGCAGCACAGATCACTGGGTCACTAGCTAGTGTAGTTCACATTTGTTTATAACGTAACACCCCATGTACTCATTTGTGCACACTTGGCACCCACTTGGGAGCTATTTTGCATGGGGTCTGCTAGGAGGCCTCCGAAGCCGTGGAGGGGTCTGCCAGCCATTTAGACCAGATTTTGTCGTATTTGTTGGGGCAGCCTCTGTTAGCATATGTGTCTCTATATAGAGGATGGCTATTGTTGATAAGTTGTTTCCGTAGGGAGAGAGGAGGGGGGTTGATTTGCGCCAACTAAGGGCTAGGCTTTGCGGGCATAGAACAGGAGCAGTCCCGCCACCGTAGGAATTATTTGTTCTATCAGGCCTAGCATGCAGATTGCCATTGATGGTTGTAGTGGCACAGAGGTGATTTGCGTGATAAAGTCTATTATCCCCCTCCAGTAACCGATAATTGCCGGGCAGGCCCAGAAGATATGGGTGAAGTCACCAGGAATCCCACCACATCTCCAACACCCAGGAGGGCAGTCGGGGTTCATTTTGTGTAGTCTGAGGGGTGAAGTATGCCCGGTGGACTATCTTGAATTGGATCAGGCGATCTCTGAGACCAGGGAAATCCCATATGTCATCCCAGTCATCGTTGTCAAAATTGGGGATGTCATGTGACCATTTAGATCTCAGCTTTTCCAAAGTCGGGAGAGAGGTGATAATCAAATGTGAATACAATTTGAGAAGTGGGTTTTTTCGCACAATCTAGCCTAAGGAGGTCCTCTAGTGAAGATTGGATCAGTTGAGGAGTTGAGAATTGGCAACTGAAGGCATGGGAGAGTTGACGGAATCGGAAAAAAGTAGGACTGTGGTATGTTAAAATCAGAGTTCAGTTTGGAAAGCGGGACTAGGAATTGGCTGGAGACGATCTGTGTCACCGTTATGATGTTAAATTTGATCCAGACATGGGGCTCAGGCAATTTGTAGATGTGCTCCAGGGTTGGGTTTAGCCAAAGGGGGGGCATTGGGTGAGATTGCCTGTTTAGGGTATTTTTTGATTTTGAGAACTGCCCCCCCCCCCCCCCCCCCCCTATGCATGCAGCGTGGTGTGCATGGAGGGTGTAAGTGGATAGGGGGCCCGGGGGCCTTGAAAGAGTAAGAATTTGAGAATCTCGAGGGATCCCAGCTGTCTCGACCAGGGTAGCTGGATTGGCGATGTCCGGATTGAGCCACCAGGCAGCCGTTACTAGCTGAGTGGCTAAATAGTACTTGTATAGATCTGGACATGCCAAGCCACCTTGGGAGGTCGGGCATTCCAGTGTGGTCCCTCATTTGAAGAATAGTCAAACAATCCCATAGACACACTCATAAACCTTGTGGACAGCCTTCCCAGAAGAGTTGAAGCTGTTATAGCTGCAAAGGGTGGGCCAACTCAATATTGAACCCTATGGACTAAGGCTGGGATGGCAGTTCATGTGCGTTTTAAAGGCAGACAACCCAATACTAGCGCTGGTGTGAATGACAGTGGGAGGAATATGATTCCTGCAGCTGCTTCATCCACCTGTGTGTGGCTAGCTTTGGCCTCGGAGTCCGTACACTTCAATGACTGGTCAGTGGCTGTCTGCCCGGCCAGTGATTACCTGAGGTGATCGCTGCTGAAAGCACACAATGCACTGTGGTCATTCACACCAAAGCTAGTCACCCATGCAAATGTAGCCTTATTGTTTTGTTATTATTTGACCTGTGATCCCAAAAGTGTTCAAGAGAACCAGTATTGATAAAGAATGTAGGCTGCCATTGCTGAGATTTCATTTTGGAAATACCAATTGGGAAACAGCTGTGCAAATTACAAGCATGCAGCCTCTTTCTAGGGCACGGTGTCGGCTATCCAGCACAGGGGAGGTGACGTGATCTGTATAATGAGCTTGAAGCGTAATTTCAGGCAACGAGAACAAACTAAGTTAGCTGGCTTTATCCAGGATTGATTTTTATTTTTTTATTTTTTTCTATTTGAAAATAATCCCAAAGGAACAAAAAAACCTTTGGTTAAGCAAAGTAAAACAAAATATTGTGTTATTTATTTAATTTTAGTCCTTTTTTTTTTTTTTTTTATATATATTATATAAATAAGAGAGAGTTAACTGTTTATATTTCAGTCAAAATGATGCAATGCTTCTTTAGGTATTGTAAATATATTTGGTATGTTTACATTTATTCTATTGTTTTGCTGTATGTGCACAGCTGTGGTGTGTCTTTGTTCAGGTCTAGGAGAGCCAGCTATTGTCCTAAATGTAATTTCAGGAGGCAGCAGGTCTGTGAGGCCTATCCGAGGAAGGCCTATAAACTCCCACTCCTCTTCTTGGTAGAGGTGCCATGATCTTCTAGAACAGGGGTCTCTAAACTTTCTAAACCAAGGGCCAGTTAAAGCGGTTGTATACTGCTTTAGCACATTTTTACCTACAAGTAAGCCTATAATAAGGCTTACCTATAGGTAAAATGAATATCTCCTTAACCTGTACGGTTTAGGAGATATTCACTTTGCATGCAGCCACTGATGTCAGCGGTGCATACGCTCTCAAGGTCCGGCGGATGCTGTCGGAAAATCAGAGCTCCTTGCCAGAAAGAAGACTTCAGCGCAGGAGTGACGTCATTGCGGCTCCGGCCACTCACAGCACCGGAGTCGCAAACCCGGAAGAGTCGCCGAAGCAAAATGTCAGCTCTCTCGGCAGTGACCGGGAGACGGTGTGGGGGCTTCATTCTAATGCCACGTACACACGGTCGGAATTTCCGACAACAAATGTTCGATGGGAGCTTGTTGTTGGAAATTCCGACCGTGTGTAGGCTCTGTCGGAATTTCCGACAAACAAAATTTGAGATCTGGTTCTCAAATTTTCCAACAACAAAATCCGTTGTCGAAAATTCCAATCACGCGTACACAATTCCGACGCACAAAATTCCACGCATGCTCGGAATCAAGCAGAAGAGCCACACTGGCTATTGAACGTCATTTTTCTCGGCTCGTTTTTGACGTTCGGAATTTCCGACAACATTTTGTGCGACCGTGTGTATGCAAGACAAGTTTGGGGAAAAAAAACATGGATTTTATTGTCGGAATGTGCGATCGTGTGTACGCGGCATTAGGTAAGTATTTCATAATGAGCTAGTATGCAGTGCATACCATCGGTGGTGTCCGTGGGAGGAATAGTGGCCAGGGTCCGCAGTTTGGAGATCACTGTTTTAGAAGATATCAAGCTTGTATTTCAAGGTATAGGCAAGGTTTTCATGCTGTGAATCCATTAGATTCTTGTAATAAGTGTGTGCAAAGCCAATACTTTTTTGAATATTTTTAGTTCGCCAATTGGAGGTGCGAAGAAATTTTCCCAAAGTGGGAATTCCAACTGTAGACAAAATATTTGTCCCGAATGGAAGAATTCCACCTTTTTTGCTCTCATGACGGCTCTAACATTTTTGATTTCCATTTTCTGCTTTGGTGACAGTGGCCACTAGGATAAATATCATGGTGAATTTCCCCAGCAGGTACTCGGGCAGCAGTAAGAAAAAATTGTGCCGTTTTCAGGGCCAGCATCTCAGTCAAGGAAGTATATGTAGATGCTGATCCTGGATGATGCCTGAATAAAGATGGTGACATCCTACTGGACAGAAAATCAGATAGACATTATGTGAGGCTATTCTGTGAGTAACATGTAATGCTAGATCCACTTTAACAGGGCCATTGACGGCAATAAAAACCTTGGCAGAGGTTCTAACCTCTACCCACTCTGATCTAAAATGTAGCAGAAAATACAGTGCATCCGGAAAGTATTCACGGCGCTTCACTTTTTACACTTTTTTTTTTTTTTGTTACAGCCTTTATTCCAAAATGGATTAAATTTATTTTTTTCCTCAAAATTCTACAAACAATACCCCATGATGACAACATAAAAGTAGTTTTTGAAATCTTCGAAAATGTATTAAAAATAAAAAACTAAAAAAATCACATATACTTAAGTATTCACAGCCTTTGCCATGACACTCAAAATTGAACTCGGGTGCATCCTGTTTCCACTGATCATCCTTGAGATGTTTCTACAAGCTGATTGGAGTCCACCTGTGGGAAATTCAGTTGATTGGACATCATTTGGAAAGGCACACACCTGTCTATATAAGGTCCCACAGTTAACAGTACGACCCCTTTCACACTGAGGCGCTTTGCAGGCGCAACAGTGCTAAAAATAGTTAAAAAAATTCTGTGGTCTGATGAAACAAAGATTGAACTCTTTGGCCTGAAGGGCAAGCATCATGTCTGGAGGCACCCCTCATCACCTGGCCAATACCATCCCTACAGTGAAGCATGGTGGTGGCAGCATGCTGTGGGGATGTTTTTCAGTGGCAGGAACTGGGAGACTAGTCAGGATCGAGGGGAAGATGAATGTAGCAATGTACAGAGACATCTTTGATGAAAACCTGCTCCAGACTTGGACCTCAGACTGGGGCGAAGGTTCATCTTCCAACAAGACAACAACCCTAAGAACACAGCCAAGATAACAAAGGAGTGGCTATGGGACAACTCTGTGAATGTCCTTGATTGGCCCAGCCAGAGCCCAGACTTGACCCTGATTGAACATCTCTGGAGAGATTTGAAAAATGGCTGTGCACCAATGCTCCCCATCCAACCTGATGGAGCTTGAGAGGTCCTGCAAAGAATGAGAGAAACTGCTTGTAGCATCATATTCAAAAAGACTTGAGGCTGTAATTGGTGCCAAAGGTAATTGGTTCAACAAAGTATTGAGGAAAGGCTGTGAATAGTTATGTACAAAGAAAAAACAAATATTTTGATAACAGCTGTATGCACAGGTTATAGTGGGATGGATAGGGTGAGAGAGTCTAGGAACTGGATACTGTTGGCAATAGCAGCAATAGGTCAATAAACAGTGTCAAAAAATGTATGGCTCCTGATGTAAATAAATATAGAGGAGGGGGATAGTCTGTGGTCTGGGTGTGTGACCTCAGGGAAAAGTTGCTGGCACAACACAGGAGGCAGCACGCTGAAGGGCAGGAACACCTTTAGGGAGAAATAAGAGGAGAAAAATCAGCGCCAACTTAAGTGCAGTAGTAAAAACACACACTTTTAATTGCAGTAGAAATACACTCACGCGCACGCCATTAGCATCATCACTCCGCGACCAAATCGGACTGACGATCCCCGCTGCGCCTTACTGACCCTAGTCTGGGACACTGGAACTCACGGCGTTGCCAGACAGGACTGCTCGGCATTGGAAGATCGCCCCCTGTGGAGCCCTGCTGCCTACTTCACAGTCCATCTGGACTTCTTTCATTTGATGTGCCTGTTTTTACCTACTCAGAGTGTATTTCTACTGCAATTAAAAGTGTGTTTTTACTACTGCACTTAGGTTGGCGCTGCTTTTTCTCCTCTTATTTCTCCCTAAATGTGAATACTTATGTGTGTGTGTGTGTGTGTGTGTGTTTTTTTTTTTTTTTTTTTTTTTGTTTTTTTAATTTGCAAAGCTTTCAAACTTCTTTCACATTGTCATTATGGGGTATTGTTTGTAGAATTTTGAGGAAAATAATGATTTTAATCCATTTTGGAATAAGGCTGTAACATAACAAATTGTGAAAAAGGTGAAGCGCTTTGAATGCTTTCCGGATGCACTGTATATTGGCTTGAGCTCCACTTTGAGTTAACCATTAAAGATAAATAGACTTGTTTTAATAATCTAGTACAAAGTGTACGGGCCGTTTGTGAGGACAGAACATTGTGTGTCTGTTCTGCATGCTGCAAATAAAGACTTATCCACTTCTACAGCCCCTATTGGAATGTTCCTTAAAGTGACGCCATAGCTGACAGTGCATGTGTCTTTGTGTTGTCTGTGCCCTCATGTAATGCTCCGTTTTTTTTTTTTCTCTTTTTCAGGGTCTGTGGGGGTGACAGCACCCAGTGTCGTGGTGTGACGGAGGCAGGATGGTGTGTGAATTCTTCCTCCTCTCCTCCATCTGGTTCGTGGTGGTCATATTTTGGATGGAGACGATCAGTATGTGGCTGTTTCTATGCCATCTATTCCAGGACAGAGCCATGTACCAGTGGGGAGACAGGTGTGTGGGGGGCTATTTACAGGGTCTTTACCTGAGAAGGGCTTGTAGTAATTCACTGCAGACCTCCCACTATGGAACACACACGGCATAACAGTCCTCTTCTGTTTCTTCCACAGGATTTACGTCTCCCATCCTGATCAGATCATGTACGTAATTATTAGGTGAGTGAGCACAGTGTGTGCGCAGGAGGTCACTGCCAAATATTCATCTTCCATGTTTAGAGAGATTCCCAAACAGACCAGAAAGTTTAAACGTTGTAGTGAGGGGGCTATTTGTGTATAAATATGGAGTACAAATTATAATAAAGAAATTTATTGGGGAGTAGCATAAATTATGATGCCTAATCCGGGATAGAACATTTATGTATTTCTGCTGCATCAAAGAATGCTGGTTGTCCTGCAGTGAGTAGCAGGGTGACACCAATTCTACTTTATCTTGGAATCTAGTAGAATATCAAACTACTCTTTTTTTTTTTTTAAAGGGTAACTCCACTCTTGTGGGAACATAAACAGCAAATAGGAAAAAAAATAATCTTGACAAAAAGGGAAGATTTGCTTGTCTGTAGCCCCCCCCCCTGCCAAGCTGCCACATTTGGCATATTTTGGGGCGGGGGAGTAGTCATGGTTTTGATCCATGTTCAGTAGGATACTGGCTGTGAAGCCACGAGGCTTCGCTACTGGTCTCCCTTAGTCAAGATGGCGGTGCCAGCACCTGATAGCTGAATAAAGAGTCTGCTTAAATGAGGACACCGCTGGATGCCTGGACAGGTATCCTTATATTAAAAGTCAGCAGCTACAGTATTTGTAGCTGCTGACTTAACTTTTTTTTTTTTTTTTTTTTTTTGGAGCCAGGAGCTCCTCCTTTGTTCTGTACACAATTGGTGTATGGACCCCCAGAAATGTCATTGCTTGTGTGATTGGCTCACTGTTTTTCATTTTCGGTGGGGTACTTCTAAAAGGGGGCTGACCCTACCTTTTTCTCAGAACACAGAGTGCATCAGCTGATTAATAACAAAAAAGTCACTCTCATTCAAGCTCACTCTGCAGGCAACTGCTTTTCTTCAGAGCATTAACCGGTAGGAATTTGAAACAAAGTTTAACCACTTGCCGACCGCCTAACGCAGATATACTGTGGCAGAATGGCACGGGCAGGCAAAATCACGTATTTGGTACCCGAGGCGGTCGGCTTCGTTAGGGGAGCAATCCAGGCTGAGGGGGAGACCACTCATTTGTAACCACCCCCTCGTGATCGCTCCCAACAAATGAGATTCTTCCTCTGCTGCTGTATAGTAAACAGCGGCAGAGGAAGTGATGTCATCGCTCCTCGGCTTGGTATTTTCCGTTCCGGCGCCGAGGAGAGAAGACATCTGAGTAAGTGCACATCACAGTAAAACACACCAGGCACACATTACACCCCTAATCACCCCCCCCCCCCCCCCCCCCCCCGGTCACAGTGACACCAAGCAGGTGTTTTTTTTTTTTTTTTTTTTTCTGATTACTGCATTGGTGTCGGTTTGTGACAGTTAGAAGTGGCAGGGCAGTTAGTGTTGGCCCCTTTTTAGGTCTAGGGTACCCCCCTAATAAAGTTTTTAACCCTGCGATCACCCCCTGTCGCCAGTGTCACTAAGCGATCATTTTTCTGATCGCTGTATTAGTGTCACTGGTGCCACTACCTAATAAAGGTTTTAACCCCTTGATTGCCCCCTAGTTAACCCTTTCACCAGTGATCATCGTATAACTGTTATGGGTGACGCTGGTTAGTTTATTTTTTAGTGTCAGGGCACCCGCTGTTCATTAGCCCCCTGTTCGCCCGGCAGTGATATAACGCCCACGCACGCAGCATACACCTCTTTTTTTTTTTTTAGTGGTATAGTATCTGAACGGATCAATATCTGATCCGATCAGATCTATACTAGGGTTCCCAAAAACAGTGTTAGTGGGATCAGCCCAGATACCTGCTAGCACCTGTGTTTTGCCCCTCCACCCGGCCCAGCCCACCCAAGTTCTGTATCAATCGATCACTATCACTTACAAAACACTAAATGCATAACTGCAGCGTTCAGAGTCAGGCCTGATCCCTGCGATCGCGAACAGTTTTTTTTTTTTTTTTTTTTTTTGGTAGCGTTTTGGTGAACTGGCAAGCACCAGCGGCCTAGTACACCCCGGTCATAGTCAAACCAGCACTGCAGTAACACTTGGTGACGTGGCGAGTCCCATAAGTGCAGTTTAAGCTGGCCAGGTGGCAAGCACAAGTAGTGTCCCGCTGCCACCAAGAAGAAGACAAACACAGGCCCGTCGTGCCCATAATGCCCTTCCTGCTGCATTTGCCAATCCTAATTGGGAACCCACCACTTCAGCACCCGTACTTCCCCCATTCACATCCCCAACCAAATGCAGTAGGCTGCATGAGAGGCATTTTCTTTATGTCCTCCCGAGTACCCCTACCCAACGAACCCCCCCCCCCCCCAAAAAAAAGATGTCGTGTCCGCAGCAAGCGCGGATGTAGGCATGACACCCACTATTATTGTCCCTCCTGTCCTGACAATCCTGGTCTTTGCATTGGTGAATGTTTTGAACGCTACCATACACTAGTTGAGTATTAGCGTAGGGTACAGCATTCCACAAACTAGGCACACTTTCACTGGGTCTCCCAAGATGCCATCGCATTTTGAGAGACCCAAACCTGGAACCGGTTACAGTTACAAAAAAAAGTAATAAAAAAAATCGCCCCTCTCGCCTCTCGCCTCTCTCGCCTCTCGCCTCTCCCCCCTCCCCTCTCCCCCAGTTTTCAGGTACGCCATTCAGCTGCAGCGCGGATTTATTTATCTTGACAGCAACAGCGTTTGCTCCCACGATATATAAAGCCGTGACTCCAGCGGAGGTGATATATGCCGAAGCAGAGGAGCGATTTGCTCCTAACTTTTGGGGCGGATGCACCCATGCTTCGGCATGTATAAATGATGCATGTATGCCCATCATGGCAGGTGGGTGGATGGAGGGAGATATTCTAATGGTGGGCATACCCACCGATCAATCTTCTTCTTTTTTTTTTTTTTTTTTTTTTTTTTTTTTTTTTTTTTTCTTGCAGCCCATAGGCTGCATGAAAAAAAAAGATTACAATATATGCCCAACAAGGACCAGCAATGTACTGGTATGTTGCTGGACTTTGAGTGGTTATACCAGAATGATGCCTGCAGGTTTAGGTATCATCTTGGTATCATTCTTTTCAGCCAGCGGTCGGCTTTCATGTAAAGGCAATCCTAGCGGCTAATTAGCCTCTAGACTGCTTTTACAAACAGTGGGAGGGAATGTCCCCCCTCCCACCGTCTTCCATGTTTTTCTCTAGCTCTCCTGTCCCAACAGGGAACCTGAGAATGCAGCCAGTGATTCCGCCAGCTGACCATAGAGCTGATCAGAGACAAGAGTGGCTCCAATCATCTCTATGGCCTAAGAAACCAGAAGCTACGAGCATTTCATGACTTAGATTTCGCCGTATGTAAACGGCGCCATTGGGAAAGCATTTTATCACACCGATCTTGGTGTGGTCAGATGCTTTGAGGGCAGAGGAGAGATCTAGGGTCCCCCCCCCTTTAAAAAAAAAAAAAAAAAAAAAAAAAAAAAAATGAGTACCTGTTGCTATCATAGGGGGTATTTTACATTCCCTGACATAACCATAAAAATGATTTAAAAAAAAATGAAAAACAGTTTAAAAATAAGATAAAAAAGCGAAAAAAAAAAAAGCACTCCTGCCCCCCCCCTGCTCTCGCGCAAAGGCGCACGCAAGCGTTGGTCTGGCGTCAAATGTAAACAGCAATTGCACCATGCATGTGAGGTATCACCACGAAGGTCAGATCGAGGGCAGTAATTTTAGCAGTAGACCTCCTCTGTAAATCTAAAGTGGTAACCTTTTTTTAAAGGCTTTTAAAAATGTATGTAGTTTGTCGCCACTGCACGTTTTGTGCGCAATTTTAAAGTATGTCATGTTTGGTATCCATGTACTCGGCTTAAGATCATCTTTTTTATTTCATCAAACATTTGGGCAATATAGTGTGTTTTTTAGTGCATTAAAATTTAAAGTGTTTTTTTTTTTCCCAAAAAAATGTGTTTAAAAAATCGCTGCGCAAATACTGTGTGGGGGGAAAAAAAAAAACACACCCACCATTTTAATCTGTAGGGCATTTGCTTTAAAAAAATATGTTTGGGGGTTCAAGGTAATTTTCTTGCAAAAAAAAAATTATTTTTTCATGTAAACAAATAGTGTCAGAAAGGGCTTTGTCTTCAAGTGGTTAGTAGAGTGGGTGATGAAGCTTCTAAATGTTGTGCATAAAATCCCAGGACAGTTCAACCCCCCTACACCCCCCCCCCCCAATAACTCCATTTTGGAAAGTAGACACCCCAAGCTATTTGCCAAGAGGCATGTCAAGTCCATGGAATATTTTATATTGTGACACAAGTTGCGGGAAAGACAAACATTTTATTTTATTTTATTTTTTTTTTTTCAAAGTTGTCACTAAATGATATATATTGCTCAAACATGCCATGGGAATATGTGAAATTACACCCCAAAATACATTCTGTTGCTTACGGGGATACCACATGTGTGAGACTTTTTGGGAGCCTAGCCGCATACGGGACCCCAAAAACCAAGCACCGCCTTCAGGGTTTCTAAGGTTGTAAATTTTTGATTTCACTCCTCACTGCCTATCACAGTTTCGGAAGCCATGTAATGCCCAGATGGCACAACACCTTTATTTTCAAAAACAAATGAGAGCTGCAAAATACTCTCCATGCCTCTCAGCAAATGGCTTGGGGTGTCTACTTTCCAAAATGGGGTCATTTGGTGGGGTTTTGTGCCATCTTGGCATTTTATGGGCTTGGAAACTGTGATAGGTAGTGAGGAGTGAAATCCAAAATTTACGCCCTTAGAAATCCTGAAGGCGGTGATTGGTTTTCGGGGCCCCGTACGTGGCTAGGCTCCCAAAAAGTCCCACATGTGGTATCCCCGTACTCAGGAGAAGCAGCAGAATGTATTTTGAGGTGCACTTCCACATATGCCCATGGCCTGTGTGAGCAATATATCATTTAGTGACAACTTTTTTGTCATTTATTCACAATCAAAATGTAATATTCAATGGGCTCAACATGCCTCTCAGCAATTTCCTTGGGGTGTCTACTTTCCAAAATGGGGTCATTTGTGGACGTTTTGTACTGCCCTGCCATTTTAGTAGTTTGTGGACGCTATAACTTTTGCGCAAACCAATAAACATACGCTTATTGACTTTTTTTTTTTCCAAAGATATGTGGCCGAATATATATATTTTGGGTTAAATGTATGACTAAAATTGAGTTTATTGTATGGGGTTTTTTTTGTTAAATCTAAATGCATTCTATGCATTAACCACTTCAGCCCGGTAGGATTTGCCATTTTTTGCGATACGGCACTGCGTCGCTTTAACTGACAATTGCGCAGTCGTGCGATGCTGTACCCCAGGCATGTCCAAAGTCTGGCCCGCGGGCCAATTGCGGCCCGGTTTCGGACGGCCCGCCTGGTAATTTTGACATATCTTTTGTGGCCCCCAACGAATCCCCGATTGCCGGGGGCCACAAAAGATAGATATGCTGGCTACCTTGGAGGGGGCGGGACGAGCGCCGTACAGGATACAGGGAAATTTTCCTGTTTTACACAGCGTCCTGTGTAAAAGGAAGTCCCATCTCCTGCGCTGCCATTGGACAATTGTTTTGTCCATCATAGGAGGCGGGACTTTCAATTAAAGACGCTGCCGATAAAAACAGGAGTTTCTCCTGTATGTCTGTTGACGCTCGTCCCGCCCCCTCCCTGTCTCCTCCAAGGCTGCAGATGGACATGAATCGGGCTGCACTGACGGCAATGGTGAGTCTGCGTTCATGGCAATACGATGGGGGCTGCGTTCATGGCAATACGATGGGGGCTGCAGATGGGCACTGATTAGGCTGCATTGATTGGCACTGACCCTTATTTTGCTTCAGTTCTTTATTTAAAATTTAAGATTTTTTTTTTTTCCTGAAACTTCCTTTTTTAAAGTGAAGGTGCGTGTTTATAAGCCGATTTAAATACGGTATATTCAAATAACACGCCCAAGCTCATCTATTCACCACATACACACCACAAAGGCAAGAGAATTCTTATTGGGCCATGTATTGGCGCTTGGACGGACACACTTAGACCAAATTTTAATGGTTTAAAGAATGTCAGGTAAAGTGGTCAGCCCTCCCGCATGTTTTCTTCATCAAATCTGGCCCTCTTTGAAAAAAGTTTGGACACCCCTGCCCTAAGGGAAGCCATAACCAGAGCCTCCAGCTTTTTTTTCTCAGTGTAATATTGTAACAG
Source organism: Lithobates clamitans (assembly GCA_037952925.1). Classification (NCBI taxonomy): domain Eukaryota; kingdom Metazoa; phylum Chordata; class Amphibia; order Anura; family Ranidae; genus Lithobates; species Lithobates clamitans. The sequence goes on from JBBGZY010000230.1 coordinate 2,599,919, forward strand.
TTTATCATTTATCCATCAATCATCTTGTGTACAGCCAAGCCTGCTGGGTTCTTCCTAAACGTTCAATGTCGCTGCTGTGCAGATAAGGACCCCCCTATACTGTGCAGGCGCAGCGCTTGCGCAGTACGAAGGACTTATGAGCTGGCGAAAATTGGCGAACTTAAAGAGCTGTGAGAGAACTGTACACCGCGCATGTGGAATTAACATGACATTGTAGCAGACGATGGCGCACGCTCCTGATGCTTGTGCTACTCTGCAAGGGACGGGTCTATTATTACTGTTATATCGTGTAAGGGGCGGATGCCTACAGATATAACAGTAATATTAGGCCCGCCCCTTGCAGAGTAGCATGAGCATCGGGAGCATGCGGTATAGTTTGGTAAATTGCCATGTGAATTGCGCATGCGCTGTGTAGCGTTCACTCACAGCTGTTTATGTTCGGCAATTTTCGGCATCACCGTAGTAGTTTGCACTGTGCTAGCGCACCGCATGGGCAGTACAGGGGGTCCTTATTCGCCGGGGGAACTTCTTTGGCAAGACACCGGCTATAGCTGGCAGCACCAATCATTGTATTTTGATGGTGCAGGAGTGATTCCCCCATCCACCTCAAATGTGTGGATGGAGGAATCGGACTTTTTTTTTTTTTTTTTTTTCCATTCAGTCCCAGACTCTTTAAAGCGGAGTGTCACAAAAAAAAAAAAAAATTAGATGTCAGCAGCTGCAAATACTGCAGCTGCTGACTTTTAAAATAAAGACACTTACCTGTCCCGGGGTCCAGCGATGTCAGCACCCGAGACCGAGCCGTCCCTCGATCCTCGGGTGCTGCTGCCGCCATTCACACTGAGGGAATCAGGAAGTGAAGCGTTGCCGCTTCACTGCCCGGTTCCCTACTGCGCATGCGCGAGTCGCGCTGCGCGTCTTCACTGGTCCCCGTTGTGTTGTGGGAACTGTGTATTTCCCACAACACAACGGGGGTGGGCGGGGAGTCTGCGGCTAGCTGCGGCTAGCTATACCCGGAAGTGGGTGCAGATACCTGTATTATACAGGTATCTGCACCCCCCTCCCCCCTGAAAGGTGCCAATTGTGACACCGGAGGGGGGGAGGAATCCGATGAGCGGAAGTTCCACTTTAGGGTAGAACTCCGCTTTAATTATCATAAGTAGTTCAACCAATTCCTTGGGGTCATGCAATTATATTACCATGTCATTGAATTTAAGTGGTTTGTGTATTTTTTGTATTATTCCTTGCTCAAGAGTTTTTAGTGCTTTCAGAAAACGCGCTACATAATAGAAGTCTAGGAAAGATGTAGATGTAGTCCAGGCCTATATATTAGAGTGAATAATAATATTGTGGAGTACCAACCCCAAATAGAAAATTAGAAGGGCAATTAGGTATAGGTTTTGGGCGCTAAATGGTCTCTTCCAGACAAAATAGAAATATATGTAAATATTTTATTCAAAGTAGGGGTGTTTGAATATAATCGCGGCATCGCGATTCAGATGTTCCTGATGCTGCACTCATGCTGTGAGTTGGCCGAATCGATTTTTGATGACATCCGTCGCTCCGTGCAGCGCTCTGCCTCTCCAGGAGAAAGCCAGAGGCACAGCCTGCAAGGTGGATAAAGCCCCTCCCCTTTAGCAGAAAGTCAGCTGATGAGGAGACAGCCAGTACAGTGCTGGGGGAGGAGCTCAAGGAGACCCCACATCAGGAGAAGCTTCACTGGAGGCATCGGAAGGGGGAAAACACACTGAGCAGCATGAAGGGGGAATCGACTGACATTAATAGCAGGTGAGTGCCAGTGTCACTGATCCCATCCCTCTGCTACCATATCCCACCATGCCTCTGATCCCACCATGCCTCTGATCCCACCATGCCTCTGATCCCACCATGCCTCTGCCACTGGAAAATAAGTTTTTCTGACTTGAATTTTTGGATAAAAGTTTTTAACCATGCGCACTTTGTTAGTGAAATTTGGTTGTACGCAAAGCACACAGCCAAATCTCCCGTTTCTAATCATAATAACAATTTCGTCTAAATGATATAATACCATCTCACCTTTCTGATCGTATCCATCCTCTGGTGTGTGCCTCATCCAGACAACTAGACAAAACACATGTTTACGGTTCCACTTCCAAGACCACACTGCTCGCCAGCCTCCCTTAGCTGTCTGCGTGAGCCACTTTATTAGCATATCAATAGGAGGTCCCAAAAGCTCGAGGGTTCCGCCTCCAACAGCCAAACACCTCTTACAAAGCTTGTGACCTCACAGGATATCAATGACCATATAAGGATTTAACAACACAGGAAAATGCAACAACCAATGAACAATGACTACAGGAGTCTTATGGGTGTGTCTGAGCAGAGACAGGGTGCATGTATGTTTTTAGAAGCCACATGGCTTTCAAACATTAACCCTGTCTCCAACCAGAACCCAAAAGACTCCCGTATTTCCGTTGATAGAAATCCCTATTATACATTGTTTCAGAGAACAATGTATACCCAGATTATTCTACTGTCTTTGTGGACGAGAGATTATCGGCAGGTGTACACTCATTGGGCCACAAATGTGTTGATCAGGCACACAGGGGCAACATGAGAGCACACTCGTTAAACCGATAATGTCTTTGCAGAGCGAACACATCCCCACCAGACGATCGTTCTGTGCATCGCACAGGGGCCCTTAGCTGGCAGACACGTCCCCACTCCGCAAACATTTCTCTACATCCCCAAAGAGCTTTTCACTACCAAACGGATCTCAACCAGGGTTGGTCTGCCCCAGTCAGCTATTAGAGCGGACTGTGATTGAACACACACACTGGGAGACTTATGACAACACATTAATATAACATTTTCCACAACAACTTGCTCTGTAATCGTGATCCATCGCCAAATCATATCGTGGACAAGATAATCATAATCAAATTGTGAGACCAGTGAAGATGACCCCTAATTCAAAGATCAAAAAACGACATATAGACCTAAAACAAAAGGTGGGTGATGTATCAGCCCCCTATAGATAAAAGCAAAAATGTATCTACAACATATCAAACAAGGATGTTACAATAGGATAGCCAACTTAAACCTTGTGTATATGCCTTCTAGGACATGCCTGCTACTTGATGATGAATCCTGTCTGTCTTGGGTGGGAAGTGAATGATACGCTCTGTGGAGGCTTATTCACTCTCTATCATAAGGTTAGGACCTGTTTTACATTTTTCATGTAAATGGCATATACACATTTTTGTTTATCTGCGTTTTTCTTCTCTTTTTCTTTTTTAAGTGAGGACTGCATCACATTAGATTGGTGTTTAACCACTTCAGCCCCGGAGGATTTGGCTGCTTGGTGACCAGAGCACTTTTTACAATTCGTCACTGCGCTGCTTTAACTGGTAATTGCGCGGTCATGCAATGCTGTACCCAAATAAAATTTGCGTCCTTTTTTTCCCACAAATAGAGCTTTCTTTTGATGGTATTTGATTGTTTGCCTCTGCGATTTTTTTTTTTTTTTTTTTTTTTTCTATAAAAACTGAAAAACATACTTTTTGTTCTAAAAAAAAAAAAATTCAATAAACTCAATTTTAGTCATACATTTAGGCCAAAATGTATTCAGTCACATGTCTTTGGTGAAAAAAATGTCAATCGTATATTTATTTTATTGGTTTGCGCAAAAGTTATAGCGTCGACAAACAAACTAGGGTACATTTTCTGGAATTTACACAGCTTTTAGTTTGACTACCTATCTAATTTCTTGAGGTGCTAAAATGGCAGGGCAGTACAACCCCCCCCCCCCCCCCCCCTGTAACCCCATTTTGGAAAGTAGACACCCCAAGGAAAATGCTGAGAGGCATGTTGAGCCCATTGAATATTTTTTTTTTTTTTGTCACAAGTGATTGAAAAATGACAAAAAATAAAAATTGCACAAAGTTGTCACTAAATGAGATGTATTACTCACATGTGCCATGGTTATATGTGGAATTACACCCCGAAATGCATTCTGCTGCTTCTGAGTATGGAGATACCAAATGTGTGAGACTTTTTGGCAGTCTAACCGCGTACAGACCCCGAAAACCAATCGCTGCCTATCAGTTTCGGAAGCCATGAAATGCCCAGATAGCACAACCCCTCCCCCAAATTACCCCATTTTGGGAAGTAGACACCCCAAGCTATTTGCTGAGGGGCATGTTGAGTATTTTGGAGATCTCGCTATTTTGTCACAAAGTTTTGAATATTGAAAAAAGAAAAAAACATTTCTTTTCTTTCTTCGTTTTAAAAAATAAATGAGATCTGCAAAATATCACATGCCACTTAGCAAATACCTTGGGGTGTCTATTTTCCAAAATGGGGACATTTCAGGGCCTCTGTAACTGTGATGGGCAGTGAGGAAGTGAAATCACAATATAGAAAGCCTGAAGGCGGTGCTTGGTTTTCGGGTTCCTGTACGTGGCTAGGCTCCCAAAAAGTCTCACATGTGGTATCCCCGTACTCGGGAGAAGCAGCAGAATGTATTTTGGGGTGTAATTCCACATATAACCATGGCATGTTTGAACAATATATCATTTAGTGACAACTTTGTGCAAAAATAAAAAATGTAATTTTCCCGAAACTTGTGGCAAAATATAAAATATTCCATGGACTCAATATGCCTAACCGCAAATAGCTTGGGGTGTCTTCTTTCCAAAAAGGGGTCATTTGGGGGTGGGGGTTAAACTGTCCTGGCTTTTTATGCAAACATTTAGAAGCTTATGTCAACCACATCACCCACTCTTCTAACCACTTGACGACAAAGCCCTTTCTGACCCTTTTTGTTTACATGAAAAATAATTTATTTGCAAGAAAATTACTTTGAATTCTATTTTAATTCCACACATTATATATTTTTTTTTAAAGCAAAGGCCCTACAGATTAAAAAGGTGGGTGTTGCAATTTTTTTTCACACAGTATTTGCGCAGCAATTTTTCAAACGCAATTTTTTTGGAAAATTTTAATGCACTAAAACACACTATATTGCCCAAATGTTTGATGAAATAAAAAAGATGATCTTATGCTGAGTACATGGATACCAAATACGACATGCTTTAAAATTGCAGCGGCGACAAACTACATACATTTTTAAAAGCCTTTACAGGTTACTTTTTTAGATTTACAGAGGTCTACTGCTAAAATGACTGCCCTCGATCTGACCTTCACGGTAATATCACACATACATGGTGCAATTGCTGTTTACATATGACACCAGACCAATGCTTGCGTTCGCCTTTGCGCGTGAGCACGGGGGAACAGGGGTGCTTTTTTTTTTTTTTATTTATTTTGCTTTTTTATTTTATTTTTAAACTGTTCCTTTCCTTTTTTTTTTTTTTTTTATCATTTTTATTGGTAACTCAGGGAATGTAACTACCCCCTATGATAGCAATAGTAGTGACAGGTACTCCTCCTCCCTCCTCCCTCCTCCCTCCTCCCTCCTCCCTCCTCCCTCCCCTCCTCCTCCCTCTCCTCCTCCTCCTCCCTCTCCTCCTCCTCCTCCTCCTCCTCCCTCTCCCTCTCCTCCTCCTCCTCCCTCTCCTCCTCCTCCCTCCTCCTCCTCCTTCCTCCTTCCTCCTTCCTCCTTCCTCCTTCCTTCCTCCTTCCCTCCTTCCCTCCTTCCTTCCTCCTTCCTTCCTCCTTCCTTCCTCCTTCCTCCTTCCTCCTTCCTCTTCCTTCTTTCTTCTTTTTCGTGTGATAAAATGCTTTCCGAATTTACCAATAGCCCTGTTTATATCCGGTGAAACCTAAGTCATGGAATGCTCGTAGCTTCCTGTTTTTTAGGCCATAGAGATGATTGGAGCCATTCTGGTCTCTGATCAGCTCTATGGTCGGCTGGCAGAACCACCGGCTGTGTTCTCGGGTAACCTGTTGGGACAGGAGAGCCCGAGAAAACCACGGAAGACGGTGGGGGGGTGGGGATGTTCCTTCCCACTGCTTGTAAAAGCAGTCTAGAGGCTGATTAGTTGCTAGGATTGCTTTTACATGAAAGCCGACCGCTGGCTGAAAAGACTGATGCCAAGATGATTCCTAAATCTGCAGGCATCATTCTGGTATAACCAATCAAAGTCCAGCAACATACCAGTACATTGCTGGCCCTTGTTGGGTATACATTGTAATGTTCATTTTTTTTTTTTATACAGCCTGTGGACTGAATGAAAAAAAAACAGGTTAATCGGTGGGTATGCCCGCCATTAGAATACCGCCCTTCATCCACCCACTTCTAATGATGGGCATACATGCACTCTTTTTTTTTTTTTTTTTTTTTTTTTAACTGTGGTGGTGAAATAACCTCCTACAGCGCTGGAGTTGCTGATTTACATATCGTGGGAGCAAACGCTGTTGCTGTCAAGATAAGTAAATCAGTGCTGCAGCTAAATGGCAGATCTGCTAAGCAAATGATGGTTGACAATAAAACAAAGTAAAATTACAGTATAACAGACATACTATACCTGCAAAGTGCAAATACAATAAAACATGGTAAAAATAAAACATTTTTTTAACGCAATCTGTGCCTAAAAAATAAATGCTGAAGCATGGGGGCAATCCACCCCTAATGTTAGGGGCAAATCCCCTCTCCACCCCTGCCCCCATGTTTCGGAATATATGGGGATTAGCGGCGATGAATTGACCAGCATACAAATTGCCTTGGTCCACAATAGATCTATAGAGATCTTCCGTGAAAAACAGCGAATAAAAATCAAGTGACGTAAAATCAACTGTTTCTACCTGATTTCCAGGTTGACCAGTTAATGGGGGAAGTACGGGTGCTGCAGAAGTGGTGGGCTCACAATTAGGATTGGCAAATGCAGCAGGAAGGGCACTATGGGCTCAACGGGCCTGTGTTTTGTCTTCTTGGTGGCTGCGGGACACTAGTTGTGCTGGCTACCTCACCAGCTTGAACTGCATTTATGGGACTCGCCACGTTACCGCGTAGTACTGCAGTGCTGGTTTGACTATGACCAGGGTGTACTAGGCCGCTGGTGTTTGCCAATTCACCAGAAGGATAAGCGGCACTATTACTGCCTCTCTTCTCCATATGAGAGCCCTGTGGTTCTTGTACCTCAACAGCAGCAGAAGAACGGGGTCGGGTACGCCTGACCTTGGCAGGGACCACAACTCCGATGTCAGAGCTATCTGTCAGGGTGCCCCTGCTGTCTACAGGGTCCTACTCTGAGCCTGAATCTGACAGATGATTGACTTCCTCTTCACTCTCATCTGTCATGCTCATAAACATGTAGGCCTCTTCACTAGCGTACCTTCAATTTGACATTTTGGTCTCTAAATTTACTGGTACACTAGTGAGACTCACAGGAAAAAGAGCTCCTGACGGTCAGGGACTAATTCAAGCACTACGAAAAAAACTATTAGTGTTCGCAGGGATCAGGCCTGACTGCAGTTATGTGTGTTGTGTTTTGTAAGTGACAGTGATCGATTGATACTGCACTTGGGTGGGCTGGGCTGGGCTGGGCTGGGCTGTGCGGAGGGGCTAAACGCAGGTGCTAGCAGGTATCTGGGCTGATCCCGCTAACACTGCGTTTTTGGGAACCCTAAACTATTGGGGATGCTAATATAGTTCTGATCAGATCAAATATATCAATTCGTTCATACACCCTACTTCTAAGGGAGGTGTATGGTGCGTGGGTATTAGCGCTACTGGCACTAATCTGATGCTGCCTGGGGTGACGCAGACCCTGACTGACGCTGAAAACTAACTGATATCACCTGCCGGGCCGATCAGGGGGTTAAACCTTTATTGGGTAATATACGGCGGGTGCCCTGACGCTATAAAAAACGAACTAACCAGCGTCACCCGTAACACTAATACGGTGATCGATGGTGAAAGGGTTAACTAGGGGGCAATTGGGGTTATAACCTTTATTAGGTAATATATGCGGGTACCTGACGCTATAAAAACCTGACGGTGAAACGAATCAACTAACTGGCTAACTAGCGTCACCCGTGACACAAATACGGCGATCAGAAAAAAAGTTCGATAAGTGACACTGGTGACGGGGTGAAAGGGTTAACTGGGGGGCGATCAAGGGATTAAACCTTGTTTAGGGGGGTACCCTAGACCTAACAGGGCCTACTACTAACTGATCTAACACTTATTTCAGTCACAAATGACACCAATGCAGTGATCAGTGAAAAATCTGAAAACTACAATTGATGACACAGTGACAGGTAGTGAGGGGGTTAACTGGGGGGGGGGGAGAGGGAGATCGGGGTGGTGGGGCAAGTGTAACTGTGTGTACTGGTGTTAGTGTAGTGTTGTGCAACTCACCGTTAGACGCAGACATCTCAAGTCTCCCGCGAGGTGCAAGAGCCTCCCCGCATTACGGGGGCGGCTTCCAGACACCTGCAAGTGCTGCCCGATATCCTGGATGCGGGGCTGATCCTGTATTGTCCCCTGGTTCACAGTCAGGGTTGATCGGTGCAGCAGGAGGGACAGCTGTGAACACCGATCTCCCTGTATAGCTGACATCCGCTTTTCCTCTCCCTCCCGCAGCTGACGGCTAAAAAGCTATACAGGGAGATCGGTGATCACAGCTGTCCCTCCTGCTGTACCGATCATGCCCGGCTATTCCCTGCATCCTCCTTCTCCAGCCCCCTCCATGTCCTTCTACCCCCCCTTCTTCTCCCCCCTTTCTTCTATGGCTCCCCTCAGTGTCCTTCACCCTCCCCCCCCCCCCCCCCCCCGTTCTTCGGCTCCCTGTCCTCCTCCGCCCTCCCTCATCCCCCACATCCGGCTTCCCTCCTCTCCTCTCCGGCCAGCTGTGGGGATCTGTCAGGATGGAGAGCGGAGGAAGGGACTGGTGTGTTACTCTGCACAGTTTATGAATGGACAGGAGCCGCTGTCTTCTCTCCCCTCACCTTCAATGCTGAGAAAGGGACTGGGGAATCTGTGTCCTCAGCCTCTTTCTCTGTCTCAAAGAGGAGATGTCAGGGTTCTATTTAGACCCCTGATATCTTACCAAAGCGCCCCCCCCCCCCCCAAACAGGATTGATTAAAAAAAAAATCTATATCTATCTGTAACTCAAAAAATGAAACTGTAAACAAATTATAAAAAGTGTAATTAGAAAAATAAGAAAATAAAAAACTACTGACACCACCCCCCTGCCTTAACAACACTGTCCACTACCCCAACCCCCCTCCCCCCAAAAAGCATTTAAAAAAAAAATTAAATTGTAAAAAAAAAAATTATATGTAAAAATAAAAACTACTGACACCATCACCACCACATACTCCCCACCCCTTCCCCAGAAGCACTGTGAAAAAAATGATTTAAAGAAAATAAAAAACATTAAAATTGTAAAAAAATAATAGAGAAAATAATAACAAACTAGTGACATCCTGCTCTGACACTGTCTACTACCCCCACCCACAATCATTGTGAAAAACAAAAAATAAAAAAATACATAATAATTAAAAAAATAAAATTGTAAAAAAATGATAAAAATAAAGAACTACTGACACCGTCCTGCACATACTATCCACTGCCATACACTCCGCACTGTACATTCCCCATTTAACATTACTACATTCCGCCCTATGTAAGTCATCTCAGACTATAAAACCACACCCCATTTAAGCCACGCACAATATGTAACACGGTTTATGCCACGCCCACCTCCCCGAAATGAGTTTTTGCAGGTTGGGATGTCTGTAGACGTTCTCTCTCCTCTCACTGGAATCGAAAAGACTCCACGAGGAGAGATGACATCACTTCCTCCTGTCTGTGTTTACACAGACAGCGAAAGGATTCCATTCGTTAGGACCGATCAGCAGGTCCAGGCCAGAAAACATTGGCCGGGACCTGGGGACTGATCGGTCCTCTAACGAATGCGACCGCCGCGGGCACGGGGGAGGGAGGGACGTACAGGTATGCCCACCCGTGCCATTCTGCCCACGTAAATCCGCGTGCATCGGTCATCAACTGGTTAAGGTTGTTCCTAGTGCTGTGCGGTCTTTTTTTTTTTTTTTTTTTTTCTCCCCGTGATGTGGGTTATCTTTAGGTCTCCCCCCCTAATCCTCATGTTCTTGGATGGATATAAGGTTCTTTAATTCCCCTTTTATCCATCCTCCCCCTTCCCTACTAGATAGATAGATAGATAGATAGATAGATAGATAGATAGATAGATAGATAGATAGATAGATAGATAGATAGATAGATAGATAGATAGATAGATAGATTTTATTTATGTTTTACTCGAACACAGACTCAGAGTGAGTTAGGGAACAAGCAAGCCCTGAAGAAGCGGATATAAACCGCAAAACATGTTGGCTATCCTATTGTAACATCATTGTTTGATATGTTGTATATACATTCTTGTTTTTACTTATAGGGGGCTGATACATCACCCCCCCCCCCCCCCAACCCATCTCCCAGTACTGACCATAGAGAACCAACTAACACTTCCTAGTGCTAAGTTATTTGTGTGGAATTTGTTAATAACACAAATTGCAGTAAAATCCAGTATATCCATAGGTGTGCCTGGGTACACCCTAATCACTGTGTGGTGCTGATCCCCCCTATTGCCTGGGCTTCCCTGTGTTGCTCCCTCTTGCAGTGCTGCTGGCTTCCCTCCTCTCTTTTCCCCTGAGCTCCTGCGAGGGATGTTTCAGAATGGAGAGTGGAGGAAAGTGCTAGTAAATTTGTAAGTTACTATCCCTTTCCTTTTCTAAATGATCACACTAACTGCATTCATTTACAACTGAAGCATAGTAAACAGTTTACTATGCTTCTGGGTGTGAATGAACACAACAAAATACCACCCCAGCAAACAATAGATCTCCTACCAGCAACTCGGTGACTTGGCAAACTAAATGTCATGTTTTTGGGGGTTTGTAATAATCATCAGGCCTAAAATGTGCTTTTTAACATGAGCAGCGGGAGAGTCATCCAGCTGTTGAAATGAGCACAGGACCCCTTCTGTACTCCTTATAGCCCCTGGGACTTAACGAGCACAAAGATCCCAGCCTACCTTCTGTGCATACATACAGCACCATCCAACCATCAGGCTGGACAAACAGACTTGCACACAATATTATCCTCCCTTTTCTTTCTTTTTCTTACTTGCAAAGTAAAGGAATAATGTGCTAGTATGCATCATATACTAGCACATTATGTGAAACCTACCCCCCCACACCCTTCTCTCACACATCCTCTATCTTTCACTCCCTTCTATATATCTCACTCCCTCTCTTTAACCCCCCCCCTCTCTCTCACACACACACTCTTCCCCCCCCCCCCCTATATATCTCTCACTCCCTCTCTCACCCCCCTCTATATATCTCCCCCCCCCACCCCCGTCTCTCACACCCCCTCTTTCTTTCACCCCTCTCACCCCCTCTTTCTTTCACCTACCCCTACATATCTCACTCCCTCTCTTCCACCCACCCCCCCCCCCTGTGTGTCTCTCACCCCCCCCCCCTGTGTGTCTCTCACCCCCCCGTGTCTCCCCCTTACTCTTCCCTCCCCCTTACTCTTCCCTCCCCCTTACTCTTCCCTCCCCTGCTGCTGTCTTCAGCTCCTCACCTCCCCCTTATATCTAATGCTGCTTAAAGAGGAAGTAAACTCTTCTTTTTTTTTTTTTTTTTTTAATCTTTTTTTTCTTACCTGCAAAGTTCAGGCCGAATGTGCTAGTATGCATCATATACTAGCACATTAAAAAAAACTTACCTGCAAACAAAGCCCTCGTCGTTCCCGCTCGAAGCCGCATCCATCTTCACCCACCTTCCTTCCGGGTCCGGACTCCGGCTGTGTGACTGGCAGGTGCCACGTGACGTCACTCCTGCGCATGCGTGCGGGAGCCGCCGTTCACAGAGCCCTGAAGAAACGGCACGGGCGACCATTCCTTCAGAGCGCATGCGCCGATGACCTCATCAGCGCAGTATACAGTAAATATCTCCTAAACTATGCAAGTTTAGAAGATATTTACAGCACCTATAGGTAAGCCTATAATAACGCTTACCTATAGGTACAAACATTAGAGGGAAGTTTACATCCTCTAAGGATTTTGGGTTGCATTGGTGGAATGTACATAGTAATGGTCAGCCCAGTCGGGGCAGACAAAGCCAATGTCCTCAAATTCTAACTGTTCTTCACTTGAAAGAGGAGTCTTCCTTTCTTCATAACGAGATTGCTTTACCTCTTCTTTCAAATCTGCATCAATGAAGGGTCTATGTTTTACAGGGGAACGCACTCTGCCAGCTTCCAGATTTTGCCAATTAATAGTGCAAAAAAATGGGTGTTTCCTTATCCCATCGGTAAACCTTGCTCTATCCTTTGGTTCTTTTATCAACAGTTTCCTCACAAGGAAGCTTCCTTTTATATTAAGATTATAAAAGTCTGGATCCCTGTGAACAATCATCCCATGTATTTGTGCTATTGTCCTTCCATTGAAGGGGAGTTCTTTGGCCAGCATCTCGAAGACAGTTACTCCGAGTGAAAACCAATCAGCACCCACATTGTAGGGCAGGCCTCTTATAACTTCGGGGGCTGTATATTGTGGTGTCCCAGCAGTTCCATATTTTTTAGGTTCCCAATCAGGATTTTCTATGGCAAGGCCAAAATCTGTGAGTTTTACATGTCCATCGCTTGTGAATAAGACATTGTCAGGCTTTATGTCTCTATGGATAATGTATTTGCGATGTAAAAACTGAATGGCACACACTAGTTCCGCAGTGATAAATCTCACCACTGTAAAGCTCAGTTTTCTTTTGCGCTGATATATCAGGTTTTGAAGGGTCCCTCCTTTTGCCAGTTCCATAACATAATATACATAGTTATCATTGTGGAATGCCGCATACCCAGCAGTTAAAAATTGGCATTTGTGTGTTAGTTGCAAGACATTGTGCTCCCCAATGAAACCTTTGCAACGTAGCAGTCTCCTCTTTTTCAATCTTTTTACTGCTACATGTTTTCCTTTCTCATGATCGGTAGCCAGCAAGACGCGCCCAAAGTGTCCTGTCCCAAGTAGCTTGTGGAAGGTGAATTTTTCAGCCGAGAAGGCGACAGGTCCTGTCTGGAGGCGGGTGCAGGACTGCCCTGGTTTTTCATCTTCTCCAGCAATCAAGGGTACAGGTTTGGGGTCTATAGCTGCTGGTTTTCCTGAAGTGCCTTGTTCTTGTTTACTTGATGCTTGTCTTGAAACTAAGCCTCCCTCTGCCTTAGAATTCATCTTTCCCCCCATCTCCTCACCTGATTCACAAGAGTAGTATGTATCACTGCTTGTATGCTCATCGGATGCTGAGCTACTTCTTTTCTCTGAGCCAGTGATGACATCTGGTGTTTCCTGATGTTGGAATTCTTCTTGCTGTGATTCCTTTGGAAAATGCTCTGTGGAGCTCCTTCTCTCATTCTCTGGAGAACCTTGAGGCTTTTCCAGGGTCTCAGGAACTGCTGGCTTTTCTGGGGTCTCGAGAACTACTGGCTTTTCTGGGGTCTTCACAACTGCTGCCTTTTTTGCCCCAAGTAGCTTGTGGAAGGTGAATTTTTTAGCCAAGAAGGCGACAAGGCCTTTATGGAGGCGGGTGCGGGACTGCCCTGGTTTTTTATCTTTTCCAGCAATCAAGGGTACAGGTTTGGGGTCTATAGCTGCTGGTTTTTCTGAAGTGCCTTGTTCTTGTTTACTTGATGCTTGTCTTGAAACTAAGCCTCCCTCTGCCTTAGAATTCATCTTTCCCCCCATGTCCTCACCTGATTCACAAGAGTAGTATGTATCACTGCTTGTATGCTCATCGGATGCTGAGCTACTTCTTTTCTCTGAGCCAGTGATGACATCTGGTGTTTCCTGATGTTGGAATTCTTCTTGCTGTGATTCCTTTGGAAAATGCTCTGTGTAGCTCCTTCTCTCATTCTCTGGAGAACCTTGAAGCTTTTCTGGGGTCTCCGGAACTGCTGCCTTTTCTGTAGGGCTCTTTTTAGGCTTTAGGAAAGCTCGAACTCTCTCTGTAAAGCCTCGTTTGGCCTTCTTTGTTGGAGTCTTTTTCTCATCTTTCTCTTTAGGACTCTCATCCTTTGTCAGTCTAAGCAAAGCAAATAATCTTACCCAGAATTTTTTCCGGGTCCCCTTTTTATCATGCTTCCTTTGGTCTGGCTTTTCTGTTGGTGCCTGGGTGTTCTGTCCAACATACTTGCCTTGTTTTGTTTCCTCTTCCGGGGACTGGGGGTCTTTCCTTCTCAGAAAATCGAAAATTTTATTTTTAAATATCCTGCGTTTCTTTGCAGGGCTTTTTGTCTTTGTGAAATACATTAATAGATGTTGTTAAACTGAATACAATTTAAAAAAAATCAAGATAATTCGCAATAAGAATCGCTGAAAGTCACAAATTCACAGGAGTAATGCAAGCTGCTTCCTCTCAGTTTGAAGGTCTGCAGATCACTGATCTGCTCCTGCACTGTTACAACTGTTCCATTGTCTCCTGGCAACAGTGGTCACTATGATGTGTGTGTGTGTGGTGTTTTTTTTTTTTTTTTTTTTTTCAACTGGACCAACTTTATTTGTCATACTAGATGAACATTTGATTTTTTTTTTTTTTCAACCTAACCTGTCTAGCTATGTAATATTCTGTTACAATATGACTTCTGTGTTTGGCTTATGTGGTGCTTGCTGTAAATAGGAGTTTGTGGATTATTTTGTATTTAACTTTTAATGGAGATTTTTTTTTTTTTTTTACCGTCTCCATTGGTATAATGCAGGCATGGATAATATAGCGCTATGTGTATAAATATAAAGTGCAAATCTCTAAAATAAATAAATAAATCCTACATATAAATAAATAGTCCATAAAATGAAGAAATAAAACATGAAATTCTTCCCAATCAATGGAGGGTAATCCATGGGTGATTTTAGGAGATTATAAATTTTTTTTAATTTTTTTTTTTATACTGCAAGTTAGCAGTGAGAGTGACACACTTCCTGGTCTTGGTATTTGTATGTCCTAGAGACACAGGCAGAGGGAGGTTCGTTTAGTTTTTGTGTTGTGTGTTTTTTTTTTTTATAAAATATTTTTATGTGTATATGTATGTATGTATGTATATATATATATGTATGTATATGTATATATGTATATATATATATATATATATATATATATATATATATATATATATATATATATATATATATATATATATATATATATATATATATATATATATAATTATAACTTTTAAACATAATTATGTAATTTTAGATTGTTAGTATAGGTAGTTGTTTTGTATGTTATGCTTAGCTTATGATAGATTGTAACCGGAGATTGTCATGTAGGTCTGCGGGTGCTTAGAAATTTGCCAACGAGAGTGACACAAACTTCCTGGTCTTGGTATTTATGTGTCCTGGAGACACAGGCAGAGGGAGGTTCTTTCTGCACCACAGACTGAGCTGTGGCGACGCCCGGAGGGTTGCTATAGCAATGATATACTACAAATTAGCTTAGAGGGATCAGCCCACCCATCTACTGAGGAAGGCCTGTGATTGGCTGTCACAAGTCTAGAAGGGAGGAGCTGATAGTCACGTCCAGCCAAGCACTGTGTATGTGGACACGGTGGTGCTACTCTGGAGGTTTTTTTATGTGATTTTAAAGTTGTTGTTTTTTTTTTTTTATTTTGTAAGTGCAACTTGTCTATTTGGGGGCTTTGAATAAATTTGTATAAGGAGAACACTATGGTCTCTATACTTATTATTTACATGTCCTGAACTCATGAAATTTGAGCCAAGCTGGGAGATAATCTGCTTCTTTGGATATTAATGAGCTGTGTTACCATTAAGAAAAGAGCCATCTGGATTACCCACCATTGATTGGGAAGAGGATGTGAGAGCAAAGAGCTTGTGGGGTGATCCGCATAGGAGTTTTGACTCATCTGGGAGGTGAGCGCGCATTTTTACTGGTGGTGGTGGTGTGCACTCCTTTTGAGGACGAACAATCACTGTGGTGGAATTGTGTGGATACACTGATCACAAGAAGAATTTCATGTTTTATTTCCAATTTTTTTTTTTTTTTTTTTTTCATTTTATGGACTATTCATTTATATGTAGGATTTATTTATTTTAGAGATTTGCACTTTATATTTATAATTTTACACATAGCGCAACATTTTATTATTTACTATCCATTTTGAAATGAGTGTGGTGTACCACTTGGAATGTTTAGCGGCTGTGCACGTTTTGTTATTAGGTTATCTTATTTAAACATCACAATATCTTTTACTTGTGGCGCTGATTGTTTCATCTTATAATAATGCAGGCATGTCCAAAGTCCGGCCCGCGGGCCAATCGCGGCCCGTGGTCCGGTTTCGGTCGGCCTGCCTGGTAATTTTGACATGTATATCTTTTTGTGGCGAATCCCCGAGCACCGGGGGCCGCAAAAGATGGATATGCTGGCTGCCTTTTGAGGGGGCGGGACGAGCGCCGTACAAGATACAGGGAAATTTCCTGTTTACACGGCGTCCTGTGTAAAAGGAAGTCCTGTCTCCTGCTCTGCCATTGGACAATTGTTTTGTCCATCATAGGAGGCGGGACTTTCAATTAATGAGGCTCCTGATAAAAACAGGAGTTTCTGCTGTATGTCTGTTGGCGCGCTACTCCTAACCAACAATCAATACAACCTAAGATGTACCGTATATACTCGAGTATAAGTCGTTCCGTGTATAAGTCGAGGCCCTAATTTACCACAAAAAAATGGGAAAAACTTATTGACCCGAGTATAAGACGAGGGTGAGAAATGCACAGCTACTGTAAGTGGAAAAGAGGGTCAACAATGCCCATTTGCAGCATCACTGTGCCAATTTGCAGCCATAGGTCCCCTGAACTTCAAACTCGGTAGTTAAGTGTTCCTAGATGCCCCCTAGCTGCAGCCAAAATTTGGGGTCTCTGAACCCAAAGGGTCCCGAAATGACATTGCTGCAGATAGACACAGTTTACTGAATTTGGGGCCCCGTATCTCGGGGCCACTTAGTACTAAGAACCCTAAATTTGGTGTGCAAACCCAGTGGAACTAGCACCATAAAATTTCCAAAGCTGGGGTTTCTAGCACCAAGTGGCCCCGAGATACAGGGCCCCAAATATCAGTTCAGAAAATGTCAAGCACTTTTCTGCAGAAGAAAATGACGTTTTCCAAACCAGGTTTGGGGCCCCGTATCTCAGGGCCACTTGGTGCT
The DNA here is from genome assembly GCA_037952925.1 of Lithobates clamitans. NCBI lineage: Eukaryota > Metazoa > Chordata > Amphibia > Anura > Ranidae > Lithobates > Lithobates clamitans. Next base: position 2,617,105 of record JBBGZY010000230.1, read on the forward strand.
AGGAACCCCAGATTTGGATATGTTATGGTACCAGTTCCACTGGGTTTGCACACCAAATTTGGGGTTCCTAGCACCAAGTGGCCCTGAGATATGGGGCCCCAAAATTGGTTCAGAAAATGTCAAGCACTTTTCTGCAGCAGAGAATGACATTTTCCGAACCGATTTTGGGGCCCTGTATCTTGGGGCCACTTAGTGCTAGGAACTTCTGCTTTGAATATGTTATAGTACTAGGTCCACTGGGTTTGCATACCAAATTTGGAGTTTCTAGCACCAAGTGGCCCTGAGATACGGGGCCCCAAAGTCGGTTCGGAAAATGAAATTTTTTGCTGCAGAAAAGTGCTCGACTCGAGTATAAGTCGAGGGGGGCACTTTCAGCACAAAAAAATGTGCTGAAAAATTCGACTTATACTCGAGTATATACGGTAAGTAATCTGGATGATATGTGTAACATAAAACAGTGAATCACAAAATAATCCAATCATAATTTAATATAAAGTGCTCGTAAAATAATAATCCAATCATAATGTAAAGTGCTCGTGCTCCGTGAATCACACTCAGTCCATAATATAAATATAATCAACACAGTCCATATAAAGTGATAAGGTGTCTTCATGCAATGTGCACTCCTCCCCCTTCAGTTGTACCCTCACCTTAAGGGCTTAGAAAATAGGCCAAAAGATGTTTTCAGCAGATATCCAGGACCATCCTATTTCCTATAAGTATACTGGCTGCTGTGTGCTGGTACTCCTCCCTGGTCACCTCCTGCTCCTGATGATAGCCCAGCTTTCAGAGGATACCAGTTTTCTCCTGGTCACTTCCAATAAGCTTCCTCGCATATGCCACATAGGAAGAATGGTAGAGGCATACAATAGTGTGATACCGTCTAAAAAAAATGTTTAATCTTAAACGCTCAAAGTTCATACAACCCACATTTACTGTGGTGGTGAGGGGGGGATAGGGTCACCTGAATCCCGGATCTGCAGCCCCGGTTTCTCAGCGTTCAATCTATCCTCTGCCTCCTCTCCAGATCAGTTCCTGCTTCTCACATGTCAGACGGCCCTCACGTATGTTCTCTTCATCAAATCTGGCCCTCTTTGAAAAAAGTTTTTACACCCCTGCTGTACCCAAACAAAAGTGACATCCTTTTTTTTTACCCACAAATAGAGCTTTCTTTTGGTGGTATTCGATCACCTCCTGTGTTTGTTTGTTTTTTTTTTTGCTATAATACATATCCAAATTTATTCATCAGTTTAGGCCGATATATATTCTTCTACATATTTTTGATGTAAATTGATTTGCACAAAAGTTTTTTATATATATACACATATATGTGTGTGTGTGTGTGTGTGTATATATAATATATATATATATATATATATATATATATATATATATATATATATATATATATATATATATATATATATATATATATAAATATTATTTTGGGATTGTGACTGACAAATCTGACCCCCAAATAACACTTTTTGGGGACCAGTGATATTATTAGATCGATCAGTGCTATAAAAATGACACTGGCAGGAAAGGTGTTAACACTAGGGGGTGATCAAGGGGTTTAAGTGTGTTCTAACTGTAGGGGGATGGGCTTACTGGAACATGACAGAGATCACTGTTCCCGATCACTGGGAACAGTAGATCTGTCATGTCATCTGGCAGCAAGGGGAATTGCCTTGTTTACATAGGCAGTTCCCTGTTCTGCCTCTCCTCACCGCCATCGTGGGTCACCGGCAGACATGGAGTCCGCGGGCACGCTTGCATGGTGAGCGCATGCGCCGCTATCCTCCCTGCAGAATAGGGCGAATAGCTTCCCCAGGCCCAAGAAACGCAGTGCCACATCCAATAATAACATGTATATCAGAAAAGCGAATTCCCCTGGATGGACTTTACCGGCACTTGCTGACAAGTATTAAATAGTGAGTGCATCTACCAGAATATATGCAGTATATCTGCAGGGACCTGCCGCAGTATATCTGCATAAGCTGGTCGGCTAGTGGTTAAGATGAAAAGCCTTCTGTGTGTAGTAGCCCCCCTCAGCCACCCCTAACACTTACCTGAGGTCCCTCTCTGTCCAGCGATGTCCATCTGAGATTATACCTCCTGATTCACTGAGACACAACAGCGGCGCCATTGGCTGCCACTGCTGTTAATCAAAGTCAGCTAGCCAATCAGGGGAAAGAAGGGGCGGGGCTGGGGCTGGGCTCCGTGTTTGAATGGACACACAGAGCTGTAACTTGGCTCGGGTGCCCCCATAGCAGGCTACTTGCTGTGGGGGCACTCGACAGAGAGGGGCCAGGAGCAGCGAAGAGGGACGCCAAAGGAGGAAGATCTGGGCTGCTCTGTGCAAAACCACTGCACAGAGCAGGAAAGTATAACATGTTTGTTTTTCATATAGAAAAAAAACGAGACTTTTTACAATCACTTTCCATAATGTACATAGATTACATTGTGAGTTCTGTTGAGCAAAAAAAAAAGTGGAATTAGTTCTGCTGCCCCTGTTAAAGACTATCTTCATAATCCATGGTAAGAAGCTTCCTTTTTATCTTCTATTTTGTCCTTCCAGCAATATTGTCCCTTTATTTAAAACTGACCATATACAGAGCAAATTTCATCTGGTTCCTGACGGACTGGACCAATTTGAGCTATGGGTAGCTCTGACTGCATCCTCCCACCCAACTTTTTTGATGTGAAAAGGTTCCAGGTTAAAAAATTTTAGCCAAACAGCAGCTGCAAATTATCAGATGTAGCCACTGTTCCAATAATCTTCTAGCTATGGGCAGGGCTGCTGTTAGAAATCATGGGGCCCCATACAGCCTTCCTGACGGGGCCCCCAGGGGTGCAGTGGAACAGGGACACTGACTTTATCCGTATACATCCCAAAAATGAAAAAAGTCCCTTTTCTGTTCCCATGTCCTGGGCCCCTCTATTGACCTTTATGGGGCCCAGGGAAATGTAATTTAAAGCAGAACTCCGGCATTTAAAAGAAGAAAAAAATTTCACGGAGTTCTGCTTTAAGCTCTGGTAAGCAAGTAGGAGTGAGGGTGTGGTCTAGTAATATCCATTTATTCATTTAGGCAAAAATTAACAATAAAGCTGCCCTGGGCCCCCACTGTTTAGCTGATGGGGCCTGGGCCCAGTACAACAGGACCGGTTGTACTGCCTTGTCAGTGGCCCTGTTCATAGGTGCCAGCTGTACGAATATAATGGCAAGCAGGATAGATCCATCCATTTGCACGGTTTGGCTTGGATGGGCTAATCAAGTGAATATGGTCATACAATGTATAGCCAGCTTAACCCCACTTCCACAGGCAGCGGCGAGACCATTTTTCCAACTCCATCTCACAAAAGTGACATCCATTCAGCTGAAATGGCCCTTAGATGACCTATTTTTTTTTCCTGTTCTACTCCAAAGCAATGTAGACAGTGTCATTTTATTACCTTACCTCCAGGGGCAATGTTGGGCAATGTTTAATTCCCCCTATACAGGCAGTCCCCCCAGTTACGAACGACTCCTACTTACGAGCAGACCTCAATGCCGGCCGCTTGTGCTCCATGCTGGTCCTGGATAACTCCTCGCAGCTATCTTGCAGCACCGAACACATCCCACACTGCAGTACTACATGTACTGCATGGCCAGAAGAGCCCCAGATAACAAAACTGCATGCACAGAAGTGCCTGGAACATCCCACATCCCTGCACAGGCTGAAGTTGCACTTAAAAAATGCACTGTTCCGACTTGCACACAAATTCCACTTAAGAACAAAGCTTTTGTGTTTGTAACCTGGGGACCGTCTGTAAATAGAATCTGAGAAAAGTTTTTATATTCCACTACCAAGGCCATAGTTTGAAATATAAGACAACAAATCCTAAGCTTTAGTCCATTTAGATTTGTCAGCGTGCTAGCAAATATTTACCAATATAACTTGGACCATGGACATTTCAATAAAGAATAGTGTTTTTCTGATGGGCAATGCCACACAAATTGCTACTTAAGTCGGTAGCAATGGTTAGCTTTCATAGTGACATTAATTTAAATTATAGGTACAACTTGGTTGTCTATGGTGGAGCTAAAAGTACTTGTAGACAGTTAGGAAAGGACTTTGGTGTGGATGGTTGCTGCTGTATCTTCAGAGGGTGCATACTCATTGATAAAGGCCACTCCTTAGTGACTGGTCATTGGGTGTAGAGCAGGAGATAAAGCTGAGTTATATTGTCTCTGTTATCACATACGTCAATGGAAATAGATTTATGGGGTTAATGCGATTCTTAACGGCAGGAACTTTCCAGGTTCTATCAAATGCTACCATTTGATAATAAATGTTAGTTTATTATTTACAACTGTGTCTGCCCACAAATTCAGGTCTGTGTGTGTTCTCATCACCCTGCCTCTCCACGTCATCTAATCAGATAACATCTTCTATTCATAAGATATATATATAGATATATATATATATATATATATATATATATATATATAATTTTTTTTTTTTTTACACAGTTGTGCTCATAAGTTTACATACCCTGGCATGATTTCTTAGGCCCTTTTTTCAGAGGATATCCATGACACATACATTACTTCAGCCAAACACTAACCATGAGTGAAAGAAGAAAAGTTTATCAATCACCTGTGTTTACTCTTTTTAAATAAGGGCAACAAACTAGCCAAAATGACCCTGATCAAAAGTTTACATACCCCAGTTCTTAATACCGTGTATTGCCCCCTTTTAACCTCGAAAGCTTGAAGTCTTTTGTGGTATTTGTGAATGAGGCTCTTTTTCTTCTCAGATGGTAAAGCTGCCCATTCCTCTTGGCAAAAAGCCTCCAGTTCCTGTAAATTCTTGAGTTGTCTTGCACGAACTGCACGTTTGAGATCTCCCCAAAGTGACTCAATAACATTAGGTCAGGAGACTGAGATGGCCACTCCAGAACCTTCACTTTATTCTGCTGTAGCCAATGACTGGTCGACTTGGCCTTGTGTACTGGATTATTGTCATGTTGGAATGTCCAAGTACGTCCCATGCGCAGCTTCCTGGCTGTTGAATGCAAATGTTCCTCCAGTATTTTTTGATAAAACACTGCATTCATCTTGTCAAAATTTTGACCAAATTTCCTGTGTCTTTTGTAGCTCACACATCCCCAAAACATCAGCGATCCACCTCTGTACCTTTCATCATAGGCCTTTGTTGACTCCTCCAAATGTAGCATTTATGGTTGTGGCCAAAAAGCTCAATTTTGGTCTTATCACTCCAACTGAATGAATGTCTCTGTGCTGTTTTGGTGTATTGTAAGCGGGATACTTTTGTGGCATTTGCGTAGTAATGGCTTTCTTATGGCGACTCGACCATGCAATCAATCTTTCTTCAAGTGCCTCCTTATTGTGCATCTTGAAACCTCCACACCACATGTTTTCAGAGAGTCCTGTATTTCACCTGAAGTTATTTGTTTTTTTTTTTTTTTTTTTTTTTTTTGTCTTTGCATCCCGAACAATTTTCCTGGCAGTTGTGGCTGAAATGTTAGTTGGTCTACCTAACTGTGGTTCAATTTCAACAGAACCCCTCATTTTCCACTTCTTGATTAGAGTTTGAACACTGCTGGTTGGCATTCTCAATTCCTTGGATATTGTTTTATATCCCTTTCCTGTTTTATACAGTTCAACTACCTTTTCCCACAGATCCTTTGACAATTCTTTGCTTTCCCCATGACTCAGAATCCAGAAATGTCAGTGCAGCACTGGATGGAAGGGTCTGTCAGGAGTCCAGAAACTCATTGATCTTTTATACACACACACTAATTACAAGCAAACAGATCACAGGTGAGGATGGTTACCTTTTTTTAATAGCTATTCAAACCCCTTTGTGTCAACGTTATCAGGCCAAAATAACCAGGGTATGTAAACTTTTGGTCAGGGTCATTTGGGTAGTTTCTGTTGCCATTTATGATTTAAAAAGAGTAAACAGTTCAGCCTAATAAAAATATATATATATATATATATATATATATATATATATATATATATATATATATATATATATATATATATATATATATATATATACATACACCCTCTGAAAGGTGGCAGTAGTGAGTGAGCGACCCCATGTGGATACTATGCAGAATTGCAGCTGCTCAGCACTGAAGCTGGAAGACTGCTTACATCGTAATAGTAGTGACTACTACAGAGATCTGCAGTTTACACAGGGGTCTGTTGGTTATGAAATATGTTGACTTATATTTGTCCAGACTAATCTGATTTTAACTATGCAAATATTCATACCTAAATTTCAGCTTTGAAGTGCAACTGAACTCAAAAAGTAAATATGTGCTAAGTTGTAGGAACATCTAGAAATGTTTAATTGTGTCTAAGCAGTACCCTGAAAAATCTACCTTTCTGTCTAGAATACCTCCCGAAAATAGCAGTGCCCTTCCTGGTATGTGAGGGTGCCTGGGCACTCCCCTACAGCCCTATAGCTGTATGGATCTAATGCACTGTCACCTCTGACTGCTATTCTTGGGTGATTTGAGTGAAATATGTTGTCACTACTGTGCATGCTTTTTTTGCTGGAGAATCGGATATGAGGAAGCAATGCCCTGCCTCTACCAACATGACCACCACAATACAGAGACATATTGTAGAACAAGACATGGTAAGTCAGTAATGTAGAAGGGTCAGATGGAGGGAGACCACAGGCAATACTGCTGACTGGTCTTTTGTCCTCTGCCTGCTTTTTTGGGGCACAGAATCTAGTGTTCAGTTTACAGACAGCTATAGGCTTATTTTCTAAAAAATGTTGTTTGGAAAACTGCGCTTGTTACTCTTGGCAAGCATTTTTTATTTATTTATTTTATTTAATTCTCCAAAAGCGCTGACAGAAGGAAGAGGAAAAAAATGTGGTCACCAAAGTCTTTCTTCCCTCAGCTTTGTTTCGTAAGCCCTTTCTAAGGGACTTTGTGTCAAAGGCCCGTTGTAAGTTTCTTTTGCTTCACCATAAAAGAAAAGTACAATGCTTATTTGCATCACTGAGCTGTAACTGTATACAAGTATATAGTAGTAAACAAATGTGTACCTGCTGAGATCAGCCTAAATATGCAGATGTGTTCCCCTGGCAAGCCTTTACAGTGCCTTGAAAAAGTATTCACACCCCCTGAAATTTTCCACATTTTGTCATGTTACAACCAAAAACGTAAATGTATTTTATTGGAATTTTATGTGATAGAGAAACACAAAGTGACACATAATTGTAAAGTGGAAGGAAAATTAATAAATGGTTCAAGATTTTTTTACAAATGTGAAAATTGTGGCATGCATTTGTATTCAGCCCCTTTACTCTGATACCCCTAACTAAAATCTAGTGGAACCAATTGCCTTTACCTAATTTAGTAAAGAATCCACCTGTGTGTAATTAAATCTCAGTATTAATACAGCTGTTCTGTGAAACCCACAGAGGTTTGTTAGAGAACCTTAGTGAACAAGCAGCATTGTGGAGACCAAGGAACACACCAGACAGGTCAGGGATAAAATTGTGGAGATGTTTAAAGCAGGGTTAGGTTCTAAAAATAAAAATAAAAATAAAAAAATATCCCAAGCTTTGAACATCTCACAGAGCACTGTTCAATCCATCAACCGAAAATGGAAAGAGTATGGCACAACTGCAAACCTACCAAGACATGGCCGTCCACCTAAACGGACAGGCCGGACAAGGAGAGCATTAATCGGAGAAGAAGCCAAGAGGCCCATGGAAACTCTGGAGGAGTTTCAGAGATCCACATCTCAGGTGAGAGAACTTGTCCACAGGACAACTATTAGTTGTGCACTTCACAAATCTGGCCTTTATGGAAGAGTGGCAAGAAGAAAGCCATAAGAAGTCCCGTTTGCAGTTTGCGAGAAGCCATGTGGTGGACACAGCAAACGTGTGGAAGAAGCTGCTCTTGTCAGATGAGACCAAAATGTAACTTTTTGAACTAAAAGCAAAATGCTATGTGTGGCGGGAAACTAACACTGCACATCACCCTGAACACACCATCCCCACTGTAAAACAAGATGGCAGCATCATGTTGTGGGGATGATTTTCTTCAACAGGGACAGGGAAGCTGGTCAGAGTTAATGGGAGATGGATGTAGCCAAATACAGGGCAATCTTAGAAGAAAACCTGTAGAGTCTGCAAGAGACTTGAGACTGGGGCGGAGGTTCACCTTCTAGCAGGACAACAAGTGTAAGGCTGACCACAGGTTCCTTGTCGACGGTAGCTCACGTAGGTGTCATTTCTGGGCAATGCGTGACATCACTTCCTGTTTCGGTTCAGGGAGTTCATTCGATTGCTTCTCCCCCTCTCTTATGTAAGACAGCGGTGTCCTCTCTATCCGGTCGGGGGCCTCGGGTGGTATGGAGCAGGTAAGGGGGGGACGCTTTTCCCTCCAGTCCATGGGGCAGCAGTTCTCCCACTACGGAGAACATCCGCGGCACCCGGGGATATGCACCTCTCAAACTCCTCTGCCAGCCCCCATGTATTTACTACCTCCCCTCCTCCATTCTCTTCATCCGGGGCCTCGCACATGGTAGGCTTCAGGCTGGGGGGAGACACGGGTGGGCTGTACCATTATCATGACGACCAGGGAGTCTTAGGGGATATTGTTTGCCCCAGGTGCATGTGTTATATTGTGTATGCTTGTACATTTCACTGCTGGAAAAAAAAAGGGGGGAAACGTTCATTCCTGTATCTGAACGCAGCTGCATTGTTTTTCAAAGGGGATATCCACACAAATGCATAAACATGCACTGCGTTCAAATACGTAACCAAAAATTGAGAGAAAAAAATGACTATTACGCAAAAAGGAAGGGGTACATTTTTAAAAAAAAAAAATTAAAGTATCTTTTTATCTAACTTTCCAGTAATATGGTATCGCTTTTTAACCCTGTATAGAGCCCATGGTAGTCTCTGTACAGCGCGCTCCTTCCAATCCTCCCTCATTTTCTGTGAGGAAGTCTCAAACGCCTCATTGTTTGCGCATTCCTATGAGGGAATGTTATTGAAGTGGTAACCCGCCTCAGGTAGGTATCATTTTCAGAGCAGGGGTGGTTTTTATTCGGAGGGTTATGTTTGCATGTTCGATTGGCTCACTTTGACGCTGAGTCTCATTTCTCCTGCTGCATTACAGATGTTCATGTTCCAGCATGGTTACTTGTCGGGCTACGGCCAGCAGGGCACCCCTTTCAGGTCAGGGGGTCATATAGGCATGCGTTTGGTTTTTGGTTTTTCACGGCATTCGTATGGTAGAGGAATCCTGGTCCTAGATTGATCGCTTTCATGTTGCACGTTTTCATACTAAATGGTGGTTTTGTATGCTTATGTCCCTTTTTTTTTCCACAGTTGTTTTTGCTACACATCAACAGGTCGCAAAGTGTTGTTTTTTGCAGCTTCAGACACTTTTCAGGTAGGTATCGTTTGTTTTCCTCATGACGGTTTTTTAGGGGTGGTTATTTTCATTTCTCGAACCCGACTCGGTACGTACGTGTTGTTTCCAAGTGGTAGCTTTGTGTTTTCTTTCCATAGTGGTGTTTCTTCATTTCAACAGTTTCTGAGTTGTTTTTTCTTGTTTTTCTTCCCGGTTCAGCTCAGGTTGGTTATCTGTTTTCCCATTTCACGATGCATTTCGTTCTTACAGCTTGAGTCTCACTGCCTTACACCACTGTAGCATTAACCCATCACGTCTATGGGTGCCAACGGATTGAGGTAATCGTTTTTAATTGGCTTGTACAGTGGCAAGTCTCCTCATCCGTTCTACTCTGCTTTCGGTTAGGTTTTCTCACACTAACACATTTACTACGCTTGTCGTTGGCTGGGCACGTTTCAGGTTCCCCTGGATTGAATTCACATTTGGTGGCCTACTAGGCCTCAGGTGGTCGTTACGCAGACTCGTTAGTCCTGCTACACATACTTCCTGGCATTTTGGTTCTCATGTATTTTCTGTTTTCACATTCATGTTAGCAGCACATGTTCACGTTTTAGGTCATGGCGTCACCACTGCAGCACTACCCATCATGTTTTTATAGGTACGCTCAGATTGAGATGGTTGTTTCTAAATGACTTGAACAGTGGCAAGTCTCCTCATCTGTTCTCACACGGCTCAGGCCACGTTCATTTCTACTCACATCGGTAGCCTGACACGTTTTTAGGTTCAAAGGCCTGAGTTCTCGTTATTAATTTGCCTGATTACGCCTCAGGTAACTCCGGCCTGGTAATTTTCATGAGGCTGACACGTTTTCAGTCCTGTTTAAACGTTCTTTTGTCATTTCACGGGGGGGGGGGCACAGCCAGGTTGGTCCAAGGTAAGTGATGGGTACGGTTGATTTCTTAACTTACGATGGTGTTTCTCGGTTTTATGCAGGTCATGTCACAGGCTGCGGACATCGAGGACTTTGCATCCATCCCCCCTTCTCCGGCTAGGGGTTTGGAGCATGGTAGCACACCCTCGAGAACCTGGACCGTCCCTAGACTCATGGCTGAACTTTAGCGCAGGGGTACTTTATACCTGGCTTCAGCGCGCAAGGCTGAGCTGTTCAGACTACTGTTCCCCTGTGCTTCAGGCTCCAGCGCGGAGCAAGTTACACTCTGGACTGTCCCTTCATCCCTTTCTCAAATCCACGCCACCGTGAGTTCCCTGGTCTCTTCCTGCCAAGAGTTGCGTGCAAGGGTGGAGGTGTTGGAGGCTCAGCCGAGCCCAGTGTCAGGACTATCTGCCGGTACCGGGACCCCTTTGGTATCAAGCCCCGTACCCAAAGGCCCAGGTAATAGTATGGGTGTTCCTCCCATTACCCCATTAACATCAGGAAGGACATACTGGAGGGCAAAGATGTTAACTTGGCATCACTTTTGCTAGCTGCCCATGATGTTGCCGACAATAGGTCATATGCTTGCGGCGATGTTTCGGTGGTGAAGACCAGGGATCATAGGCTCAGTCGCAAACTTTCTATCCCAGAGTTTGTCCTGGCCTTTAACTTATACAGAGATGTCGTTTGCTTAGTGAGTCCGCTCAGGTGGGAAGAACTGAACCATTACTTTTACACCATGGTGGAGTTAGGACAGGAAGTATGGGGGGGTCAAATTGCTATGAATACCATCGCTCTTTTTCGGCCAAGGCCGCTGCCTGTTTTCCTCAGTTTCAAGTGGTGACGTTGTGGAGTAATAGACACTATAGACAAGACACATATAGACAAGGTTTCACGGAGGGATTCCACATTGGGTTTATTTCCTTGCCAACAGGCACTTTTGAGTGTAGGAATGTGGAGTGGAGGTCATCTGCCACAGATGTAGAGGTGGTAGATGATGAATTGCTTCAATCTGAACTTAGGAAGGGTTTTGTTATTTGGTCCTTTTCCTACATCCCTATTTCAGGTTTGGAGGGTCAACCCTTTGGGCCTTGTCAAAGGGAAATTTTCCAATAAATGAAGGTTGATTTACGATTTGTCAGCCCCTCATTGTTCGCAGGTGCCTAGCCTTAACTCGTTAATACCATCTGAGGAGTTTTCTCTTAAATATGCTTCAGTGGATCAAGCAATTCAGAGTATCATTGGGGCAGGTGAGGGCGCTTGGCTGTCTAAAGCAGACATCGCGGACGTCTTTAAACTTCGCCCAATTCTGCCTTCACTCTGGCAGTGACATGGTATTAAGTGGAGGGGGTTTTATTGTTTTGCCACTGAACTCACCTTTGGCTCCCTGGCTGTTTGATTGCTTTGCGCAAGCACTCAGTTGGATCCTCACACACAGAGAAAATTGTCGGGAAGTGATCCACTATTTGGATGATTTTCTCCTCATTGAGAGTAGTGGTCAGGCAGGCCCATTTCGACCTTCAGAAACTGACATCAGTTTTTGCAGCTTTAGACATCCCACTGGCAGTCAAACTGGAAGGCCCAGTTACTTTAACTGACCTTCCTGGGGATCGTACTTGATACCCAGTCCATGCAGGCCAGTCTTCCAGGAGACAAACTGGTAAGGATCAGGGATTGCATGCATTCACGATTTCCCAAGTTTGTACCAGGGTCGAGTTACAGTCTCTGCTGGGAATACTGAATTTTTTGCGATGAGGATCATCCCCCAGGGGAGGTCTTTCATTTCCAGGTTACTATCCTTTATTACTTCAGCCCCCGACTCTGATTCCCGTGTCAGATTAGATCCTTCCGCGTTGTGGGATGAGTTCCTACAACACTGGAATGGTGTTACTATGTTTATCCCTGCAGTGTTGGGGTTTTCCCCTCAGGTGTTTTCAGATGCAGTGGCTACAAAGGGCTTTGCGGCTTTTTGTGGCTCACACTGGCTGGCGGGGCCTTGGCCGGACAAGGTTTTGTCTATTCCAGGGTTCACAGAGACGTCACCCTTGTTCGAAATCGACCCCGTTGTTGCGGCTGCACGGGTGTGGGATCATTTGTTGGCAGGTCAGACTGTTTTGCTATTTTTTACTTTTTTTTTTTTTTGTTTTTTTTTGTTTTTTTTCCCACAGATAATCAAGCCACGGCAGAGATCGTCAACGAGGGTAGATCTAGGTCTTTACTCATAATGTCTTTTGTGGGTAGGCTCATTTGGCTCTCCCTCCAATTTAACTTCCACATGCACTGCAGGTTCATCAATGGTGTTGACAATGTAGTGGCAGATGCACTGTCCCGGTTTTAATTACTCACTGTTTTTCCAGCAGGTCCCAGACGCTGACGCTGGCCCCACTCCAGCTCCACACTTTCTTCAATTAATGATGGACTAGATACCCACTGGGCCATTGCGGCAGCTTTGATTGACAAATCGTTGTCAGTAAACTCCAGGAAGACTTACGTCACGGCCTGGAATGTTTTCCAGACCTTCCAGGCTCAGTATCCTGAGGTGGATGGTTACAGCATTCAGTATCTTCTAGCGTTCACTGCCTTTTGCCACTCTCAGCTTAACCTGGCCCATGGCACCATTGGGACATATATTTAGCAGGTATTCAACTTTTTTTTTTGTCCCTGCGGGATCCCAGCAGGCCTTCCGTTTTTTCAGTACCCCCCATTTAAAGCTATCTTCAAAGGGATTTAGAAGAGTAGCCCTCCTGCTGTAGCTAGCAGGCTGCCCATCACAGGGCAGATTTTCCGAGACATGTCGGATCCACTTGCCAGGTCTCCCTTTGGGTTGCTGCCTAGCTTAGTGCTCAAGGCAGCTATGTATCTGGCATTTATGGTTTCTTGAGGCCTGAGGAGTTTACTTTTTCTGGGCTAGGATTCCGTATTCTTTTGGCCAATCAGCTTGTCGGGTTCCCCGACTACTTTCAGTTGCGTTTGCAAGACTCAGCAGTTGGGAGTCAGCACCGTCATTAGGTTCTTTAAGACCAATGCATGGTGCCCGGTTTTTGTCTTAGACCAGCTTGTAAGGGCAACAGCGGACAGTCCACTATTGCCTTTCCCTAGTGCTCCCCTCTCTGCAGCTCAGTTCGTGCATCATTGCTGCACCCTTCTGGCCAATTTGGGTTTGGACCCAAAGGCGTATTTGGGCCATTCATTCAAAATTGGGGCAGCTTCCGCAGCCTCCCACCAAGGGGGTCCCGGTTCATGCAATTAAAAAGTTGGGTAGATGGAAGTCATCTTGCTTCTCTACATATATCCCAGATCCTCTGGTTGAGATGTCACAGGCTTTTGTTTTGACTGATTGTTATTTGCAGTTTAATACATTTTTTGATAGCTTCTTCCTACTGTCTTTTAGACCCCTTTCACACTGGGGTGGTTTGCAGGCGTTATTGCACTAAAAATACCGCCTGCAAACCGCCCCAAAACAGCCTCCGCTGTTTGTTCAGTGTGAAAGCCCGAGGGCTGTCACACTGAAGCGGTGCGCTGGCAGGAGAAGAAAAAATCTCCTGCGAGACGCATCTTTGGAGCGGTGTATTCACCGCTCCTAAACCGCTCCTGCCCATTGAAATCAATGGGACAGCGCGGCAATACCACGGCTATAGCTGCTCTGTACGAGTAGTTTTAACCCTTTTTCGGCCGCCAGTGGGGGGTTAAAACCGCACCGCTAGCGGCCGAATACCACGGTAAAACAGCGCTAAAAATAGCGCTGTTTTACCGCCGACGCCCCCTACTGCCCCAGTGTGAAAGGGGCCTTATTTTTGCCCCCTTTTAGGCATACTGACCACGGCACACCAGAGGTCTATTTTTCATAGCTTTTTTCCTTTTCCTAAAACAATCCATAAGGAGACTGAGTACAACCCTAAACCTACAGCCAGAGCTACAATGGAATGGATTGGATTAAAGCATATTCATGTGTTAGAATGGCCCAGTCAAAGTCCAGACCGAAATACAATTTTGAGAATCTGTGGCAAGACTTTGCTGTTCAGACGCTCTCCATCCAATCTGACAGAGCTTGAGCTATTTTTGTAAAGAAGAATGGGCAAAAATGTCACTCTCTAGATGTGCAAAGCTGGTAGAGACATCCCCAAAAAGACTTGCAGCTGTAATTGCAGCGAAAGGTGGTTCTACAAATGCACACCACACAAAATGTTGAAAACCATTTATCATTTCCCTTCCACTTCACAATTATGTGCCACTTTGTGTTGATCTCACATAAAATCCCAATAAAATACATTTTTGGTTGGAACATGACAAAATGAGGAAAATTTCAAGGGATATGCATACCCTTTCAAGGCACTGTATTTGTTTGAAAATGATTCACTGCAGTTCCCCCAGGTGATAAATACATATACTTGTATAGCACCATCTAGTGGCTAAATATGAATAGCACAGCCCATGAAAGGACCTACATGGATTTTATGTTTTTGGTTGCTGGATTTTTGATTTGTCTTGTATTGCAATAAAAGTTCAGTGTGTGTGTTTTTTTTTTTTTTTGTTTTTTTTGTTTTTTTATAAAGGGATGATTGTCTCCTGAAGTCCTTTTAAATGGAATACTATTCTAACTACCATATTTAACCAGTAATTTATTATATGCACTGTGTTTTAATGTTGCCATTTTTCCTTCCAGAGTTGATTCGCTGAGGTAGCCCCACAGTGAAGCTGGATGACTAAAAGGAACGTGAAGGGAAATTATGGACGTTTTCACGAATATCAAAAAGGGAAAAGATGCAATTTTTAATTCAGTATTTTGTAGATTTGTTTTTATAATGACTGTAAAAATACTGGAGCTCCTCTCGAGTGATGTGAGAATACGTCTTGGAAGAGGAAAATTACATCTCTGGGCAGAAAAGGGTCACCCCCTATCACATGTTGGCTTGAGATCTGATGGACATCAGAATCCTCTTTGTCTGGATGCTATCTATATCAAGGGATCAAGACCCATTCAGATGTGACTTGTTTTTTTCTTACACATAAATCAAGCCCATTGTCTTTCAGCAAATTTCTGTTTCGGTATTTCTATCTTTTAAAAATAAATCTTATTTTCAATTAAACCTGGGTAAATGTGTCTTCACCAATTTAGTAGGTCCTCCAGTGACAAATGAAGTATAAATACACATACTACTGTATTTACCAATCTGCAAGCAAGTGGTCAGTATCATGGGCTAGACATCATTCCACAGGCCAGGCTCCACCCTTTGTCTGCGGCTTGTTGGCACAACCCTGCCATGATTGACATAGCACCATTGTACTGTTATCTTTCAGCTGTCATTGAGCATAAGTACAGTTGCTGAAGCAATGCTCAGTATTTTTGTTGCAAGTTCCCTAAGGCAGATGGGATAGAAGTAATCTTTGAGACACTGGCTTATGCTGCTGCCCAGAGGAGTTTCTACACTGGCAAACAAAACTGTAGGACAGCCAGGTATAACCCTTCCTGATCCCACCATGCTCCACTTTTTTGCTAGTGTTGTAGGAGAACCGATGTCTTCTCCAAGAGAAGCAAAACCCAATATTTTACCCCTTTTTTTTTTTTTTTTATCTGCATTTGATCAAGATTCCTTTTTCTTCAACCAAGATTCTCCAGTTGTTGCAAAAGCTAAAAGAGCTCACCTGGCAGTTGTCCAGATTGGCTGATTCTCAGCATTCTCACAGAGGGCGTACACCTGAGCCCCACTGGGAGGAAGACACAGAGCAATGTGACCTGTGGGCACTGGGCTCTGCTGTAGTGCTCTCAAGACATAATTAGGTTGATTTACTAAAAGCAACTATACTGTGCACTTGCTCCAGAGCTTGGTAAATGAGGTAAAGCTTCACTTTTCAAAGAATACCCAATCACATGCAAGGAAAATAAAAAAAACAGCATTTTTGCTTGTACAATAGAAATCAGCAGAGCTTCCCCTTAGATCTAGAGCAAATGCACTTGAAGTGTGAAGTATATGTGCTTTTAGTAAATCAACCACATTATGTATACAGCTAGTTGGCATCCTTCTCTTTTTTTTTTTTTTTTTTTTTTTTTTTTTACAGGTACACACTACACTTGTTTAGTGGAATCCTGTCTGTGAAGACTTCCTTAGTGTTCACCCCTCTAGTGGGCAGAATCCTATCTGGTATGTGAATACTGCCCTGCCTGGGATCCCATCTGCCATATAAATCACCACTTGAGTAACAGGACATGTCTCTAAGTGAGAAGCACAGCACTTGTATATTTAATAATTCGTAGACATTCCATGCTAGTGGCACTAGATTTTTATAAATTGTTGCATGTGGGGTGGGGGGGGGGGGGGAGTGTCCAGATGTGAACGGAGACAGACGTGAGAGAGAGGAGCTCCAGGAATCCCAATATAAATCCTTAGCTATCCGAGCAATTCAAAAGCCTAGATCCAGCCAATTCACCTGCCTACCTGTCCCCCTACATACCCTGCTGCAGCCTGTGTCTGTATTAGGCAGGATTCATCCGTGACTGGCCAGAGTGACACGGATCCTGCACACCCGAGGCCGCCGCCATCTTCCCGGCCTAGATGGAGGGAGCTGTTGCTGGCCTGGAGGTGTGGTAAGGGACTCCCCCCTATTCCCCCCCCCCCCCCCCCCCCCCCCCCCCCCCCTCATCATCCAGTGTGCCTGGCGGGGTCCGGTGCTCCGTGGGGCTGCCGAAATCGCCCGTCACGGCCTGGTCCAGCCTAGTGAAGCCTGCCACCCACCACATTTTCCTAAGCTGCTGGCCCGGCCGGGAAACCAGAACGCAGACGCTGCTGCCCCTCGGCCATCCCACCATCCTGCCAAGATCAGATGAGTGCTAGGTGGTGTCTGCCTGTGTGGGTTGGGGGCAGAGTCCAGGGGCACATCCTCATCCTCTTGCCTCCATCCCAGCTCTCTGGAAATAGCCCTCAGCTACCCCATCATCCTGCCAAGAACAGTTAAGTGTTAGATGAGGGCTGGAAGCAGTATTCAGGGGCCCAGCATCCTCCTGCTTCCATCCCGGCTCTCTGTTCCTATCCCCTGCAACGAGTGGCATCCTAGCCGGTGGGCGGCTGCAGTGTGATCGGGGGCACCTCCTGATTCCTTAGATGTCATCCAGAAGGTGATCAACAAAGAAACAGCTGCCTCCCAGGACACAGAGCTCCCGGCAGTGACACGTGCGGCGGCCATCTTACCCTCCGGTGTAGAGTGAGCCGCGGCCATACAAACAGCCCTGCAGCTTCTAAGAGACATGGAGCAGAACGAAGGAGACCCACAGCAGTCCTTGGGTATGAAGCAATCAGCAGCTACTGCCTCCACTGAAGCCATCTTGGTGGCCATTGAGGAGTGTTTAAAACATGGTCATGTGGAGGATAGATACACTGGCCATGGAGTGTGGCCTTATACGCCAAGACATGGACAAGTGTAGAGGCCGTGTTACCGCTGCCAAGAATCTTATCTCAGATATCTTGGCTACCACCTCCCAAAATTTCTCTGACCTGCATCGCACGGTTAAAACCCTGATGGCATGGTCTGATGACGCTGAAAATGGACTGCGAGCAATGTGTGCGTGGTGGGCCTTCCTGAGGGTGCGGAGGGCTCACATCCAGCCAACTTTGCTGAAAATTTCTTTAAAGAAATCCTCAATTTACAGCAAGTCTCCTTAGCATACATTGTGCAGCACGCTCATAGGGTCCCCACAGGCCCGAGACCGCAAGGCGCCTTGCCCAGACCATTCCTGGTGAGGTTTCTAAATTTCCGAGATCGAGATCTCATCCTTGCTGAAGCGCGGAAGAAACCACCGCTCCGGTTTGAGAATACCACCCTGCATTTTTTCCCAGATTTTTCCCCGGAGCTGCAGAGGCGCCGTTGAACGTTCGTGGAAGTTCGGAAGAGGCTCCGGGAAAAAGGGACTCGCGTATAGTATGCTATACCCAAGTAAGCTCCGTGAATAGTAGTTTTGGACAGCCGCACTCTGAAGAAATTGCCTTTTTATTCAAAAATTCAAATCAAAGTCAAAAATACATGCCACAGCAGACAAGTGAGCTGATGCGTTTCGCACTAACAGTAGTGCTTATTCATAGCTTCATAAGCTCTGTGTTGAACACCGGGGCTCTGCGAAACTCTGAGGTCCCCTCGGATGTCTCAGATTGGCTGGATACCTTGGATTAAAGTGAATCATCATTTTATTTTTCCTTACATTCTGTTTGGGCTGTGTTGTCACCCTCTTATCCCAGGTTATCCCTCCCAGTTTAAAGGCAGTGTGCCTTGCCAGGGGATGCATGTGTACGGACCTTTTACTGCACAAAACATTCTCTTCAAGATGTTGCAGCATATGTATAGCTGCTTGGTGCTTCATGGCTACAATATGCATGGAGCCGGATGCTCTCTGCAAAGATTATTCACAGAAGGCGCATAGTGTCAGTGCTCACCCTGTTGACATTTTTGTTCCTTCCTAAGGACATATGGAAAAACTCTAAGACAATATTCCATTTTTGTTTTTTGTTTTGGGGATCAAGTCTGCTGGCTGATGCGGGGTGTGTGTGTGTTTTTGTGTTTTTTTTGCCCCTTTTTAAACTGGCAAGACAGGGAATTATTACGATGGGACTGTTCTGGAGTGAAGTTTTTTGCTCATGTTTTTTCTTATGTTCTCTTTTTGTGTATCCCCTCCACCTTTTTTGTGGTCGCTTGTTTTGTGGTGTCACCCTTGGTACTGCATGGCTGGCAGACCGGAGGACACTCAAACATGCCCCACCACAACGTAATGTTTGTAGGTGGGTAAATGTTATTCTTCAGCATACTGTGGGGCTCTGTGTGCCTCTGGACCTCACCTGTGCTCCTAGGCCTCCATCTTGTGGCAAATTTCTGAATTACAGTCATGTCCTTGAATATTAGAATCATCTCCTGGAATATCAGGGGTTTGAATTCAAAATACAAGAGGGCTCTGGTCCTGAAATTTTTGCATGCCCAACATCCCCACATAATGTTTTTACAGGAAACTCATTTACTGGGCAACTAAATTCTGGCCATGAAACGTCCATGGATGCACAGAGCCATACATGCCACTTATTCGTCTTATGCTAGATTGCTAGGGGTGTGTCTATTTTGTTGCACAAGTCCTTACTTTGCTCCATAGAAACGGTGATTACAGATCCTGGGGGCAGATACTTAGTGGTAATAATTGAAGGTTATTCCCGCAGGTTGGCCCTGGTAAATGTATATATTCCCCCTCCTTTTACAGGGAATATCCTGTACGAGGTGTTGGAAAAATTGGCATCTCATGCTCCATTCTGGTTACTGGTGGCTGGAGATTTCAATAATGTTCTTAACCACTTCAGCCCCGGAAGGTTTTACCCCCTTCCTGACCAGAGCACTTTTTACAATTCAGCACTGCGTCGCTTTAACTGCTAATTGCGCGGTCATGCAATGCTCTACCCAAACAAAATTTGCGTCCTTTTCTTCTCACAAATAGAGCTTTCTTTTGATGATATTTGATCACCTCTGCCGTTTTTATTTTTTGCGCTATACACGGAAAAAGACCGAAAATTTTGAAAAAAAATGATATTTTCTACTTTTTGTTCTAAAAAAAATCCAATAAACTCAATTTTAGTCATACATTTAGGCCAAAATGTATTCGGCCACATGTCTTTGGTAAAAAAAATGTCAATAAGTGTATATTTATTGGTTTGCGCAAAAGTTATAGCGCCTACAAACTAGGGTACATTTTCTGGAATTTACACAGCCTTTAATTTATGACTGCCTATGTCGTTTCTTGAGGTGCTAAAATGGCAGGGCAGTACAAAACCCCCACAAATGACCCCATTTTGGAAAGTAGACACCCCAAGGAATTTGCTGAGAAGCATGTTGAGCCCATTGAATATTCATTTTTTTTGTCCCAAGTGATTGAATAATGACAAAAAAATAAATAAAAAAAAAAATTACAAAAAGTTGTCACTAAATGATATATTGCTCACACAGGCCATGGGCATATGTGGAATTGCACCCCAAAATACATTTAGCTGCTTCTCCCGAGTATGGGGATACCACATGTGTGGGACTTTTTGGGAGCCTAGCCACGTACGGGGCCCCGAAAACCAATCACTGCCTTCAGGATTTCTAAGGGCGTACATTTTTGATTTTACTCCTCACTACCTATCACAGTTTTGAAGGCCATAAAATGCCCAGATGGCATAAAACCCCTCCAAATGACCCCATTTTGGAAAGTAGACACCCCAAGCTATTTGCTTTGAGGCATGTTGAGTCCATGGAATGTTTTATATTTTGACACAAGTTGCGGGAAAGTGACAAATTTTTATTTTTTTATTTTTTTTTGCACAAAGTTGTCACTAAATGATATATTGCTCACACAGACCATGGGCATATGTGGAATTGCACCCCAAAATACATTTAGCTGCTTCTCCTGAGTATGGGGATACCACATGTGTGAGACTTTTTGGGAGCCTAGCCGCGTACGGGGCCCCGAAAACCAATCACTGCCTTCAGGATTTCTAAGGGCGTACATTTTTGATTTTACTCCTCACTGCCTATCACAGTTTCGGAGGCCATGGAATGCCCAGGTGGCACAAAACCCCCCCAAATGACCCCATTTTGGAAAGTAGACACCCCAAGCTATTTGCTGAGAGGCATGGTGAGTATTTTGCAGCTCTCATTTGTTTTTGAAAATAAAGAAAGACGAGAAAAAAATTTTTTTTTTTTCTTTTTTCAATTTTCAAAACTTTGTGACAAAAACTGAGGTCTGCAAAATACTCACTATACCACTCAGCAAATAGCTTGGGGTGTCTACTTTCCAAAATGGGGTCATTTGGGGGGGTTTTTTGCCACCTGGGCATTCCATGGCCTCCGAAACTGTGATAGGCAGTGAAGAGTGAAATCAAAAATTTACGGCCTTAGAAAGCCTGAAGGCGGTGCTTGGTTTTTGGGGTCCCGTACGCGGCTAGGCTCCCAAAAAGTCTCACACGTGGTATCCCCGTACTCAGGAGAAGCAGCAGAATGTATTTTGGGGTGTAGTTTCACATATTCCCATGGCATGTTTGAGCAAAATATCATTTAGTGACAACTTTGCGCAAAAAAAGATAAAAAAAATAAAAAATTGTCTCTTTCCCGCAACTTGTGTCACAATATAAAATATTCCATGGACTCGACATGCCTCTCAGCAAATACCTTGGGGTGTCTACTTTCCAAAATGGGGTCATTTGGGGGGGTTTTGAACTGTCCTGGCATTTTATGCACAACATCTAGAGGCTTATGTCACACATCACCCACTCTTCTAACCACTTGAAGACAAAGCCCTTTCTGACACTTATTGTTTACATAAAAAAATAATTTTTTTTTGCAAGAAAATTACTTTGAACCCCCAAACATTATTTTTTTTTTTAAAGCAAATGCCCTACAGATTAAAATGGTGGGTGTTTCATTTTTTTTTTTTTCACACAGTATTTGCGCAGCGATTTTTCAAACGCATTTTTTGGGGAAAAACACACTTTTTTACATTTTAATGCACTAAAACACACTATATTGCCCAAATGTTTGGTGAAATAAAAAAGATGATCTTAGGCCGAGTACATGGATACCAAACATGACATGCTTTAAAATTGCGCACAAACGTGCAGTGGCGACAAACTAAATACATTTTTAAAAGCTTTTAAAAGCCTTTACAGGTTACCACTTTAGATTTACAGAGGAGGTCTACTGCTAAAAATACTGCCCTCGATCTGGCCTTCGCGGTGATACCTCACATGCATGGTGCAATTGCTGTTTACATTTGACGCCAGACCAACGCTTGCGTTCGCCTTAGCGCGAGAGCAGGGGGGACAGGGGTGCTTTTTTTTTTTTCATTATTATTATTATTTTTTTATCTTATTTTTAAACTGTTCCTTTCATTTTTTTTTTTTAAATCATTTTTATTGTTATCTCGGGGAATGTAAATATCCCCTATCATAGCAATAGGTAGTGACAGGTACTCTTTTTTGCAAAAATTGGGGTCTATTAGACCCTAGATTTCTCCTCTGCCCTCAAAGCATCTGACCACGCCAAGATCGGTGTGATAAAATGCTTTCCCAATTTCCCAATGGCGCTGTTTACATCCGGCGAAATCTAAGTCATAAAATGCTCGTAGCTTCCGGTTTCTTAGGCCATAGAGATGTTTGGAGCCACTCTGGTCTCTGATCAGCTCTATGGTTAGCTGGCTGAATCACCGGCTGCATTCTCAGGTTCCCTGTTGAGACAGGAGAGCCAGAGAAAAACACGGAAGACGTTGGGGGGGGGGGCATTCCCTCCCACTGCTTGTAAAAGCAGTCTAGAGGCTAATTAGCCGCTAGGATTGCTTTTACATGAAAGCTGACCGCTGGCTGAAAAGAATGATACCAAGATGATACCTAAACCTGCAGGCATCATTCTGGTATAACCACTCAAAGTCGTGAATGGCGTACCTGAAGACAAAAAAATGGTTAACAATAAAGCACAGTAAACGGTAAAGTATAAAAAATTGCATACCTGAAAAGCAAACATGATAAAACATAATAACAATAAAACATTGCAGAATAGAA